>CM041798.1:44468484-44610939 GCA_023376895.1 Aspiorhynchus laticeps
ACAAAGCAGTTCCTGAGTGGGGGTAACTGTATATTCATATTACCCCCCCCCCCCTCCCCACAAGAGGTATAGTTGTTTATCTTAAGGCAAAAGGCATCCTTTGTTGTCCACAGAGCCTGATCACATCAAAATATACACACATATACATATATATATATATATACATATATATATATATATTATATATAAAATAAATTAAGAGCATTTTGCATAAAACAAGTAAAATTATCTGCCAGTGGGGTAAGTAAAATACTCTTGTTTTCAGAATATTTTACTTACCCCACTGGCAGATAATTTTACTTATTTTAAGCAAAATGCACTTAATTATTTATTTCCCCCCTGGAAATAAGACTAAATATCTTAAGACATTTTGCTTATCTAGTAAAAGTATCTCGATTTAAGAATTTTTAGATATTTTAAGTAAGATAAGCCATTTTTGCAGTGAGGGCACTCCAGCTGGTGATTGGAACTATTAGTATTATTATTATTAATAATAGTAGTAGTAGCAGTAGCTTAAATCATTTTATTTACAGTAGATGCACTTTTCAAAACACTCAAAATACAAAGATGGCAATACAATCAAAGCAACATCAACATTAAGATAATCCATAAATTGAAATGAATCAGGAAAAGCTAGTTAAAAATGATGAAGACAATGACTTAAATGTACAAATAGCAGAAGAGAGTTCCAGAGATGAGGAACAGCACAGCTGAATGCTCTGGACCCCATAGTGGTTTAAAAAAATAAATAAATAAATAAATAAATACATATTAAAAAAAAATTGAGGAAGATCTGTTCAGACTTCTGGCAAATCTATTTTTTTTTTTCTCAAATCAGATCTTTTTGGGCAGACTTGCCACACTATTTATTGCAAGTAATCAAATCATAGAGATAGGATGGTGCAGAGGGTTGTGCAGAGCTTTGAAATGTGTAAAGCAGAATCTTGCACTCTACACAATACTTAAAGTTAGTAAATAAAAAAATAGCCTATGTTTTACTCACCCTCAAGGCATCCAAGGTGTATATGACTTTCTTCTTTCAGACGAATCCAATTGGAGTTATATTAAAAATTGTCCTGGCTCTTTCTTTCAAGCTTTAGAATGGGAGTAGGTGGGTGTTTTTGTTCAACAGTCCAAAAGTAGTTAAATAAAGCTCACTCATCTGTAATAAAACGTGCCTCACACGGCTCCGGTGGTGAATAAAGGCCTACTGTAGTGAACTGATGTGTTTTTGTAAGAATAATATCCATATTTAAAACGAATATAAACACCTTTTTCTCACTTCTGCTAACTGTCATAGGCGGAAGCCGTTCCGGCGGATGACGTAGGACATTGGTGTAGCGTAAGACCCGATTTTGTGAGACGAACGCGGAAGCACAGTGGATAGAGAACAAAACAAAATGCTGGTCACGAATTAGAAGCACAAAACGAGGATTTGTAAAGAAAAATGTTGGATGATTTCGATATCGGATATCGGCGGAAACAACAGGTGAGTGAAACAACAGGATGATTTATTGATAAGTGGAGGCTGATCGAGAGGAGAGACTGGCAGGTGAGGAATCCGGTGATAGAAGCAGTTCAAATGGGTCTTAGCTGTAGACTGATGTGAGTGTATCTATGCAGGATCGGAGGAGAGCGGGAACCAGGAACAAACGGGGGACTTCAAAGGAGTATCGCAGGAGATCTGGAAGGTAAGTAGCACAGGTAAGTAATACTGGGTCTGGTGACTGTTTGGGGTAGTGAACGGTAGACCGGACGATGAGTGTCTGAGGGAAGCATGTATTTGAAGGGGTGCTGATTGATGACTACAGGTGCGGGTGATCAGAAGTCAGGTGATTGTGATCGGGTGATTGTCGTGGCTGGTGACTGTGACTGTGAATCCCTGACACCAAGTGGGGACTGGTTTTCCCTTGGTAAAGCAAGGAATATTTGCTTCTTTTGCTCCTGTTGCTCCAATGTTGGTTTTCATGAGGCTCACACACGCATGCGTTACGCATACGTCCTACGTCATCCTCCGGAAAGGCAATCTCTTGTGAACGCACGTATGACAGTTAGCGGAGTTTACACAAAACAGTTTATATATATATATATATTTATATATATATATATATATATATACACACATATATATATTAGTGCTGTCAAACGATTAATCGCGATCAATCGCATCCAAAATAAAAGTTTTTGTTCACATAGTATATATGTGTGTACTGTGTATATTTATTATGTATATATAAATACATAATAAATGGCTGGACGTGCTTTTACATCAATGAAAGGTGGTGTACAGATGTAACTGTGTTAAAGAAGATGTGCTGACCCGATCTGGAAGTGCTCTTCATTAACTGTAAGCCTTTCTACTCGCCGCGGGAGTTTTGCTCGTTCATTCTTGTGAGTGTTTACATTCCACCGCAAGCGCACGTGAGCTCAGCTTTACAGAAAACTCGCTGATCTGATCACAGAGACTGAACAACAACACCTGGACTCTGTTTTAATCATTCTAGGGGATTTTAATCAAGCAAATCTCTCCCGTTAGCTGCCAAAATACAGACAGCACATTACATATCCCACCAGAGACTGTAATATATTGGATCACTATTACACAACAATAAAAGATGCATATCACTCTGTCCCACGGGCAGCTTTAGGACTCGCTGATCACTGTTTGGTTCATCTTATACCGACCTACAGGCAGAAACTGAAATCAGCTAAACCTGTATTAAGGACTGTAAAGAGATGGACTAATGAAACAGAGCAAGATTTACAAGCCTGTTTCGACCTCACTGATTGGAGTGTTTTTGAAGCTGCTGCAAACTATCTGGATGAGCTCACAGAGACTGTGACATCTTATATCAGTTTCTGTGAAGATATGTGCATTCCTACCAGGACTCATCTGACTTACAATGACAAACCATGGTTCACTGCAAAACTCAGACTCCGTCAGGCCAAAGAAGATGCTTACAGGAAGGGGGACAAAGCCTTGTATAAACAGGCCAAATACACACTGGAAAAGGAGATCAGAGTGGCAAAGAGGAATTATTCTGGTAAGCTAAGGGACACACCTTCTCTTCCAGTGATCTTGTAGCCTAGTGTTTTTGCTTCAAAATTATATGAAAATCTTCTTGTTTACTTGCTCACAGAAAACAATATATTGATTTAAATTTTGAAAGACACTTTTTGAGTCGAAAAGGTCTATGCGAGAAGGCGTCAACCTTCACATTCACACCTGAGAAGACAAAGGCCTGCATAATGAGCTGCATAATGAGCCATTCAGTCAGGTATGTGACTGAGAGGGAAGAGTTACAAGAAAGAATATGAAGACAAAATACATTTATATATTTTTTGTTTTTAGTTGTTTATTAAGAATATATTTAGCTATCACACAAAATAACTTGAGATTCACTTGCGAGTGCAGTTAAACAGTTTATTAGGAACAATCAAAGCTGACTTTTTAGCATCATTACTCCAGTCACATGATCCTTCAGAAATCATTCTAATATTCTGATTTGCTGCTCAAAAAAACATTTATTATTATTATTATTATTATTATGTTGAAAAGAGCTGAGGTTTTTCAGGTTTATTTGATGAAAAGAAAGTTCAGAAGAACAGCATTGTTTGTAACATGATACATGTCTTTATCATCACTTGTGTGCTAAATAAAAGTTTTAATTTCTATATATACACTGACACCAAGCTTTTGAATGGTATAGTGTATATTGTTACACTTGGAGTAAGACTGGAGTAATGATGCTGAAAATGTAGCTTTGATCACAGGAATAAATTACATTTTAAAATATATTCAAATAAAAAGCAGTTATTTTAAATAGTAAAAATATTTCACAATATTACTGCTTTAGCAAATACAACTTTATGTATTTTGGATCAAATAAATGCAGGCTTGGTGAGCAGAAGATAATTCTTTACAAAAACATTGCAAATATTACTGTCCAACAAGTGAAACAAGTAAATCATACCTGATATTTACGTGTTTTAAGTGTTTCTGCTTCTTTCCATGGATTCAAGAAGTAAAAAACATAATCAGTAGTCAAGGATCTTGTTTTATCATAGAATATCAGTGTAGTCGAACATCTGATGTTGGTACAGCGCTCTCAGAGGAAAACAGTTTGACGAAAGTCATCAGGATTCATCTGTGGTGCAGGTATCTGATTCAATAAAATACAAACAAACAAAAATAACAAAACAAAAAAAAAAACATTTGTGAGCATGTTAATATCAGGAGCATCTGTGTATATATATATATATATATATATATATATATATATATATATATATATATATATATATATATATATATATATATATATATATATATATATATAGGTTTTGTAGCCATAGACTCACGAATGCTTTGTACTATCGGAAAAAAAAGAAAAAAGAAAATACATTTTATATCTGAGAAACTAATTATTATTGTTTAGCACGTTATTAAAAACTATTTTTTAACAGAGTAGGCTATTAATAGTAAACATGTTCTAAACATACTTAGACTCATAGCATTCATCATGTTACAGTATATATTCATTTTACTTTTATTGTTTTATATAGAGCATGAAAACACCATGGCGCCATAAGAAATTTAAATACAATGAATTGCCTATCATATTCTAAATGTTTTGCTCAATTTCAAACATTGTAGTCAGGATATTATAGTTTGTGAAAAACCCAACTATGATTTTGTAGTCATATAGACAAACTGAATATCAAGTATGATTTTATAGTAGCCTATGATATGATTCTATATGACTATAAAAAAATGATATTTTACAACTGAGAAACTTATTATTATTGTTTAGAATGCTATTAAAATCTATTTGTGAACAGAGTATTAATAATAAACATGGTCTAAACATTCTTAGATGCGTAGCATTCATCATGTTGTAGTTTGGGAAAAACCCAACTAGTAATGTGTTCATGTTTATGACACAATAACACGTTAACTAATGCAAAAAAAGAAACATTACTTACTCATCAGACTGATCTTCTCTTCTGGATGAAATCTTGTTCTTATTTTGAGGGAAATCATGCCTTTACTCAGCGCGTCTTCTTGCCGAAACGAACAGTAACCACGATAAACGATCTCCTCACTCTTTGTTTGTGTTGGTTACATGCACGCGCGTCTCATGTGGATATTTACATATGAACGGTGCGAGCCGCGAGGGGGCGGGATCGCATTAGAGACAATGAGTTAGATGGGAAAGACTGAACATCGTGTTGGTTTCATACGGATTACTTCATCACAGAATGTTTGTTTTTTGATATGACTTACTTCATTTAAAAGTAGACACTTCAAGCTTTCTATAGATATAACTCCTGTGTCTGTGTGGCGAGTTTTCGCTGAGTTACAGTTAATTTTAGTGATGCATTTCTAAAAGCAGTTTGCGGAGACGGAGAAGACAGAGAGTTTTCTGTTTGTTTTCTTTATTCTTCAAAAGCACAAAGTTTAGTTGTTATTACGAGTGTATACAAATAAAAGTAGACCCCTTACAGATTCGAATGGTGTATTGCTCTTATCTGTACGATCAAAAATGGCAGAATAATTCAACCTCATTTCTGCCTTATCAGGAAAATCTGCCACAAAACGCGTATCCGCGTTTGTCGACCCCAGAGAGTTAAAGAGATGTCTGTCTGGTACAGTCTTAACAACCTGGAGCTCAACATGCTCAAAACAGTGGAGATGATCGTTGACTTCAGGAGAAACCCCCCTGCACTCCCCCCACTCACCATCATGAACAGCACTGTGACAACAGTGGAGTCATTCAGATTCCTGGGCAGCACCATCTCTCAGGACCTGAAGTGGGACATTCACATAGACTCTATTGTCAAAAAGGCCCAGCAGAGGTTGTACTTCCTTCGCCAGCTGAGGAAGTTCAACCTGCCACAGGAGCTGCTGAAACAGTTCTACTCCGCCATCACTGAATCCGTCCTCTGCACTTCAATAACTGTCTGGTTCAGCTCAGCTACCAAATCTGACCTCAGAAGACTACAGAGGGTAGTCTGGACTGCTGAGCGAATCATTGGTACAACCCTCCCTACTCTCCAAGAACTGTACTTATCCAGAGTGAGAAAAATGGCTGGCAAAATCACTCTGGACCCCTCACATCCAGCACACTCCCTCTTTGAACTGTTACCATCTGATCGACGCTACAGAGCTCTGAGCACCAGAACGGCCAGGCACAGAAACAGCCAGGCACAGAAACAGTTTCTTCCCTCAGGCAATCCATCTCATGAACATTTGAACACTTAACAATAAACATGAAACACACAACACTATCATACATTTATTTATTTTTATCACAAATACTTATTACATTTCAAATTTGCACCTAACATACTTGTACATACTAAATTGTCTGTTTTGTATACTGTGTTTGTGCTATTTTGCACATTGTCTATTGTATATTTGTGATTCTGATTCTGATAAATACACAACCATGCATGTATATATTTAAGAAAAATATGTTACATTTATATATTAAATATATTTGTAATGAGGAGTCCACTGAAGGCGAGCGTAGTGAAGAACCCATGTGCAGCTTTATTTACAAAGTGATCCAAAATCCAAACATACAAATGAAGACTTGACTTGACTTGAACAGACTTGCAGGCAGAGCAGGGAGCCACCACGGCCGATCAGGCAGGACTGGAATACAGAGCATAGAGAGGTTAACAATGGCCTCTACTGCCGTAACAGGACAAGCAGAGCGTTCATGGGTGGACCCCTTGGCAGTGACAGGACAGGCAAAGAGTTCATGGACAGCCTCCATGGCTGAAGCTGGACAGACTAGGAGTTCATGGACGGCCTCCATGGCCATGACAGGGCAGACAAAGAGTTCATGAACGGCCTCCGTGGCCGTGACAGGACAGACAGTGAGTTTATGAGCAGCCTCCGTGGCCGTGACAGGACAGACAGTGAGTTCAAAAGTGGGCGCCACCACTTTGGGAGGTTCTGCAGCGGAAGCAGCCACCTCTGGAGGCACTGGAGTGGATTCAAGATCAGGCGAGGCATCAGGAGCAGATTATTGGACAGGAGAGGCCTCTGAGGCAGATTCATGGACAGGAGAGGCCGTAGGAGCAGACTCGTGGATAGGAGAGGCCTCAGGAGCAGATTCTTGGACAGGAGAGGCCTCTGAGGCAGATTCATGGACAGGAGAGGCCTCAGGAGCAGATTCGTGGACAGGAGAGTCCTCAGGAGCAGACTCGTGGACAGCAGAGGCCTCAGGAGCAGACTCGTGGACAGGAGAGGCCTCAGGAGCGCAGTGTGCTGCCCACACGCTCAAAATGGCGACCGCCATGACAGGAAGCACTGAGGTTAGGGGAGCAGTCTCTGTGATAGCCTGTGCTGAGGCCCTGCGGATGCCAGCTGCTTGCACTGACATCAGTGGTGGGTCCATCACACTGGCAATCAGTCCTGGCCCAAGCTCCGCATCTGTGGGAGCTTGGGTGCTATAGCCCCCCCAAAAAAAATCCTTTGGGGAAACTTGCTTGGCAGCCGTGACATGACGAGGCTCTGACATGATGGCCGTGGCGTGGCGAGGCTCAGGCGTGGTGGCCATCTTGGCCGGGGAATCAGGCGTGGCAGCCTCAGGCATGGCGGCCATCTTGGTCGGGGACTCAGGCGTGGCGTGAGCAGACTCTGAAATGTTACGACGAGACTCTGAAAGATCAGCTGAGACGTGACGAGACTCTGGAAGATCAGCTGTCACGTGACGAGACTCTGGAAGATCAGCTGAGACGTGACGAGACTCTAGAACGGCGGCCATTTTCCGAAGAGACTCTTGAGTGGCTGCCATCTTGCAAAGAAGCTCTTGAATGGTGGCCATGTTGTGAAGAATCTCTTGAGTGGCCGGCATGACGTAAGCAGGCTCTGGCTTGGGAGGCATAACGTGAGCAGGCCCAGGAGTAGCAGACATGACGTGAGCAGGCCCTGGAGTAGCAGACATGACGTTAGCAGACTCTGGTTTGGCAGACATGATGTGATCAGGCTTTAGCGTAGCAAACATGGCCTTAGCAGGCTCTGGCATAGCAGACATGACGTCAGCAGGCCTTGGTGTAGCAGACATGATGTGAGTAGGCTGTGGTTTGGCAGGCATGACGTGAGCAGGCTGTGGCTTGGCAGGCATGACGTGAGCTGGTTCTGGAGTAACAGACATGATGTGAGCAGGCCGTGGAGTTGCAGACATTATGTTAGAGGACTCTGGCTTGGCAGACATGATGTGATCAGGCTTTGACTTAGTAGACATGACATGAGACATGACATTTGACTTAACTGGCATGATGTGAGCAGGTCCTGGAGTAGCAGACATGACGTTAGCAGACTTTGGCTTGGCAGGCATGACGTGAACAACTCCTGACATGAAGGTCGGGACGTGAAAATGCTCTGGGGCAGGTACAGTGCAATTGCGGGGATCCTCATCCACAACTCCCACAGTAAGAGGTGTACCAGCCTGCAACAAAGCATAGTCAATATATCGCTCTAGTGACCAATGAATCTTTCCCCCAGGCAACTGAGAACGAATGGGTTCATTTAAACCCACTCGAAAAATTTCCTCAAGGGCCACATCATTAAAAGCCATCAAATGGCACAGTCCACAAAAGTCCTGAACATATTCCTCAATGGCCTGATCACCTTGATGAAGGTGGAGGAGACGAACAACTGCTGGGTTCATTTTTAAGGTTGTGTATTCTGTAATGAGGAGTCCACTGAAGGCGAGCGTAGTGAAGAACCCATGTGCAGCTTTATTTAGAAAGTGATCCAAAATCCAAACATACAAATGAAGACTTGGCTTGACTTGACCAGATTTGACTTGACTTGAACAGACTTGACTAGACTCACCAACAGCAGGTTACAACATCAATACACGACCAGGAACAATGGAAACAAATGGGCTACTTATAGCAAACAATGAGGGTCACATGAAATGAACAAACCAATGAGAGACAAGACACATGACAAAAGCAACCAATGAGCAGACAGAACTGATAATCACATGACAAGACAATAGGTGTGTTCGACTTGATGCGGCGCTGCGCAGAATGATCATTATATGACATCAATGTACCGCGAGAGTGATAAGAGAGCAGACGGATCCTGATGCATTCGAATCACTCTCGCGGTACTGTGATGTCATACACTGATCATTCTGCGCAGCGCCGCTTCAAGTCGAACACACCTAATAACCAATGAGAACATAACACACAGACTAAGGGAGCACATGGCAAGAACAGGAAACAAGGCAAAATATCAAAATAAAAAACATGAAAACCTAAACCCAAAAACAAAACCCAGACCCCACATTACAATAATATAAATTATATGAATATAAATATATACTGCCCTACAAAGGCAAAAGACCATATCTCGCTAGAGTGTGAAACTGAAAAAAACGACTTTAAAGTTTTTTATTTGTCCAGCCAAATTAATTATAGGTAGGACACTGGAAATTTGGCAATTGGATGTTTTAGTAATTAAAATTATCTACATTAAAAAATTGTGGGCTCAAACTAGATTTTTACCCCTATTTTGAAGATACTGTACTCTGCGTTTGCATTGTCTGCAAAAAGTGAGAAGTCAAACCAAGGCAAAAGGCAGTAACTTCCGCATTATCAATATTTGGTTGCTGATCACCATTTACAAAATCGTTACAGTAACACCTGTATAAAATCTAGTGATCATGGGCTATCTCATATAGGCTATTGCATATAATAATGTGACTGTATTAATGTTTTTTTTTTTTTTGACAGTAACAAGCAGACTAAAAGTAGGCTAAAACGTGACCATTTTGCAACCAATCTATTTGCTATGCTCAGTAACATAAAATAATGCTAGACAGCATAATTGCTTTTATATTGACTTGAATGAAATAGTCTAACCTAAAAGAACGACTTATGGATTTATGTGAACGCCAGCAAGCAGGAATAATGCTCAGAATGCTGGTGGATTAAACATCTCCGATGACGTTCATCGCCATGGATTGATTTTATCGGGTTACAAGAAAAGGTAGGATATGGATTTAATTGCGAACTGTTAGTAGGCTACAGATTATATGATTGATCATGCTACTACGGCATTCGAGTCCACACACGTCCAACTAGAAGTGACAGCCTGGTGAATAATCTGCATTATAAAAAGGAAAAAAAAAATCTTTAAAGGTTATTCACGATTATGTATTGCTGCCAAGGTATCTAGTCTTTACAGTGCTTTGTTATATGGGGCTGTTTGGTAGATCGCGATTTGAACTAATAATTTTTTTTTACAAAAATGCAACGATTCGCTACAGGAGGTATTGTTGAGATTGGATCGTTGAGCAAAAACACCCACCCATGCCATCATAAAGCTTGAAAGAGCCAGGACCATTTTTAATCTAACTCCGATTGGATTCGTCTGAAAGAAGAAAGTCATATACACCTAGGATGTCTTGAGGGTGAGTAAAATATGGGCTAATTTTCATTTTTGGGTGAACTAACAATTTAACAGGAAGCCAGTGTAACTGATAAAGAACAGGAGAGATGAATTCAGTGAAAGAAGTTATAGCAATTATCTAGGCTGAATCTTGGACCAACTGAAATTTATGGAGTTTGAGGGGTAACCCAAATAGAAGTGAGTTACAATAACCAACATGTGAAGTAACTAAAGCATGTACAAGAATAGCTGGGGTATTGGGTGTAAGAAATGGATGAAGACAACTGATGTTCCATAAGTAGAAATATTTAGACTGAGTGACATTATTAACATGTGTTTCAAAAGACAAACTGTTATCAAGGATGACACACAGACTCTTAATGTGTGAAGATGGGGAAATTACATAAAAGTTGACATGGAACAAAAATTTACTTGTTTTGATGTATTTTCTTAACCTGTTAACATGCACCAGGACGCCAGCGCACTGAAAGCTCTTTGTTTGCACACGTCATTGTTTTCAAACAGATAAAGTAAAACAGGACAAAATGAATCTTGACAAACTATATATCATTTTGAAGGTCTAAGCCTCTAGCATCGACGACAGATCGCTGTTTTTTGATAGAAAGCTTATAAGGAATGTATTTGCTAAATTTGTGTAAGCAGTACACATCAAAACATGTATAAAAAAACCACAGTACATACCAGATTCATCCTGATAACGACACTCAAACGTATCCACTGCTATAAATCTCAGTTTCGTTTCAGAGATAAGGGTCAACTGAACTACATTCCATCAAGCACTTTTAGTCCAAAGAAACAATAACGTTGTAATTTGGATCGTTATTCATTTGTTTACGTCTCATCTCTTCAGGGAGAGTTATTGTTTGTGTCCGTTATGGAACAAATTACGCTCAAAAACAGTGTCTTGGTGGTAAAAAAAATAGCATGATTTTGTAGCAGGCAATGTCCCAAACAGAATGAGACCATCCAAAAAAAAAAAGTCAAAGATACACGGAAGATTTGTTTATTTGAATTCTGGCGCTCCCTCGCGGCGGCGCGTGACGCACGCTGTGACGCACCTGTCATCTGATGGGGGCGTAACTTAGCGATCTTTTTAGCACAAATAAACCTTTCTTTTTTTTTTCTTCTTCAACAGTTTTCATATATGTTTGCGTGTTTTGTGGGGAATTGCCTGTATCTGTATGATTAACATCTGTTAGGCTGATAATCAGCATGTAATTACTGACTGTTCACAGATATCAGTGTGAATGCAGTCTATATAAAAGGCCATTATAATGTGAATATTGACTATATTGGGCGGCCATCTGTATGATTAGCATCTGTATGAATGATCGTCAGCATGTGATTACTAATGTATGAGCAGGAGCATCTGTATGTCAGGAAATCAGTATGTACTTAAGTTATTTTTTTATTATTATTGTTTTTTTTTCATCACTCAAAAATTATTATTATTGTATTTTTCTAGTGCTCAAATAAATCACTTACACGATGTCTAAGATTCTGTCCACTGTTTTGTAATTGAAAAAAACTGCAGTGGCATGTATAATGACTAAATAGTTTGTAGTAGAACCCTTCAATAATTTGGTAATTTTTTTTCCTCAAACAGAGGGGGGGGGGGACTAGAAAAATGGCTGCAGGAATCTTATTTTTCATGGTATCTTCTTCAGATTTGAAATATAAACTCATGAGACATGTGGCTTTCAACCCATTACTTTTCTGGATTGCTCCAGGACTGATTTCGTGTATTTTTATTTGAACTTAAAAAATAATTCAGTGTGGTACAATTTTTATCAAGGCACTTCAGTGACTATAATTTTTAATATTTTTGAGCATTATCAACTATGGATGATGGATAGTAAAGCCCAAAGGGCCTTCTTTCCAAAGACACCAAAATTGTGTGTGTGGCACACTAAAGTCAGGAGCTGTTACCATTTTAAGTTAGTTAGTCATTTTCAGCTGTGATTCCCAATATGGGGGGCGCTGGTTAACAGGTTTTAAACCATGTTTATCATTATTATTTAGTTAGTTAGTTGGTTAAACTTCAATGCCTTTCATGCACAGAAAGAGAAAGAGAGAGAGAGAGAAAAAAAAAAACTGTTGCATTTCTCAACCGGAAATGTGATGTAAGCACTTCATTTCATTCAAACATTTTTAAACACACAACTGATTTCATGTACATAAGGGTGAAAGCACTTTCCACCTACTATGGCATGAAATGCTTTTTTTCCAGAATCACAAAGGAGGTCGTCTAGATCAAGAAATGCATTTGACTTTGTGGAAGGCTTATGTATTTCATAAATGATATGCTGTGAGGTCATTGGTTACATTCACAATCAGTCATCCATACTAATTACGTCTATAAAAATGCAAATACTGTATCAGGTTATTTACATTTGGCAACCACAGTTGAGCTCAGTCTTTATGATGCTTCTCTTTCTTTATATATTATTGTTTTTCCATCAACTTCATACCAAGGCTGGAAACACTCTTTGCCGGATGATGGGAGACCCTAAATACCCACTGCTTTCCAAGGATGGAGACATAATCATTGGAGCACTTTTTGCAATACGCAGTAAAGAAACATTGCCTTCATTAGAGTTTGCACAAAAACCTCAGCTTCTGTCATGCTCCAGGTTTGTTACATTGAAAGCATTATATCTGACCATGTTTTTAAAATAGATATTTAAAATGTGTTATATTTATAAATGTATTGTATAACAGCAAATTAAAACATCTGGAATATCAATCTGTTTCAAGCATGACTATGCTTTCTTTTCTTCTTCTTTTTAGCTGAATGCAAATAGTAGTGTTCACTTTTTGATGTTTATTTAGTTGCTATGTATAATTTTTGGTTTAATATTTTCACAGTGTGAATTTAAGAGATTTTCGGATGGCTCAAATTATGATTTTTGCTATCGAAGAAATTAACAGAAGTAAAAGTTTGCTCCCAAATGTTTCTATTGGATACCGAATTTATGATACCTGTGGTTCAAGACTATCTGCCATGAGTGCAACTATGGGACTAATGAATGGACCGGAGTTTGAAGCAGAATACAGATGCAATAGACAGTCTCCTATACATGCTATCATAGGAGAAACAGAGTCCTCCGCCACAGTGATTATGTCCAGAACTACAGGACCTTTTAAAATTCCAGTGGTAAGGAGTAGTACCACCAAATGTTTAACAAAATCACTTCACTGATAACAGTTTCACAGTTGCTGTGTTTTTTGCTCTCTCTATCTCTCGCAGATAAGTCACTCAGCCTCATGTGAATGTCTCAGCAATAGAAAAGACTATCCTTCATTCTTCAGGACCATTGCTAGTGATTACCACCAAGGCAGGGCACTTGCATACATAGTCAAGCACTTAGGCTGGTCTTGGGTGGGAGCTGTGAACAGTGACAACGACTATGGGAACAATGTTATGTCCATATTTCTCAATACAGCTCAGAAGGAGGGGATTTATGTGGAGTATTCAGTGAAATTCTACAGAACAGAGCCAGAAAAACTAAAAAAAGTGGTAGAAACGATTAAAAAAGCACTGCAAAAGTGATTGTTGCATTTGTTTCACTTGTTGAGATGGGCTTACTTATTGAGCAACTAAGTATTCAGAATATTACAGGCTTTCAATTGATTGGAGGGGAAGGATGGATAACTGCAAAGAGTTTGATCACTCCAAACAGCTTTCTTGTGCTGGGAGGGTCATTGGGGTTTGCATTTAGAAAAATCAATATTGAAGGGTTTGCAGATTATGTTATTAAATCATTCTGGGACACAGCTTTTCCATGCTCAAAGCCTGAGGGGAAGTCTTCACAACATGCATTCATCTGCAGCAGATATCAAGATCTACTTACACTGAAAAACTACAATGAAGATGTGCCTGAACAAAGATATGCAAGCAATGTCTATAAAGCAGTTTATGCTGTGGCTCATTCCCTACACAGACTATTGAATTGCAAAGAACAAGCAGGTTGTGAGAAAGGCCTGACAATGCAACCAAAACAGGTAAAATAAATAAATAAAAAATATCCAACAGAAATACACAATATCAATGATAATGTACTAAAACATATTTTTCGCTAGGTGGTTGAAGCTCTGAAAAAGGTAAATTTCACTGTAAAATTTGGAGATCATGTGTGGTTTGACGACACTGGTGGCACAGTAGCCCACTATGAAGTTGTTAACTGGCAGCAGGACTCTACGAGATCATTCCAGTTTAAACCAGTGGGTTACTTTGATGCCTCACTCCCACCTGATCAAAGCTTTATGCTTTACACTGAAAATATTATTTGGTCTGGAGGACAACTGGAGGTAAATGGCAGTTTAAAACATGCCATATTCTGCACTCCATAACTGAAAAACTAATGTTAATTTTCAGATTCAATATGAATAATTATGTACAATTTAATTTTACATGTAGAAGCCAAGGTCTGTGTGCAGTGAGAGCTGTCCTCCAGGCACTAGGAAGGCTGCACAGAAAGGAAGACCAGTCTGCTGTTATGACTGTATTTCATGTGCAGAAGGAGAAATCAGTAATGAGACAGGTAATCTTCAGTTCATCTCAAAGTTCCAAAAAAACCTGGTTAGTTGCTCTTTTTGCTATCTTTTTTTATTTTTAAAGATGAAGTTTCTTATCAGGGGAGTTAATATATGACCCTTCTTTGGTTCTAACTATAGTAATCATAACTTCCTTTCCAGATTCAATTAACTGCAAGCAGTGTCCAGGTGAATACTGGTCTAATGCTGAGAAAAATAAATGTGTTTTAAAGGCTGTAGAGATTCTGTCATTCACAGAAATTATGGGTATAGTGCTAGTCTTTTCATCACTCTTTGGAGTAGGATTAACTGCACTGGTGGCCATCCTGTTTTACAGTAAGAAGGACACCCCCATAGTAAAAGCCAACAACTCAGAGCTGAGCTTCCTGCTACTCTTCTCATTGTCCCTGTGTTTCCTCTGTTCACTCACTTTCATTGGTCGGCCCACTGAGTGGTCCTGTATGTTGCGTCACACAGCGTTTGGGATCACTTTTGTCCTCTGTATCTCCTGTGTTCTGGGGAAAACAATAGTGGTGTTAATGGCCTTCAAGTCTACACTTCCTGGAAGTAATGTCATGAAATGGTTTGGGCCTGTACAACAACGACTCTGTGTTCTTGCTCTTACACTTATACAGGTTCTTATCTGTATGCTTTGGCTAACTATATCTCCTCCATTTCCTCACAAAAATATGAAATATTATAAGGAAAAGATCATTCTTGAGTGCAGTCTGGGTTCTATTTTAGGTTTCTGGGCCGTGCTGGGTTATATTGGCCTACTGGCTGTCTTGTGCTTCATTTTGGCTTTCCTTGCTCGCACGCTTCCTGATAACTTCAATGAAGCCAAATTCATTACATTCAGTATGCTCATATTCTGTGCTGTATGGTTCACTTTTGTCCCAGCTTATGTCAGTTCTCCTGGAAAATTTATTGTAGCTGTTGAGATATTTGCCATTTTAGCCTCAAGCTTTGGTTTACTGTTCTGCATATTTGCCCCTAAATGTTATATCATCCTATTAAAGCCTGACCAAAATACAAAGCAACATATGATGGGAAGAACAACATGTACTACTGAGAAATAAAATGGCATGTCTATATTAACACTGTGATTTTAAATTGTTTTTATAATTTATTCAAATACAAAATATTTATGAAATTCACATAAACACTCATAAAATGATTAAAAAATAATAATAATAATTAGCACCCTTCATACATGCTAAAATGTAAAGACTTTTATCAAGTTTATACTACATAAATATGTTGTTGAAATGCTGATAATTCTAATTCTGCTAGCTTAAAAAAAACAAAGCAAAAAAAACATGTAACATTAAACATTCTGTATTGATGCTATATATGTATTACACAGGGCCTTGACATAATATTTTTTGCTGTCATGACAGCAAACTCACTGCAGAGTTTGATTCGATTGCAATAGCAGTAGAAGTTAGTTTGGTAGTGGTAGTTTATTCATTGCTTTCATCTTTTCTATCTTTTGGTAACACTTTATAATAACTGCACGCTATGAATCATTAGGTAAGCATTAGTAAATAGTCAGTTTATCCTTAATAAAGCATTGTCCCAACATTAATATTCATTAGTAAGCAGTTTATTAAAACAGCTACAAATGCCTTGTTCTTGATTTATAAGCATATCTATTACAAAGGAGATTTAAAGGCTCAGTTATCTTCCTAACAGAAAAAAAATAAACAAACACAACACAGAGGGATACAGAACTCAGAAATATTTATTTCAAGATGCAAAAAAATGAAACTGTACAACTGTACACTTGAATTGTTTTTTCTATGCAAGTTTTATTTTTTATCAAGTGTACAGTTGTACAGTTTATTTTTTTGCATCTTGAAAAAATATTTCTGTGTTCTGTATCCCTCGGTGTTTGTTTAACTTTTCTGTTTGGAAGATAAATGAGCCTTTAACCCTTAAATGCATACCTCAGGTCTTTAGCGACCCAGTACATCATTATCTACCCTCTCCCTCCTTCATTTTTTAAAGTTAGACATCAACTTTCTTAGAATTCCTCATTCTATTCATTATAAACAATATAACAAGAAAAAAAATAGTAAAATATAAAATAATGCCTGTTTTTCAGATTATTTTTTTGTAAAAAGTGTATAGGGTCGCTAGAGACCCGAGGTATGTAAATGTGTAAGTATTTTTTTTTCTGCGCAACTATATTTACATATCTGATGACTCAGTATGTGCAATGCATCTTTTTTCCTCAAGGTGGCACTGTTTGATACACAATGATGACGTGAAGTTTCACTCATAATTACCGCAGGCATAAAACAAACGAATATCATCAGCAAAAAATGAACTGGTTTGAATGGCTTTACTGCAGAGCAATTACTATACGCAATGAAATATAAGGGTGATTCTTAGACTATGGGCACTTTTATGTTCTTTGGTCATATTTTTAAAAATACATATAATTTGGACAAATTCCTCTTTCTTTCTCAAACTAACAATAAAACCACCTTAAAAAACTTTTTACTACCATTATGATTTTTTTCATACTTTTCAACCTCCTTATAGGTGTCAAAATCACTGTTTTCTCCTTGTCGCACACCCAGACTTTTAAACTTCAACAATGAAAATACAATTTAAAAATATGACTTATCTGGTAACTATTAATGTAACTATTAATGTACCTGAGTTAAGCACTGGTAAATTAATTAAAATACGTTATAGTATTTAATGTGAGACATTCACATTAAACACTTTTTATACAAAATATAGCTGTCGCACAGTATTGATGTCATTTCCACCACAACACTGTAATGTCCCTTTAAAAAGTTTGTGTGAAAGATTGTTTAGGTGGTTTCTATGGAAATGTTCAGCAACATCAGAGCACATGTTGGACATGGAGGGAATTTAAATTTTCATCAACAACAAATGAAGAAAAATCAAGGTAAATATTGCTTGATCAGTTAATATATTTATTCTACATCATTTCCAAACATGCTGTACCTTCAAGGGTGTTTTTAAAAAGCTAAACATTTTAAGTTAAATAAGAGTATTTTGCATACATGAAATGCTAAGTATTAATTCAAAGCTAATCAGTGAAGCTATCTTCCATTTTTTTCACAAAAAACTACAGAAATGTCATTTCCACCACACTGCCCTCTGTGGTGGAAATGACATTTATGGTTACAAAGTACAATTGATATGTTTAATGACTTTGTGAATTGAGTTTAATGAGTGTGATGAGTTTAAGACTTTTTCTAATAAATATCGCTACTGTTTCTCTACATTCACGTTAATTCATTGTCATTTCCACAACACCCTGTCATTTCCATCACCACACTCATTTTTAAAAAAATATTTAAAAAGTTCTCATCACACATTAAAAATGTATCCACAATTTATGAGATCATGCTCTACTTAATATAAAAATTCAAGTTATTTAAGTTATATTTATTTTCTAATAAGCTCTTACCTAAAACAAAATTAAATTTCAGAGTGTGACAGGTGTACAGTTCAGCATTTGGTCCTTAGGGTAGTTCATTTATCTCATATGTATAATTACTGTACATTGTGGAAAAACTGGTAAAACTAGTTACAAAAATGATCTTAGACAATTCGTGAGTGGCATAAGTTATTTTATTTTTAAATAACAGCTGTATATTGAGATGTGGTGGAAATTACATTTGTTCATTACAGGTCGGAAAAAAATGTAAAATATTAACAATTTCTCTTGTAATCTAAGTTTGTCCTCTTACAGACCTTAAAACAAGACAAATTATTTAAACTTATGAGACTGTGTTACGTGACTTTTGAACAAGTTTTTTTTATTCAACTTTACAAGGCTAAAAGTGCCCCTAGTTGAAGAAATGCCCATAAATGCCACTGTCATTTGATGCTGGATGTGGTGAATAAGCTGCCAGTGATCAAAATATTGAATATGAAGTCATTGAAAATGATCGTTTTGAGAATATGGTTGAGATCGTGAATATGAGGCAGATGCTGAATGTACTGTGGAAGTGCGCTCTGACGATGACAGCGATGGTAAAATCATCTGCTTAAATTGAACCCTTTTAAGTTTCAAAAGGTAATGAAATATGCTTTATTTTATTCTTCTGAAAATTGTTCTTAAATTATCAAGAGAGTTTTTTGCTATTGCAGCAGTTAGAGATCCATCCGTGCTGGATATACTAAAGACCCAAATATGTAATAATGACTGGCAAAATATTCATGCAATTAAGGGTTAAATCTCCTTTGTAAATGCTTTACAAGGTATAAATAGTCCTCACTTTAGATGAGCTCACAAAAAATAGATGGCTGGTAACTACTAAGTGTTTTATAACTACCTGACTTAATCATGAATTACAGCAGAAATATGTGTTAATAAAGCATTTATTAACACACTGAGCAACTATTATCATTTGTCTAAATAATAAGATTTATAAATGTACATTTAAATATTTTATTAATGATTTACTTACACTTTCTAAATGATCTTATGAACCACTGACAACTGCTAAATAACTGGTTTTTAAATAACATAATAATTTAGAAATGGTAAATTGATCGTTAAAAAGTATGAAAATACAATTATTAAACATTATAGATATGCTCAAGAACAAAACATTTATAGCTGTATTTATAAACTGCTTACTAATGCCTATTAATGTTGGAACAATGCTTTATAAAAGATGAATTGACTATTTACTAATGCTTAACTAATGATTCATAGTGTGCAGTTATTATAAAGTGTTACCTATCTTTTCAACATGTATTGACGGGCTCTGTGGTTTCAGGCTTTCAAGCGGTGCACGTGTATGCAAAGCCTAAAAAATCTTATATCAAATGACAAAATGTAAAATATAACAAGTTAAGAGAATCCTCTGCTATGAACACTAAAATGCTAATCAAAATCATTCTAGATGCTGGCAGTGTGCAAAGCTATATCTGATTCAAGTTTCAAGTTTCAAGTTTTATTTGTCACATACACGACTATACAGAGACTGTATAACCAGCAGTGAAATGAGAGTCGGGTCCGCTCCATGGACAGTGCAAATATTGAAAAAAACAACACAAGGGAAGTAAACATAAGATAAAATGAATGAAAAATAAGATATAAAGAATAAAATATAAAATATAAAAGAATGTGCATGACAGTAAGCTGTAGATTTAAATATTAATATAAGCATGACTGTACAGAGAGGAATGTGCAACAGGTTATACATGGTTGACATGAAGCAGCCAATCACAAAAAATAAAATAAATATAAAAATAAGATACGATTTACAAGATACAGAACGTGTTGTGTGCAAGTGTGCAAGTGTGCAAATGAGCAAATGACACTGACAGTATGAGGTAGAGAGTAATGAGTGTGTGATTAGTGATTTGAAGTAAGTCAGATGATGTTTTTAAGAGGCTGACTTTGAGTTCAGGAGCCTGATGGCCGTGGGGAAGAAACTCCTCCTGAGTCTCTCTGTTTTTGCCATCAGGCAGCGGAAGCGCTTACCAGATGGCAGCCTAGTGAAAAGACAGTTACCAGGGTGATTTGAGTCTTTGATGATTTTGTCAGCTCTGCCTCTGCATCGTTTGATGTAGATGTCCTGCAGAGAGGGGAGAGCCGACCCCGAGATACGCTCAGCTAAGCGCACAACTCTCTGCAGGGCTTTGCAGTCTTGACTGAAGCTGTTTCCATACCACACTGAGATGCACTGAGTCAAAACACTTTCTATGGTCCCTGCATAGAAAGTTTTCAGGATTGTTGGTGAGACCCTGAATTTTCTCAGCTGTCGCAGATGGTACAGTCTTTGCCTGGCTTTCTTGACCTGTGTTTGTTTCTTGACCTGTGTTGATGAAAATAAAATCAGTGCTTTAAGTTTTCAAGTAGGTCTAACGGTAATATGCAGGTACAGATATACTACAGAATTTGAATCAAGTAAATGTAAAACAACACTGTTGAAGTCAAAAGTTTACATACTCCTTGCAGAATCTGTAAAATGTTACTGACCCGAATAAGATATTTCACACAAAATATGTTTATATAGTCCACAAGAGAAAATAATAGTAGAATTTATAAAAAAAAAATTATCCTGTTCAAAAAATTACATACATTTGGTTCTTAGTATTGTGTTGTTACCTGAATGATTCACAGCTGTGTTTTTGTTTGTTTGTTTGTTTTTGTTTTTTTGTTTAGTGATAGTTGTTCATGAGTCCCTTGTTTGTCCTGAACAGTTAAACTGCCTGCTGTTCTTCAGAAAAATCCTTCAGGTCTCACAATTTATTTTGGTTTTCCAGCATTTTTGTGTATTTGAACCCTCTCCAACAATGACTGTATGATTTTGAGATCCATCTTTTCACACCGAGGACAACCAAGGGACTCATATGCAATTATTACAGAAGTTCCAAACACTCACTGATGCTCTAGAAGGAAAAACTATGCATTAAGAGCCGGGGAGTGAAAACTTTTGAACAGAATGAAGATGTGTACATTTTTCTTATTTTGCCTAAATATTATTATTATTATAATTATTATAATTATTATTATTTTTCAATTAGTACTGCACTTCAGAAGCTACCCAGATAGCACACATACGTCTACAAGATGTCTGTTAAAGATCACTTAATCTGGAAAGCATCTGCTGTGTACAAACATCTGACAGACGTCTGTAAGATGTCAGTTTTACAAACATTCTAAATCATAAACATCTTAAAGACATCTAATATACGTGTATTTGACATCTAATAGGAAACGTCCTATAGACTTATTGCAGATGAGCAAACACTCTAAAAAATAGATCTTCCAGATGTAAATGCAGATGTCAAATAGAGGCCTCCGTGATGTATGTGTGAAATAGAAGCTACAGACAAAAGAGGTTAAATTTACCCTGATCTTCAAATCCAAATTCAGACCCCTTGGCTCTGTAAACTTTGTTAAAAATGCCTCTGTACGAATTTTTGTCTCATATATATCATATGATAAGCGATATCACACGAGCAGCGAGAGCAATATCACACGAGTGCTGTTTTTGTCATGAAGAACACAAGTGCAAATGTGATTTTATACAACAGTTCAATAAATAAGAGGTTAATATTGTGCTATATTTCAAACACAATTTTGTGTGTTTTTGTTCAGTTTTGCCAACGAAAATATTACCTATAAAGCCACAGCAGAATTGTTGTGTCTCTGAGCAACACAGCTGTGTTTAGTTTCTGAATGTATCTGCATTTTGAACGAATTGTGTGAACCAATGATTCAGTAGATCATTCATAGAGAGAGCCGTTTACTTCATTCGTGAATGAATCAGCCGTTTGAATGAATCAACTCATAAATACATTTACCGCCACCTGCTGGTAGTTTTGGTTGCTTCTTCAAACCTGAATGATTTACTTTCTTTTGCACAACATAAAATAAGGTATTTTGAATACTGTTGGTAACTAAGCTGTTTTGGTCACTAGTGACTTTCACTGCATGAACAAAAAACAAGATGCTTCTCAAACTATCTTATTTTATGTTCCATTCATTATGTTATGTTAGGCCATTATAGCCTAAACATTTAACACAATAATAGCTTTAAATTATCTTTTGGGGGTATTTTCACAGCCAAATTAGTTTGCGATTATTAGAGTAATTAATCGCAGCACCCTGTAATTAATTAGATTAAATTATATATATATATATATATATATATATATATATATATATGTATGTATATATATTAGGGCTGTCAATTGATTCAAATATTTAATGATTAATCGCTTGATTGTCACGAGTTTACAAAATTGCAACAAGACGTCATACTTCATAAAATAGACTGTCGTTCCTAATCTGGTGTAATATCTCATTTGTATTCCCTACCACTAGATGGCAAACATGTAGTACTTCGATTCTAGACCAAAAGTGTTCAAGGAAATAGCAGAGCAAGTGAGCTATCGTGTCATTGATGCGGAAGCAGTTCAGTTCATGGCGTGTGAGTAAATTGTGAGATTTGTGAGAGAAAATCGGCAAATGGCTAATAAAAAGTTGTACCGTGAGGATGTGTTGCAAGTGTTATTCGCCGATTCTGACTCTGAAGGGGAATATTTGCCTTTTGGAAATGACGATCGGTCGTCTAATGATTGCGATTCCCCCGGTACATCTTTGCATGCACAATGGTGCCGCGCGCGCAAAGTGAGTGTTCACAAAGCACAAACAAGTGATCATTTGGACCCTTTGCCCGACAGCGATGGGGGTGGCAGGGGTGGACGTGGTCGTAGTGTCCATACGAGAGCTGTTGCTCTCTGATGATCGGCCAGATTACGTCGTTTGTTCTGATCGCGCATGCTCAAATGGCCGCTGGCAGACAGTACAGGTGCAGTCAGTGTGGGTAGGTCTGTGCGCTGTGCCATGCAATGAGAGGTACCATACTCTCAAGAACTATAAACTGTCACCTAGATACCTGATTGGGCAGATAGCTGGTAAACTGATAAAAAAAATAGGCACATGTATTTTACTATGGCACAGTAATATAGTAATAATTTACTACTTTCTCCTGTTTTACTGTGGATTTCCTCTTTTCCTTATCATTTGGAATGAGGATAAAAAGACAAAAAAAAACATGCAAATAAATTCAAACATCCATTCAATATCTATTATTTCCTGAAGATTACTGATGAATTGATCAAAAAGTATGCTACTGTTCACATGCGTTTTACTATTATATAGTATAGTAATATAGTAATAATTTAGTACTTTCTCCTGTTTATTGTTGGTTTCCTCTTTTCTGATAATTTGGAATGAGGATAAAAAGACAAAAAAACAACAAAAAACATGCAAATAACTTCAAACATCAATTCAATATCTACTATTTCCTGAATATTATCAAATTCAAGAGGGCCGCCCCCTGATGACATCATAATATGCAAATTAGAGTATATTTACACCCCACATAAACTTTCGTTCATGCCCAACATTTTTCTAATTTACAGTAGATCTCTATCTTTAAGCCTTTTCAAGCCACAAGCTTTTGAAATCTTGATGTCAAAATCCAGCATTTTTTTCCAAAAAACCCTGGCGCCTAAAGGGTTAATACTCTAATCAACATGGGCATGGGCAAATATGGATGCTTTATGCAAATGTATGTTTATTATTATTGAAACCATAGTCAACATAGATCATGAAGACTAGACATGTTTCAAAGGTCATAGATGTTTTTCAAATAACTTTTTCATGTCTATTAGACACATGAAAAAATAAATACCAGGTTCCCATTACTTCTCTTTCTTTGCACTGAGAAATTTACTTACACAAACCTGTATACATTTTTTCACTGCAGCACTCGACACTCCTAACATTCACCTCCGTGCCAAATTATAAAAAAACACGTTACGCTGTGCGTGGCCGGACTGAACAATACACACGTGTCTCGAACCATGACAAGTGAATGGAACGGTTTGGATTTTTTTCATGAACATTTCCACCCCTAATATATATATATATATACACACACACAGTGGGGAAAAAAATATGTGATCCCCTGCTGATTTTGTACGTTTTCCCACTGACAAAGAAATTATCAGTCTATAATTTTAATGGTAGGTTTATTTTAACAGTGAGAGACAAAATAACAACAAAAAAATCCAGAAAAACGCATTTAAAAAAAGTTATAAATTGATTTGCATTTAATGAGTCAAATAAGTATTTGACCTCTTGGCAAAACATGACTTATTACTTGGTGGCAAAACCCTTGTTGGCAAACACAGAGGTCAGACATTTCTTGTAGTTGGCCACCAGGTTTGCACAATCTCAGGAGGGATTTTGTCCCACTCCTCTTTGCAGATCCTCTCCAAGTCATTAAGGTTTTGAGGCTGACGTTTGGCAACTCGAACCTTCAGCTCCCTCCACAGATTTTCTATGGGATTAAAGGGGTCATCGGATGCAAAATTCACTTTACAAGTTGTTTGAACAAAAATGTGTGTTGGAAGTGTGCATACACATCCATCCTATAATGATAAAAATCCACCCAGTTTTTTTTTTTAAATCCCTATTTTAAAATCCCCTTTATCAAATCAAGCTGTTCTGAGGTTCCTGTCAGAATGACTTAGTTTTGTACAGGCCGCTCCCACGAGAGTTGATTGACAAGACCGTCTTACCTTAGACCTGCCCTGAGTGAGCTGAGAGCTGTCCGCCTCCGGTGCAGGGGAAGACAAGATGTCTCTGATTAAGCGATTGAAGTGTTTAGTTGTTGGATGTAATAATGAATATAGCAGTCGTCAGTTACTCCCGACATCTGAGCCGCTGAAGACACAGAAGATTAACGTTACTTTCGCTTTGAAGTGAATGCTCCGATCCCCGATCTACATAAATGCATCTATGTTCGCGCGAATCATTCGTGATCCAGCTTTATCTACAGAAGAAATGAGTATAAGGGTTTTTATGAATCTTTGCAAATCGCCTTTCCTAATAATGTGCTAGTTAGCCAGTTTCACGGCTGAAGTTTAGTAGTATGCTCCATAGATATATATATACCTAGATGCCTCATTATCGACTGTTTCTATGGGCCGCGATACGTAAGCCATCCGCCATTTTTGGAACGGTCTGCGAATCTTTGAGTGCATTGACTGTGTGCATCTACAACAGCAAGTTATACGCTTGTATATCTTTGAATATTCATTGATTATTATGGTGAATGCGAGATGGCTGACACATCAACGTATCTGGAGCAGTCGAATAGGGAATCTACATACATCTATGGTCTGCTCGTCACTCCACGGAAGAGAGGGGCGGAGTCAGCAGAGCTCATTAGGATTTAAAGAAACATGGACTAGAACAGCGTGCTGAAGACAGAGCTGATTTTTACAGGGTAAAGGATGTGTTTTTTACTCTACCATTAAGAATTTTTAACCACAGTATGTTACAGACCTTTCATTAAGACCCCGAAGAATCATATAAACTTGTGTAAAATGGGCATCCGATGACCCCTTTAACCCTCTGGGGTCTGAGGTGATTTTGGGGCCCTTGAGAGGTTTTGACATGTCCTGATATTTGTGCTTATTTCAGCTACTTATAACACACTATTGACCAACATGTATTTGTTTTTATATTCAGCACAAACTTTGCTACAATATTATGTGACCAAGATGGATGTACATCTTTGTATTTTTTTAGAAAAAAAATATTATGCGTGGTTAGTAAGTTTTGGGAAAAAAAATGTAGCTGAAATAAGGCCATAAAACCCACACTAAATAGTCCTGAATAAGACTTTAGAGTAATCAGTCTTGTTGGCTAGAATATTTACTTCACAATTAAGTGAGAATCATTCTGCTTACTCATTTACAGAAAACAATACATTGATTAAAATTTTTTAAGACATGTTTTGTGATTGAAAGCCTGTATGCGAGGGAGTGACAATGTCCTTGAATATTAAGTGATTCTCACCTGAGACACAAAGGGCCGTCCCCTAAAGCTGCTAATGGCCCATCAGTGTGACTGACTTTGAGGCAGGTAAGAGAGAATGTGAGGAGATTGAACAAATGTTTTTTTAAAATTATTTGTATTTTATTTACAACACCGTATAATCAAAACATACATAATGAAGGTCAAAGACACATTATTGTGCACACTGATCTAACCACAGAGATGTGAACAGACTTTGAGTCATTCCTGCAACAGATTCTGTTCAACAAGTGACAAGTAAATCATGCCTGATATTTACGTGTGTTATTTGAGTGTTTCTGCTACTTTCCATGGATTCAAGGAGAAAAAAACATAATCAGTGGTCAAGGAGCTTGTTTTACCATATAATATCAGTGTAGTTGGACATCTGATTCTGAGTTTGAAGAAAGTCATCAGGATTCATCATCTGTGGTGCAGGCATCTGATTAAAAAAAATACACAACAAAAACATTTGTGAGCACATTAACATCAGGAGCATCTTTTTATATATATGTTTTATAGACTCACGCATGCTTTGTACTATCGTAAACAAAAAAATACATTTTATATCTGAGAAACTAATTATTATTGTTTAGAAAAAACGAACTATGATTTTGTAGTCATATAGCCTAGTATGTATGGCTTTGTACTACAAAAGATGTACTTTGTACTATAAAAAAGGATATTTTATATCTGAGAAACTAATTATTATAGTTTAGCACGCTATTCAATCCATTTGTGAACATTAAACATTTTTCTAAACATTGTAGCATTCATCATGTTGTCGTTTGGGAAAACAAATAAACGTGTTCAAGTTTGAGTCACAATAACACGTTAACTAATGCAAAAAAAGAAACATTACTTACTCATCATATCGCTCTTCTCTTCTGGATGAACTCTTGCTCTTATTTTGAGGCAAATCCAGCTTTTATTCAGCCTGTCTTCTTCCAGAAACGAACAGTAATATTAGCGCGAGGAACATCTGGCTTTGTTTATGGGCGTCTCTTTGAGCACGTGGCTCACGCGGCTATTTACATGTGAACGCGAGGGGGCGGGATCGCATTAGAAATAATGAGTTAGACGGGACAGACTGAACATCGTGTTGGTTTCATACGGATTACTTCATCACAGAATGTTTGTTTTCGACAAGACTTACTTCATTTGAAAGTAGACACTTCCAGCTTTCTATAGATATAACTCTCATGTCCGTGTGTTGAGTTTTCGCTGAGTTACAGCTCATTTTAGTGACGTTTTTTGAAGAGCAGCTCGCGGAGATGGAGAAGACAGAGAGCGCTTCCTGTTTGTTTTCTTTTTTTTTTCCAAAACCACAAAGTTTTGTTGTTATTGTGAGTGTACACAAAAATAATAGACACTTCAAAGTTTCAATTGATGTATAACACTTATCTGTACGAACAAAATCGACGGAGTATTTTTAATGTCTTTTGCACTGGTCTTAAAAAAAACGAGTTGGTATCGCCGGCGATACGGCCGTCCCATTAGGGTTAAGGTCTGGAGACTGGCTAGGCCACTCCAGGACCTTTTATTTTATTTTTTTGGCCACTCCAGGACCGTAATGTGCTTCTTCTTGAACCACTCCTTTGTTGCCTTGCCTTGCCTTGCAAACTTCAGCCGGGCCTGTACATGTGCTTTCTTGAGCAGGGGGACATTGCGGGCACTGCAGGATTTCAATCCTTCACGGTGTAGTGTGTTACCAACTGTTTTCTTGGTGACTATGGTCCCAGCTGTCTTGAGATCATTGACAAGATCCTGCCGTGTAGTTCTGGGCTGATTCCTCACCGTTCTCATGATCATTGAAACTCCACGAGGTGAGATCTTGCATGGAGCCCCAGACTGAGGGAGACTGACAGTTATTTTGCGTTTCTTCCATTTGTGAATAATCACACCAACTGTTGTCACCTTCTCACCAAGCTGCTTGGCAATGGTCTTGTAGCCCATTCCAGCCTTATGTAGGTCTACAATCTTGTCTCTGACATCCTTGGACAGCTCTTTGGTCTTGGCCATGGTGGAGAGTTTGGAATCTGATTGATTGATTGCTTCTGTGGACAGGTTGTCTTTTATACAGGTAACAAACTGAGATTAGGAGCACTCCCTTTAAGAGAGTGCTCCTAATCTCAGCTCGTTACCTGTATAAAAGACACATGGGAGCCAGAAATCTTGCTGATTGATAGGGGATCAAATACTTATTTCACTCATAAAAATGCAAATCAATATAACTGTTTTGAAATGCATTTTTCTGATTTTATTTGTTGTTATGCCGTCTCTCACTGTTAAAATAAACCTACCATTAAGATTATAGACTAATCATTTCTTTGTCAGTGAGCAAACATACAAAATCAGTAGGGTATCTTTTTTTTCCCACTGTATATATATATATATATATATATATATATATATATATATACATACAGTATATATATATATATATATATATATGTATAGTATTTTTTTCAGACCCCTTTATTTTTTTTAATTTTTTTTAGACATTTCAGACCCCTTTAGCGTAATTTTTATTTATTTTTTTAAAAAACGTGCCCTTGCGACAAATCTAGCGGCTTATTGGACAAACCTTATTTAGTTTCTGAGATTCGCCAGTACTGCCACATGAGCGCGAGGTCTTGCTTTCCCAGTTCGCTCACACTTCTATCTGCATCTGCTTTGTTCACCGAGCAGCTGAGAGGAGCAGCGTTTTCAGTCAAAACAGATGTTATGTTGCTTCTCTAATTTTACATGCAAGTATAGCCAAAATCACAGCACAGCTATTGTCTTTATCGTATGTGTATTTGAATTCATCAGATGACAGCTCAATTATAAATCTGAATTTTTATGCAGATTAACATCTTGGAAGGGAGTGCTGGTTCATTTAGAAGGCAAGTTTATTTATATAGCACAATTCATACACAATGGTAATTCAAAGTGCATTACAAAAAAGGAAATAAAATAATCATAAAAAATTATAAAAACTTTTAAAATGATTTAGAAATTGATTTAAAATCAATTTAAAACAGTTAAAAATAGAAAATGATTATACAAAAAATACAGTGCAGTTAGTTTGGACGTAGCACAGTCCTCATTCAACAAATGCACAGCTAAACAGATGAGTTTTGAGTCTGGATTTAAATGTGGCTAATGTTTTAGCACGTCTGATCTCTTCTGGAAGCTGGTTCAAACTGCGGGCGGCATAATAGCTAAAAGCGGACTGCCCTTGTTTTGTGTGAACCCTTGGTATTTCTAACTGACTCGATCCTAATGATCTATGGTCTATTAGGTTTATATTCAGTGAGCATATCTGCAATGTATTTAGGTCCTAGGCCATTGAGTGATTTATAAATGAGTAAAAGTACTTTAAAATCAATCCTAAATGTAACTGGAAGCCAGTGTAAGGGCCTGAGGACTGGTGTTGTTACGAAGCCAACGAGACGAGAGGCGTGCAGATCCATCTGCAAGGCTTTATTAAGGGGACGTGGTCACAAACAGGCAGGGTCGAACATTGGCAAACAGGTATATAAATGGCAGGACAAAGAGTACTCCTAGGACAAGCGTGGGTCTTCGATCGGTGAACAGTATCCAACAGGGCAAAGCAGAGAGAGATAATCCAGGTACACAGCAATAATACAGGCAGGAGAAAACACAATCCGAAACAGGCAAGACAAGACTATGACTAAGACTAAGAAAACTACAAAAGGCTCTGTAAGGTAGCTATCGGCTAGGGTTGTGATATGTGCATACAATACTCGGCAGCGAGGGAGAGAGAGTCCAAGGCTTATAAAGAGTGTGTGACTGGGTGATTGTGTGATAGTTCTCAGGTGTGAGCGTGATTAGTGCAATCAGCTGTGTGTGTGTGTGTGTGTGTGTGTGTCGTCAGTGCAATGGATGATGGGAAATGCAGTCCAGTGTGCTGTGAGAGTCAATATGATGGAGAGGCGACCTCTGGTGGCTATCGGGCGGAAGGCCACAGACCGGAGTTGTGACAGGTGTGATATGCTCAGATTTTCTGGTTCTAGTCAGAATCCTGGCAGCAGCGTTCTGGATGAGCTGCAGCTGTCTAATGGTCTTCTTTGGAAGACCGGTGAGGAGACCATTTCAATAATCCACCCTGCTGGTGTTAAAGGCATGAACAAGTTTCTCCAAGTTTTGACTGGAAACAAAACATCTAATTCTTGCAATGTTTTTGAGATGATAGTATGCTGATTTAGTTACTACTTTGACATGACTACTGAAACTAAGGTCTGTCTCCAGAATCACCCCAAGATTTTTTGACTTGATTTTTAGTTGTTTGACCCCTAGAGTCCAGGTATGCATTCACCTTGAGAACTTCATATTTGTTTCCAAATGCAATGACTTCAGTTTTCTCCTTGTTTAACTGAAGAAAGTTCTGGCACATCCAAATGTTAATTTCACCAATGTATTGGCGGAGGGAGTCAATGGGGCTATAGTCATTTGGAGATAAGGCTAGGTAAATCTGGGTATCATCAGCAAAGCTGTGATAGGTAATTTGGTTCTTTCTCATTATTTGACTTAGTGGGAGCATATACAGGCTAAATAAGAGCAGTGCGAGGATTGAGCCTTGTGGGACTCCGCATGTCATGGACGTCCACTTAGACTTATGCTCTCCTATACTCACATATTAACCTCTCCCTTCTAAGTATGACCTGAACCATTTGAGTACAATCCCAGAAAGCCAGACCCAGTTTTCCAGTCTCTCTAGAAATATGTTATGATCGACAGTGTCAAACGCAGCACTAAGATCTAGTAGTACCAGCACTGATATTTTACCAGAATCAGAGTTTAAGCGAATATCATTTATTATCTTAATGAGCGCTGTCTCTGTGCTGTGATTCGGTCGGAAACCAGATTGAAAATTGTCCAGGTATCCATATGAGTTTAAGTAGTTGTTCAGCTGATTAAAAACTACCTTTTCAATAATCTTACCTATGAAAGGAAGATTTGATATTGGTCTATAGTTTCTCAGTATGGTGTTATCAAGATTTAGCTTTTTCAGAAGGAGCTTAACAACTGAAGTTTTCAGGGAGTTTGGAAAAGTCCCAGAAAAAAGTGAGGCGTTCACCACTTCTAAGATATCTGCTTCTAAACAGTTAATCACACTTTTGAAAAAAAAGAGGTGGGAAGTGTGTCAAGATAGCAGGTTGACGATTTAAGGTGCTGTACTATTTCTTCCAAATATTTTCTATCAATTGCTTCAAAAACAGACATAGTTACTTCTTTTTGAAATTGCGGTCAAATCTGTATGACCTCTTCATAACTTGAAGATGTGCCAATCGCCTTTCTGATATTATTGATCTTCTCAGAAAAGAAGTAAGCAAACTCATTGCATTTACTGTTGGAAAGCATTTCACTGGGAATCTGACTTGGGGAGTGTGTGAGTCTCTCAACAGTAGCAAAAAGAGTGTGAGTGTTGTTTAAGTTACTGTTTATAAGGTTTGAGAAGAAGGTCTGTCTAGCTGTGGCTAGTTCCACATTGAAAGCATGAAGGCTGTCTTTATAGATGCTATAGTGAATTTCACGTTTCGTCTTCCGCCACATCGGCTCAGCTTTTCTGCATTGTCTTTTCATTCTCTGAACTGCTGTTGATTTTCTCCAAGGTGATTTCTGTCTGCCAGTCTTATTACTGACTTTTTCAGGAGCAATATCATCAATAACATTCTTAACTTTTGAGTTAAAGGAATCAAGGGGAAGATCAACAGTAGTCTGCAGAGTCTGCAGAAATGCTTGGTGTTGAAGATATAGCCTCCATAAATAGTGCACTAGTGTTCTTGTTTATGCATCTCTTTCTGACAGAGAAAGATCTAGATTCAGTGGTAGCAGAGATCATTATATCAAAGAAAACACAGAAGTGATCAGATAGTGCTACATCCTTAATAACAATGGGTGAAATGTTTAGACCTCTTCTGATGAGTAAATCTAGAGTGTGTCCACTATTGTGTGTTGGTCCATGCACAAACTTTGGTCCTGAATCAGGTCAAAAGTGTTTAAAACAGTTATAATTTCTTTTGTAGTTTTAATTTCTGCATTATCTATGTGAATATTAAAATCCCCTGTAATAGCAAAACAGTCAAACTCTGAGGAAATCATTGATAACAGTTCTGTGAAGTCTTCAACAAAGGCTGGAGAGTATTTTGGAGGCTTGTAAATAATGATAAACAGAATGTGTGGAGCACCTTTCAGCACAATACCTAGGTATTCAAAAGACAAATACTGACCAAATGGCACTTGCTTGCATTGATAAACATCTTTAAATAGAGCAGCTACACCTCCACCTCTCCTAACAGTCCTGCAGACACTTATAAAATTAAAGTTAGGAGGGGCTGTTTCATTGAGGACTGTTGCACTGCAGCTGTCTTCTAGCCATGTATCATTTAGAAACATAAAATCGAGGTTGTTTATGGTTATTAAATCATTGATCAGAAATGATTTATTTTTTTAGTGAGCGAACGTTTAAAAATACTAACTTGACGGAATTACATTTTGTCTCTACATCTTAGTTTGATGCATAATAGGCCGCAGATTAGATGGGTCAGCCGCATGGCTTGAGAAGGCCTTAGACTTTCTATCATGTGACAAAACAGAAATAGAGGAGTCTACAGGCACACTGGGTTCCCGCTTGTCCTGTAAATATTTGTGACAGTTCCTGCTATCATAGTGGGGACCAGACACATATAACTGAGAGCTGTTATAAGCTTAGAAGTGGAGATGCTGGAGAGAGGGATAATGTGTCTGGTGAGCGGGGCTCTGGCTCTGGTGTTTCCGGTGGCTGTGATAAGTTTTCCTGGCTTCCCTGGCTGTTTTCCAGAAAGTCGTCCTTGGGTACTGAGTCTTGGAGCTGTTGTGGTACGTCACAGTCAGTCTGTGATGAGCTCTGTGGGCAGGGCTCAGCCGGAATAGTTTCCATGAGCAATGCTTGTTGTGGCTGCGTGGTGTTATCAGTGTCCTTGTGGAATTCTTCAAGCACATGATGACTCGGAAGCTGATATGAAGTCCTGTGGTCACTCATACTCTGTCCAGGTGTGTGTGTGCCATTCAGGTTGAGTGGATTGGCACACACTACTGAAGGATGATGGAGGGAGAAGTAGATATTGTCCTTTAGCACTCTTGCACCAAGTTTGTTTGGGTGGAGGCCATCTAGTTTAATTATGACTGCTGCTTATTTCCTGTGCACTTCAATACTAGTCTGCGCATTCTACTATTGTATATAATTTTGGCGCATCAGGGAGCTGCTATCTGTATGAGGTGTATTTAAATATTTTTGAATGAGCGTTTGCGCTGTTTATTTTCACTTTCGATTTCACGATCACACGCAGATATTTGTCAATGAGCTAAGGATATGTTGAGTAGTAAATACTCAAGCATGGTCTTGTCAGTCATCTCTCCTTATACTCTTGTTGGATGCAGGGTTGCCAAGTCCGCATTTTTTTCCACAGAATTGGGCTACTTTTAAAATGTTGCCATGGGTTGATTTTCCCAAGTGGGTTAAAGGTTTGAAATATTGCATTTATAATTATAATAATTACATTTGACTGAAATGCTTGTATTGAAACATTTTGCATTCTACCTATGATAAAACTTTCATGGACTTTTACATTAACTCTTCCCTCCTGGTGGAATGACCTGCCCAACTCAATCCAAGAAGCTGAGCAACCCTCTAACTCTAGCACTCTCTATTCTAATGCTAATTCTAATTTTATCTGCTTTTTTATTTATATATTTTTTGGAACACTTGACCCTCTAACATTTGCACTCTCTATTCTATTTCTATTCTAACTACTTGTGGGGCAGCCGTGGCCAAATGGTTAGAGAGTCGGACTTGTAACCCAAAGGTTGCAGGTTCGATTCCCAGGTCCGGCAGGGATTGTCAGTGGGACCAGCACTCTCTCCACCCTCAATACCACGACTGAGGTGAGACCCTTGAGCAAGGCACCGATCCCCCAACTGCTCCCCGGGCGCCGCAACATGGCTGCCCACTGCTCCGGGTGTGTGTTCACTGCTGTGAGTGTGCACTTGGATGGGTTAAATGCAGAGAACAAATTCCGAGTATGGGTCACCATACTTGGCCACACACCACTTCCCTTTCCCTCCCTTATTTTATTTATAAAGAAAAAAAAAGATCCTCTAACACTAGCATTCTCTATTATTTTCTATTTTCTAATTCCTTTCTTTTTATTTATTATAAATAATGACCTTCTAACACTAGCTGTCATGGTGCACACACGAGGGAGGAACAGGAACACGCAGATGAGGATATTAAATAATATTTAATGAGGAAATCAGGGCAGGGCAAACAAGGTAAGGCTGACATAGACAGGAAACACCGGGGAGTAACGAGTAGACCAGACGAAATCAAACTGAACAGACAGGACTATAAATACACAGGTAAATCATAGATAATTAGACAAACACGGCTGGACAAGGATTAACTCATAATGACACTTAACGAGGACAGGAAACAAACCAAATATTGACACATGAGGCGGGAACACATGACGCACACAACAGAACCCTGACATAACTCCCCCCTCCCGAAAGGCTCGTCCCGAGCCTTAACAGTTCCATCGGGGAGGGGGGGTGGGCGCTCTGGAGGGCCCTCAGGACAAATATGGACAAAAACACAGGACGGGGACCTCCAGAGTGGAACAGACTGACAAAGGAGGCCATGGCGGAGCTGGGACCTCAGGATGCCATAGCGGTGCAGGGAGCTCAGAAGGCCATGGCGTAGCTAGGGCTCAGGAGGCCATGGCAGTGCAGGGAGCTCAGGAGGCCATGGCAGGTGGGTCCTTGTGGCCGTGGCCTCGGTCCCCTCGGCCCGGCCCCTACAGCCGGAACCCTTTTACCCCCCCTCAAAATTTTCCTGGGGAAGTTAGGGGGTATCAGGAGCCCTCCGGGGCTAGACACAGACAAACAGTACATGGATAGCCCTCCAGGGCTAAACATACAGGGACAGGACAGGACAGCCCACAGGAACAGGAAGCCCTCCAGGGCTAGCTAGGAAGCTGAGGCTTCCTTTGGGCATGCGAGTCAGGGGCCCTCACAGGGTCCCTCAGCAACCGCTTTCATATCTGCGACATGGGGGCAGGCGGCTAGAATGGCCTCTTCGGCCACAAAACAAGGAGCCACCTGCCCCAAACGAGTCTCCATGAACAAGACCGACATGGTTCTTTAAAATGTTCCTGTGGGCACAACAAAACAGACACACGGCACTCCTGGCCATGACATGTGGACTTGATCCACGGGGCTAGGGATAGCGGCGGCCAGCGGGCATGAGTCAGCGCCAATCCGGTGGGCTTGAGTCAGCGGCGATCCGGCGGGCATTGAGTCAGATGCGTTCCGGTGGCGTGATCTCCCGCGAACGGCACGCCTGGGGGAGCGGCAACCCGGGAACTAGGCAACCAGCCGGCGGGCTTGGGATAGCCACAGCCGGAGGCGGATATCTCCCGCGATCGGCGGGCATGAGGCCTCGCGGCCAGTGGACTCGTGGCACTCGCGGCAATCCCGCCGAACTCCCACACCGTCCTGCAGTGGGCTAAGGCGGGAGGACGAGTGGCGACTTCCTTGCCACGGGACAGACAAACAGGAACAAAACAAAACACTGTTGAAAAACGGAAAACAAAACGGGGTGAATGGGCGCAGCTTACGGTTAGGTCTGGTCTTCTGTCACGGTGCACACACGAGGGAGGAACAAGAACACGCAGACGAGGATATAAACTCAAATAATAATATTTAATATTGAACTGAACAGACAGGACTATAAATACACAGGTAAATCATAGATAATTAGACAAACACGGCTGGACAAGGATTAACTCATAATGACACTTAACGAGGACAGGAAACAAACCAAATATGGACACATGAGGCGGGAACACATGACGCACACAGCAGAACCCTGACACTAGCATTATCTATTATTTTTCTGTTCTATTGACTTGTTTTATTTTTATTTAAAAATGACCCTCTAACACTAGCATCCCCTATTCTTTTTTTCTATTCTATCTATTTGTTTTCTTTTTATTTATTATAAAAACAAAATAAGCAAAATTAAAACAAACAAACAAAGAAACCTTGCTACGTATACTGTTAGGTGAAGCCCCGCCACGAACCCCGCCTCCTACTGTCCTCTTTTAAAATATGGTCATCCTAACATCACCCCAAAACATCATGGTGTAGCACTGGCAATATTCATATAATTAAAGGAAGGATGAATGGAAAAATGTTCTTGATAAAACATTCTTGATAAAAATCTGCTGCCATCTACCAGGATGATGAAGATGAAATGAGGGTAGACATTTCAGCGAGACAATGATCCCAAACACACAGCCAAGGAAACTATCAATTGGTTTCAGAGAAAGAAAGTAAAGCTGCTAGAATGGCCCAGCCAATCACCTGACTTGAATCCAATAGAAAATTTATGGGAAGAACTAAGTTTAGAGTTCATAGAAGAGGCCCATGAAACCTTCAAAATTTGAAGTCTTTTTGTGTAGAATAATGGGCCAAATGCATGCAATGTATGCAATGCATACAACTAGTTTCTCCATACAGGAGGCATCTTGAAGCTATCGTTACCAACAAATGCTTTTGAACGAGAGGATCATGTGACCCCTCGACGGTGATGCAGGCTTAGTTTTTCGCTCCGCTCACTTTGCCAAATATTTTACGATCCTGTCAGTAAAATTTGAACCACTCTGCATTAGACCCATCATGAGTACTAAGGCAGACAAAGGAGATCGGAAAAGAGAGATTGAGCAATTGCCAATGAAGAAAAAATTCAGAGATACAGCCATCTCCAGTGAAGACCTGGACAGTGCTATTGCTAACTGCATTGAACTAGCATTTAAAGAACACCAAAGCACTTTGAATTCGGTTGTGAAATCAGCGGTACGAGATGCGATGGACTCTGTGCTGATTCCAGCATTGCGCAAACTGCGTGAGGACATACAAGTGACCAATATGTCTGTTAAAGAGCTAAGAGAGGAGTTTGAAGCCATAGCTACAAAGACAAAGCAGACACATGACCGCGTTGATTCTGTTCAGGCAGCAGTGCGGGAAGATAAGAGAACAGTTACGGATTTAAAGGATCAGCTGGAGCGACTCACAGAGAAGATGACAGATATCGAGGACCGGTCTAGGAGGAACAACGTTAGACTGGTGGGGCTCCCAGAAGGGATGGAAGGTCCAGATGCAGCTAGTTTCCTCCGAGCTAATCTTTCCAAGTGGATTCCTTCCTTGAGGGGCCGTGACATTGAGATTGATCGGGCGCATCGCGTGTATGACGGAGTGAGGGGCTCGATCGGCCGCGCACTCTCATCTTCCGTGTACTGAGATGGCATGACAGATCAGATATCCTGAAAGGTGCTCGGCAGGCATATCCGGTGAAGTGCGCACAGAACAATGTCACACTGCTGTTTTTTCCTGACTTTAGTCCGGCTACAGCGGTCAGGAGAAAGGCATTTGGTCCGGTTTTGAAGAAGATGACAGCACTTGGTCTCCAGCCCTTCCTCATCTATCCAGCGGTGATTAAGCTACGGCACAAAGGGGAACAGAGGAGCTACGATTCCCCTCAGAATGCGGAGGATTTTATCAGTTCCATGTCTCAGCAGAAGTCCTATGCCGCCGCTCTGCGGGGGGACGACGGGGGAGCAGCGACCGCTGTTTCTCCAATTCGACGGGAGGGGCGTGACGGCCGGGATGGACTTGGCCCTAGCTGCCCAGAAGGGGATGATAGCAGGATGAGCATGGATGCTTGCTAAACCTATTGTTTGCGTTTTCTTCTCTTATACTGGGATATTGTCCTTATTTATCCGGTACAACATTCTCTTTGCTGGTAAGACTGACACTCCATTTTTCTGTTTTGGAGGGGACTAATGGAGAGTAGGTTTAATTAATAATAAAAAAAATATATATATATATTTTTTTTTTGGCTGTGTGAGCCTTTCGGGAGACATGTCTTGTGTTGGAGTGGATCGGGCACGACCTATCACCGTTTTTTGTTGCTCAGTCAGACCTATGTTCTCGGTAATGTGCGGTCTGAGTTGTTCTTTGTTTATGGTTGTCGGTTGTTCACATTTTTATGTTGTTTTTGTTTTTTACAGCAGACATTTATACTTTTATCTATTTTACATTATTTCTAAAGGGATTTTTCATATAGGAGATTTGGTATCTAAAATGCACATCAGTGTTTACGTGTTATTTACGGAATGGAAGTGCTTCTGTTTTTTGTTTTTTGCATTTATTGTGTACAATCTTGGGATTATGAATATTCAATGCATACTTTAAATATTTTATCACTGAATGTGAATGGTTTAAATTCTGCTGTTAAAAGAACCTGTGTATTAGAATATTTACACCGTAAATCTATTTACTGTGCCTTAACCCTCTGGTTGTGTTCGGGTCAAATTGACCCGAAAAAGATTTTCTTTTTCCCGAAAATACTAGTTAACGTTATCGCATTGGACTCAAACTTACTGACTTTTTTCACATAGGGTATAAGTACTTCTCATTAATTTTTTTAGAATTTTCTTAATTTTTTGTGGGTTTTATTTCACCTAGTCACACTTGTTGTGTTCCCGGTCAAAAATGACCGGACTCCAAACAACTGCTTATAAATCTGTCATTATGCTATATTATCACTAAATTTTGGATTCATTCTTTTTGTCAACTTGTTTTCTTTCATTTAAGACTGGTTTTGTGTTTCTATTTGCATCTGATCAATCGTAGGCCTCATTTATCTGAGAGTAGGCTCCTCATTTTTTGATTGAAAAAATCTTTTTTTATGAATAATTTTCACAATATGAGATAAAAAATTATGAAAATTTGTACTGTTTCTCACACTAGTGTACTTTAATGATTAATCAGGAAGTTTGCTTTTAAATGCTTTTATTTTGTACAAAATTGCAAAAAGTCTCACTTGTGGTGTTCCCGGTCAAAAATGACCGGACTCCGATCAATTGCTTATAAATCTGTCATTATGCTATATTATCACCAAATATTGGATTCAATCTTTTTGTCAACTTGTTTTCTTTCATTTAGGACTGGTTTTGTGTTTCTATTTGCATCTGATCAATCGTAGGCCTCATTTATCTGAGAGTAGGCTCCTCATTTTTTGAGTGAAAAAATCTTTTTTTATGAATAATTTTCACAATATGAGATAAAAAATTATGAAAATTTGTACTGTTTCTCACACTAGTGTACTTTAATGATTAATCAGGAAGTTTGCTTTTAAATGCTTTTATTTTGTACAAAATTGCAAAAAGTCTCACTTGTGGTGTTACCGGTCAAAAATGACCGGACTCCGATCAATTGCTTATAAATCTGTCATTATGCTATATTATCACCAAATATTGGATTCAATCTTTTTGTCAACTTGTTTTCTTTCATTTAGGACTGGTTTTGTGTTTCTATTTGCATCCGATTAATCGTAAGCCTCATTTATCCGAAAGTAGGCACCTCATTTTTTGAGTGAAAAAATCATTTTTTATGAATAATTTTCACAATATAAGATAAAAAATTATGAAAATTTGCACTGTTTCTCACACTAGTGTACTTTACTGATTAATCAGGAAGTTTGCTTTTAAATGCTTTTATTTTGTACAAAATTGCAAAAAGTCACACTTGTGGTGTTCCCGGTCAAAAATGACCGGACTCTGATCAATTGCTTATAAATCTGTCATTATGCTATATTATCACTAAATATTGGATTCAATCTTTTTGTCAACTTGTTTTCTTTCATTTAAGTCTGGTTTTGTGTTTCTATTTGCATCTGATTAATCGTAAGCCTCATTTATCCGAAAGTAGGCACCTCATTTTTTGAGTGAAAAAAATAATTTTTTATGAATAATTTTCACAATATGAGATAAAAAATTATTAAAATTTGCACTGTTTCTCACACTAGTGTGCTTTAATTATTAATCAAGAAGTTTGCTTTTAAATGCTTTTATTTTGTACAAAATTGCACAAAGTCACACTTGTCAAAAATGGCCGGCCATTGAAAGTGAATGGGGAAGAATGAAAGTAAGAGGAACAACTAGTGTTCAGGAGAATGTTGTGCTTGCAAACATAAAGGCCTTGGACCTGTTCGTGTGTGGATGCATGTATACTCATAAAAAATACTCATATAGCATCAGTCATAACTGGTAATATTATTTCCCCCTCATTCCCTTTACAGCGGGAACGAGGCAGGGGTGTCCACTTTCCCCCTTATTGTTTTGTCTATCTCTCGAACCCTTAGCACAAGCCATCAGGAAATCTGAAGTATCGATTAAGATTCATGACATTAATCATTGTATTTCATTATACGCTGATGATATTATTCTATATTTAGACCACTTTGATGTTTCAGTCTCTAGTGTAATTAAGGAATTTGATAATTTTAGTAGCCTATCAGGATATAAAATAAATTGGAGCAAATCTGCTCTAATGCCAATTAACAATGTTAAGGTTAATTTTTCTATTCCCTCATTTATCCCTATTAAGAAATCTTTCATCTATTTGGGCATTACCATATATAAAAACATTCATAAGATTGCCAGAGACAATTTTAATAACATTTTAGTTAAGGTCAAAAATGACATTCAAAGATGGAAGAATCTTAAAGTCTCTCTCCAAGGAAGAATCTCCACTGTTAAGATGAATTTGTTACCTCTGTTGAGAACTTTTTCCCCTTCGAAGCAGAGACCAGGAGACGTTGGGATATCTTTCAAGCAGAAGTTCCTCTTTATTGAGAACTCGCTGTGCGTCGCTGCAGTCATCCAAGTCTAAATCTTAAGTGACTTTACAAGGTTATTTATAGGCATTTTTGGAGGAGGGATTCTTGGAGGTGGAGACAATTTTCAAACAAAGCAAGTCAACATAATCAAATGCATAGAAACTAATCCAATCAACCTAACGAATCCACGTCTGGGCCAGGGGGCTCTGAGAAATAGACACTAATCCAATCAACCTAACGAATCAACGTCTGGGCCAGAGGTCCTTTGAATCAACGTCTGGGTTCTCTGAATCTCTGCCAACCAACATGACTTGATTGAGACAAAGCACAGTTATAAAATGCATCAGTAAGTGGATAATCTAAGTTAAACATTTAAACACAATTTGTAATTCCACAATTCCCCCTTTGAGAGTTCTAATAACTCTCACAAAATACAAATTTAGACACTTAAAAGTTAATTCTTGTAACTTGTAATCGTTACAGGCACATTGTACATGTTCTGTGTTGCTTATAGGTAATTGCATGCTGACACAGAAAACAAAACATGCAATTAGGGTCCGTGAAGTTCTTACGGGTAGTAATATTTTCTGGTTGGAACTGTCATTTCCTCGTGAGAGGCGGGAGTCATTTGCTGAAAGAAACACTTGATACTGTGGATGCATAGATAGTAGGCAAGTAGGAGAAACAACAGCAGAATTGCTATTTCCTTGATCCACAGCCAGGGTTTACCTAACAAGTTTCCGAACCATGAAGAATTATCTTCAGTCATCTGGTGTAATTTTGCTGAAAGACCAAGAATGTCTTGTTGGATTTTGTTCAAGTTCTCCGTTGGATCCATTAACCCGGTGCAGCATTCAGGACACTTTGCGTGATGTCCATGATGGTTAATAGTACGAAAATCTTGATCATGTGATGGATGACTGAAGTTCCCGTATGTGAGTCTCTGCGTTGTGTATTTTTTTCTTTCTTCTTTCTTTTTCTTGTGTGATAGTTGGCTCGGCAGTGGGTCTAGTTGTCTTTTAGAGGTTGTGGCTTCATACGCAGGTGAGAAGGTCGGTGCGTATGGGTCTCAGGACAGCCATCAAGTGGTATCTGCACAGAGGAAGGAAAAAAAACAAAACAAAAGAGAACAACGGCACATAGCAGTATTTGTTGTAGAGTCTGCAAACATTAGGGTTGTATCCTCTGTTCAAATATAGTCTGCTATTGTTGTTCCTTCTTTCCCTATTTCTCAATTCCTGCGACACCTAAAGAACAGTGAGGTAAGGATGGACTAGTGGATGGGGAAGGCCTATGAGGAAATCTTCACCGCAGGGTTGTCCCCCGAAGCCTGTTGCTTTCGGTTCTTCCCTGGGCTCCTCACTGGTCCGTGTGTCCTATCCTATCCCTGCAGGGGGAGGAACAACTTTACAGTGTGACACATGAGTCCAGGCTTTCCTTCCTTGACACAACACTGCAGCTGCTGTAATCAACATCACTTGATGTGGTCCGTGCCACTTAGGCTCTAATGGCTTGTTTCTGAATGACTTTATCATAACCCACTGACCTGGGATGATTGTGTGTCCACCTTCTGGTGGAGTCTGCCAACATGACTCAACTCTCTCTTTGGCACTCTGCACTGCCTTTGTGAGGTTTTCACAGTAAGCGATCAGGGCATCTGAAGCAATGTGCACATCAGCATTTCTAAGATCAATCACACCAGGCATCTGCATTGGGCGTCCAGTAATAATCTCATGAGGGCTCAGTCCTACTGATCTGTTAGGTGATGCTCTCATACTACACAGTACTGCGGGCAGTGCTTCCACCCATGGTACTCCTTCCTGATGCATTTTGCTTAGCCTGGTTTTGATTGTTCTGTTTGATTGTTCAACCTGTCCTGATGCTTGTGGCCTATAGGGACAGTAAAGGTTCCACTTAATCTTCAACATCCTAGACACTTCCTTGACTACCTGTCCTGTGAAGTGGGTACCTTGATCTGAGTCAATGCAATCTGGTAATCCCCATCTGGGAATGAAATCAGTGACAAGACATTTAGCAGTATGTGCAGCTGTAGCACGCCCTGTTGGATAAGCTTCTACCCATCTTGAGAACTTGTCTATTACTACCAAAACGTCAGTTTTTCCTTTACAAGGGGGCAACGATATGTAATCAACTTGCAGGTGACGAAATGGCCCTGGTGGAGCTGGGGTATGTGCTGCTGGTGTAGTGGCTGCTGGTACATCATTGTTTTTCTGACATGTAACACATCTCTTGACTGTTTCAGTGGCTGCGTTTCTGAATTTTGGATTCCACCATTGATTTGAGAACCTGTGATTCATCGTTGCTGGACCACTATGACCCAAACTGTGTATTTGTTGAGCCAAATATGGCAACAGTGATTCGGGAGCAACATACTTTCCCCCTTTGGTCCAGCAGCCGGATGAATCCACAGTGGCTCCTTTGTCTAACCATGTCCATGCTTCATATAGAGGAACGTCTTTATACAGATTAATAATTGATTCAGGAGGTAGAATTGTATTCTGTGCTGTACTACCTGAACACACTTGTACAGTTGCATAGAAAGAAGCCTGTTTAGCCGCTACATCAGCAAGAGCATTACCTTTAGCTTCCGTAGTATTAGTTGTGAGATGTGCTTTCACTTTGATCACTGCTAATTTCTTTGGAAGTTTCATGGCAAACATTAAATCTTTCACTAATCCAGCATGCTTAATGGGGGATCCAGCAGAAGTTAGAAATTTTCTGGTTTGCCAAATGACACCAAAATCATGAATTACCCCAAAAGCATACCTGGAATCTGTGTAGATATTTGCAACCGATCCTGAAGCTAGCGTGCATGCTCTAGTTAAGGCTACTAGTTCTGCAGCTTGAGCTGAAAAATGATCTGGAAGACGACCTGAAGCAACTACTTCAGTGGTGGAAGTTACTGCATATCCTGCTCGTCTGTTACCTTCAATAACTTGAGCTGAACCATCAACAAACAACTCCAATTCTGCGTTCTCTATGGGAGTTTCTGCTATTTCACTTGTTGCTGCACATGTAAGCGTAACACAATCATGAGTCATTTCGCCTTCATCCTCTAACACAAATTCAGTCATTGCAGACATCATACATGAGGATGGGTTCATGACTGGTGCACGCTGTATAACAATATTCGGGGCTGTGAGAGTTGCTAACCAATTTCCCCAACGGGAGGAGGTGACAGAAGTGACTTTTGCTTGATTCATTAGTGCGGACACTGCGTGAGGGCATTTCACGTTTACAGTCTGACCTAACACCATTCCTGATGAAGCCTGAAGCGCTAGATGCACTGCCTGTACTGCTCTGAGGCATGGGCCCATACCTTGAGCGACTATGTCAAGTTTACTGGAATAGTAATGAATTGGGCGTAAGCTGCCCCCATGATCTTGCATTAGACATGCAGTCATAAAGCCTAAGTGTTCATGGACATAAAGCACAAAGGGTCTATCAGATTGGGCAATTCCTAATGCTGGTGTTTGGCATAGTGCTCTCTTCAAATCATTAAAAGCTTTGAGATGAAGTTATTCCATACAAACAGTATCTGAATCTTTACCATGGCCTTTCAACAAATCATAGAGAGGCTGAGCAATCGAGGCATAGTCTTCAATCCAAGGTCTACAATAACCTGTTGTTCCTAAAAATGAGCGGAGTGTTTTAATGGTAGTAGGCGGAGGTATGGCTTTGACTGAAGCTGCTCGATCCTATGTAATGGATCTATTTCCTGCACCAATTGTTTGACCCAGAAATGTGACTTGCTTTTTAGCGATTTGAGCTTTGTGAAAGCTGCATTTGTGTCCTTTTTTATACAAATAGTCCAACAATGATGCCAATTCAGTTTGATGTACCTCATGATCTGTTGAGGCAATCAAAATATCATCGACATATTGGATCATAGTGGACTGTTTTACCGGACATTCTGGGTCACACAAATCACGCCTGACAGCCTGATGATATATGGTTGGGGAGTTTTGATATCCCTGTGGCAATCGTGTCCACTGGTATTGTTCATAGTCAACTGTGAAAGCTAACCATGGCTGGCTGTCAGAGTGCAACGGTACAGAAAAGAATCCATTAGACATATCAATTACTGAAAAAATCTTACAATCTAATGGTAAGCCATTACAAATTGTAGATGGATCTGCCACTAGGGGGGTGATTTTATCAATATTTTTATTGGCTACTCTGTAGTCTATTGTAAGTCTCCATGTCCCATTAGATTTCTTGATGGGCCATATGGGTGAATTACATGGACTGTTGGTTTTAACTAGCACTCCTTGCGTCAGCAAATTTTCTACAATAAGTTTGATTCCCTGTATAGCTTCCTTATTAATCGGATATTGTTTGGTGACCGGAGGTGGAGTTCCTGTCAATTTAACTGGTTCTACACCTGTCAACAACCCACAATCATCCTTGTCTTTAGCCCAAATTGGATGATTCTGTAAGAAAGCATACTCAGGAGGGGTTGCATTATTGGTAGAAATCTGTGCTGAGGAAATTCTTATGCTAGTAGATTCTGAGGACATGTCTAAAGTTAGATTTATTTGTCTCAGAAGATCCATGCCTAAAATTGCACCTGTATTTAATGGAGCGCATAGCAATTTTGTAGTCAGAGTTTTTGGGCCAAATTGTACCTCTATGGGCGGAGTTTCATACAAAACAGAATCTTCACCTATTACACCAGTTAAACAAAGTTTGGTTTTCTTGTATGGGATGTTTAAACCTTGTGCCAATTTTGTAGGGATTACTGTAATTTCTGCACCTGTATCAAGCAAAAAATCAATCTCTTTCTCTTTTATGCTACCTTTCACAAAAATTCTTTGGTCATTGTGTTGGATTACAGGGGAAAGGTAGCTACTCACAGCCCCAACAATTAGTTTTTTTCTTGGTCTTGTTGTGCTCTTAGAAGAGCCTGAACTAGCTGTCCTACAGTTTCAGTGGTCACTGGCGGAACTACTTCAGGGTTGTGTGCAGGCTGAGAAGGAGCAGAATTATGCATAGCATTTCTTTTACTATCCTGCAACTTCTTCCTACACTCTTTCTCCCAATGTCCTAATTTTCCACAGTATTTGCATTTGTTTTCCCTTTTAGACCATCTATTGTCTTGTTTCGTTGTGTTAAACGTCGCTGCTGCTACTCTTACTTTTGCCTTGACATCAGCATCTCTTTCCCATGTAGCTAACCTGTCTAGGTTACTTCTGAGAATTCTGTTAGACCAAGTTAGATCTAAGAATGGTAAAGCTTTTCTGTATTCGGCCACAAGGCCATCTGACCAGATACTAACTAGGGGTCCCTTGTCCTCTAGCACACTTTCAGGGTCATCAACAATTCCACTGTAAATTACAGCTGACTGACAAAATCTCTCAGTATATTCACTCACAGATTCTTCTTTCCTTTGCACACAGTTAGTGATTCTGGACCAGTCTATTTTGGGTCCCATGATATTCTTTAGAATTTTCAAAACACCTTCTCGTAAATCACCCTTACTGGCATTTCGCAGTTCAGAAGCAACAGCAGATTCAAAACTGTTGAATTCAGATTCAGTTAGGATTTGTGACATCAGCTGCGTGACTTCTGCCAACGACATGTCATAAAGACGCATTTTACTGATCAATGTTCTTCTAAATTCAGAAAAATGTGTGCGTGCTGACGGTAAACTCTGAGATAGTCTCTCTATATCTTTAGGACATAAAGCTTTGGCAACAGTTTGTATTTGCACAACAGAAGAATTGAGAGGAACACTATCATTCTCCTCAATTCCCTGAGATCTCCTCCTAGCACCACACACATTGACGGAATTTACAGGCACATCAGTTACTGATTGGAGAGCTACATCTGTTTCAAAAAACGCTTGTAAATCAGGGTAAATGTGATCAGACTGACTAAATTCCACATCAGTTTTTACTGCAGCTTTCTTGAGGTTCAATTTCTTAGTCAAAGTGGATACTCTAGCATGGAGCTCTTTGTTCTGTTCCTCTAACTCTGAGTTACGCTGCGACTGTTGTGTAGCTAGCGCTAACCCAAATTCTCTGTGGCAGCAGATAATGCCTTTCACATTGTTCTTTCGAATACTTGCTCCTAGCACCTTTTTACACTCATCTACAGACCAAATCTTGTCTGGATGAATCTCATATTTCTGCGTTAGTTCTTGTCTAACTTTTTCAGTGACTATTAGGTCCATTTGTTCCCCTAACAGCGTTTTGAATTCACTATCTGACCACAAAGGAGTCGCAAGACCACCTTTTTCAGTTGTGGGGATCAGTCTAGCATTCTTTCTAAACATTTTGTGAGTTTCTTTGTTACCACACAATCAAAACACTAAAACTTCTCTGATCCACAGAGGGTACGCTTGTTAACACATCAACTATTGTTAACCTTCCCTGGCAAAGCAGAGGATAACACAAATTACTAGCACTTTATGCTAAATCTTCCCTGCATGAACAGAGGATAACAAATTATTCTTCCCTGCCAAAACAGAGGGTAACAAAATATTAACACGTAATGTTAATCTTCCCTGCAAGAACAGAGGATCACAAATTCTTCCCTGCCAAAACAGAGGGTAACAAAATATTAACACGTAATGTTAATCTTACCTGCAAGAACAGAGGATCACAAATTCTTCCCTGCCAAAACAGAGGATAACTTTCATCTCTAAAAGAAAAACTTTAGAGGATAACCTTAGTTAAACCAAACACTACAGCTGTCTGTTAACTCTTCTCTGACGGCGCAGAGGATAAAAATTTGTACTGGTCTTAAAGGTTCTTTTGGATAGAGTGACACTCACCACCCTTGGTTGTACAGAAAGATTCAGACTGGAACGAAATCAGATCTTTGTTGAGCTTGAAGTTTCAATCTGGATTCAGGTGAGGAGCTCTATCCGGGGCACGGCACCATCTGTTGAGAACTTTTTCCCCTTCGAAGCAGAGACCAGGAGACGTTGGGATATCTTTCAAGCAGAAGTTCCTCTTTATTGAGAACTCGCTGTGCGTCACTGCAGTCATCCAAGTCTAAATCTTAAGTGACTTTACAAGGTTATTTATAGGCATTTTTGGAGGAGGGATTCTAGGAGGTGGAGACAATTTTCAAACAAAGCAAGTCAACATAAGCAAATGCATAGAAACTAATCCAATCAACCTAACGAATCCACGTCTGGGCCAGGGGGCTCTGAGAAATAGACACTAATCCAATCAACCTAACGAATCAACGTCTGGGCCAGAGGTCCTTTGAATCAACGTCTGGGTTCTCTGAATCTCTGCCAACCAACATGACTTGATTGAGACAAAGCACAGTTATAAAATGCATCAGTAAGTGGATAATCTAAGTTAAACATTTAAACACAATTTGTAATTCCACACCTCGATTTAATTTTTTTTTCTCTATGCTACCACTTTCTCCCCCTCCAGGTTACTTTAAGGAGATGAACTCCATAATTTCTAAATTTATCTGTAATGATAAATGTCCCAGAATTAAACTTACCACATTACAACATCCTAATAGCGCAGGAGGACTGGCTGTACCAAATTTTGAATTATATTATTGGTCGTTCCAGCTTAAGGCCCTTCATAATTGGGTTGATCCTCAATCTACAGTTTCATGGAGGGTGATTGAAGCTGACAAGGTTAAACCAAATAGACTTCAAGATATTTTATTTACTGGCACAGGAAAAAAAGGGGATAATTATAAATTTGGTCCGGTTGTGGCTAACTCTATTAAAATCTGGAAAACGGTTGAACGTCGGATAGGTGGACCCTTCAAATTCTGTAACAGTACACTTTTATGGCACAATTTTAACTTTGTATGTGGAAATCGTCCATTTGTCCAACCCTCTTGGTCCTCTTTAGGTGTGAACACGTGCGGTGATGTGTATGATAACCAGGGCCTCTGTTCATTTCAGGCATTGAGAGCCAAATTTTGTCTACCAGCATCTGCATATTTTGTTTTTCTTCAATTACGTTCTGCTCTCAAAGCGTATGGCGTTCCTTGGTCTTCTTCCATTTCCTCTCATCCTATGCGGGACTGGATTGCACCATCTGCTGGTCGGCCATCTGTTTCTTTAATATATAATAAAATTATTGATTGTATTACAAAACCTCTTTCTATTAATACTATTTGGAATAGGGAATTATCTGATCTTAATTTATCTGTCGACTGGGAGAGAGTGTGGTCTAATCTCAGCTTAACATCTAAAAATCTGGCTCATCGTCTTATTCACTTCAAAGTCATTCATAGAGCATACATAACTCCTTACAAAAGATTTAAAATGAAACTGCAGTCAAATTTGAACTGCCATATATGTAACACTACATCATCGGGCACTTTTCTGCATATGTTTTGGGAATGTCCTGTCGTCATCAGTCTATGGACACATGTAAACCTGGTTTTGTCATCATTACTGAGAATTGACTGGTCTGTTAACCCAAGTTTATGTCTTCTTAATGATGATTCTGGTCTCTGTATTAGTTCAATGCAAAAGAGAATGTTGTTTGCTGGTTTTACAGCTGTGAAGAAGACAATAATTCAGAACTGGTTTACACCACACATGTGTAGAGAGGCATATTGGATTCGTAGCCTCCTGCAAATTATCTCATGTGAATGTACAACGGCACGAGTCGGTGGGGCCAGGCCTTCAACCATTGAGGCTTGGCAGTGTTTTTTACTGAATATACGTGATTATTTAAAGGAGTAACTTTTGTGTTCTTGTTGTCCTTCCCTCTCTCCCTCCCTTTTGATTGAACCTTGAGATGTTGAGTATATGTCTGCTGTTTTGTTTTGTTTTATTTTGGATATTATGTTGTGTTGTTTGTGAAAAAAAATGAAAATAAAAATTGTTGATAACAAAAAAAAAAAGGCTTTTGAACGAAGTAGTAAATAAATTTCATTAAGCGTGTTCAATACTTTTTCCCTGGGTCATTCCATTTTATTACACAGAACTTAATTTCTGAACTAATTTGGATTGTTTTCTTTGTATGTATGGATTACTTGGGTTGTTACCGACATCTGGGGCCTGTTCTTCTTACGTCGCTAACTCAGTTAGCTGGATTTGATTGTTGCCGATTTCACTTGATCTAGGATAATTTGGTTCTTCGAAGCTCATCCTGGACTTGCTGTCATAGCAACAGGTCCGTAAGCTTAAAGCTGCTTGGGAGCAGGCTTATTTCATGTAAACAGGATTAGATTGCATCTTTTTAAGCAGAATTGATACTTAATATCTGCCCCAGCCACCGCTACTTTATTACAAGAGTATCCTACTGGTCCAGGGACAATAATTTAAAATAATAATCATTAAAAAAAATATTTGAAAATAATATAATAATGTTGTGTTGTCTATAATACTATAGACATAGCCAGTTTTACTTATTGAAAGATTTATTAGTGATGAAATAATTACTTTATAATTGTATTGGAGTATTACACACATGCTATACAGTTAATATGAGCCGTGCATTAATTTGAGTGGTGACAGATTGTGGGAGTGGCTTGATGGAGCACAGGAGATGCAGATAACTTGATCTTGACCCTTAAGAAACTTTAATTAATGCTGTCACGTAACAAATCTGTTTCAAAGATAAAATTAAATTAATTGGTAATTACAACATTGAAGTAAAAATGTAAAGCCTGTATAAATACTAGAAATCGTGAATATAAATAATTGGTAATTGTTATGATTCACTGCTAGCACTAGGATCCATCTGCAGCTTGTTTATTGAACAGGTAAATATCCACTCACAGTACAGAACACAGCACGAGCAGTATAGGGGTACAGACAGAATCAGGATGGTCAAACAGTTCCAAGATCGGGGCAGGCGGCGTACAAGCGTGGTCATAAACATGCAAAGAGTCAGGGCAGGCAGCAATCCAAGAGAGAGGTCGTTATCCAAGGCGGGGGTCAGAAAGGCAGGCGGCTAACTATCAGGAGACGTAAAACTAAACTAGGTCAAACACAGAGCAGTTAGAAATAATCACAAAACGCTTGGAAATGTTCACCAGAGCAAAACAAGACTTCGCAGTGAGGCACTGCAAGCTAGCTGATTAAATAGTCCAGGTAATGAGCTGCAGGTGGTGCCGCAGTGATCAGCCACAGGTACGAGGGGAAGATGGGAAATGTAGTGAAAACTAATACTCAGGAGACGGTTCCCTCTGATGGCCCGAAGAGGGAGCCAGAGGGACGCTCTCTGCAACAGTAATCATGTAAAAAAAAATACAAATAAAATAAAAACAGTGCACATTTCATTTATGTATTATAACATTTATGTAGTTTTGTTCGCTTGGCTGTTTCCTTATAAATGTCCAGAAATGTGTCAAGTTTTTCGTCAGGTGTCTTTTTTAATTATATGTTCACGAGTTCACCCTTACATCTAATCTGACAGCAAATAGTAAGCATATTTTGGCTTGCTGTCCTGGGGGAGGGCTCCGAGCCAAGAATATGGCCCGAACCCAGAGAACTCCCCCTATCCCTAATATGGGATAAAAACAGATTAGGGGTGAGGAGTTGGGGTGGAGGAGGGATGCCGGAAAACTGTCATTGGACAGAGGTAGGCAGGCTGCATATATATATACACACGTATTGTGCTCATTAGGATAGTTAGCTAAACGAGTTGCACCTGCGCCAAATTAGTTGATTATCTGATCGTGCTCCTCCCAAACCTTGTTAATAAAATATAATTTCACAAGTTCACCCTTACATCTAATCTGATAGCAAATAGTAAGCATATTTTGGCTTGTTGTCCTGGGGAGGGCTCCGAGCCAGGAATATGGCCCGAACCCAGAGAACTCCCCAAAAGAAGCTTAAAGGCATGGGACAGAAGCCAGAGAGCAAAAAATTTAGTTGCCCCCCAAAATATGCATGCTGTGGAGAGATATGGATTAAAATTTGCAAATAAAAAGGAGGCAGTGCGACCGGTGAGCTCGTGCAGTGCTCAATCGGACTGGCGAGCCCTACATGCCGCTAGAAGAGGAGCACGATGGCAGATATCAAATGAGGGACTCTCGCTGCGTCCGAAGGGAGCTGCTGCTCTGCTGCACCGGAAGGGAGAGTCCCTCTTGCAGCTGAAAATGAGGCACGGTTTGACGTGTCGGATGAAGGGCTCTCACTGTGACTGAAGGGAGCCTGCAGCTATGCTGCACCGGGAGGGAGAGCCTCGTCCGTCGCCGAGTACGCAACATAACTCCAATGACAGACGGAGGGCTCACACTGCGACCGAAGGGAGCCGAGGCTCTGCTTCACCAGAAGGGAGAGCCCCATCCGATGCTGAATAGGCAAGGAGATTCGAGGCACGGTTTGATGCATCGGATGGCAGATATCAAATGAGGGACTCTCGCTGCGTCCAAAGGGAGCTGCTGCTCTGCTGCACCGGAAGGGAGAGTCCCCCTTGCGGCTGAATATGAGGCTTGGTTTGATGCCTCGGATGGAGGGCTCCCACAGCATCCGACGGGGGCCCATGACTCTGCTGCACCGGTAGTGAGAGCCCCGTCCACCACCGAGCGTGCAGCGCAACTCGAAATGACAGACGGAGGGGTCACTCTGCGACCGAAGGGAGCCGCGGCCCTGCTGCACTGGAAGGGAGAGCCCTGTCCGATGCTTAGTAAGCCATGAAATTTGAAATGACAGCTGGAGAGCTCATGCTGCGACCGAGGAGCTGACTAATTGAAAAGGAGAGCCTCCGCTTACCCGAGTAAACAATGTTTTTGTTTTTTTTGTTTTTTAACTGATCAGGGCTAAATGTGCTTCCCTTATGTGGAGTTGATTATACCCAATGTAACTTTTGAAAGCGTCTGATGACCATCGACCGAGGGTCTGAATCTGAGAGAGGCCTTTTTGAGCTGCTGTAGTTGCTACTCCGATGCGAAATGAATGGCTGGAAAAAATTTCTGCGGGTAAGCCTGCTTGAGTGATGATTAGTTTTAAGTGTTTTTGGAACCAAAAATGTGTCACAGGGTGGTTAGAGTCGTCGACGAAGAGAGGGTCCAGTGTGGATTTAGCTTGAGCGTTCCTGAGTTGGAATTAACCTGTTAACATGCACCAGGACGCCAGCGCACTGAAAGCTCTTTGTTTGCACATGTCATTGTTTTCAAACAGATAAAGTAAAACAGAACAAAATTAATCTTGACAAACTATATATCATTTTGAAGGTCTAAGCCTCAAGCATCGTCGACAGATCACTGTTTTTCGATAGAAAGCTTATAAAGGAATGTATTTGCTAAATTTGTGTAAGCAGTACACATCAAAACATGTATAAAAAAATGCAGTACATACCAGATTAATCCTGATAACAACACTCAAACGTATCCACTGCTGTAAATCCCGGTTTCGTTTCAGAGATAAGGGTCCACGGAACAACATTCCATCGAGCAATTTTAATTTTAGTCCAGCGAAACAACAACGTTGTAATTTGGATCGTTATTCATTTGTTTATGTATCATCTCTTCAGGGAGAGTTATTGTTTGTGTCCGTTATGGAACAAATTACGCTCAAAAACAGCGTCTTGGTGGTAAAAAAAAACAGCATGATTTTGTAGCAGGCAATGTCCCAAACAGAATGAGATCATCCAAAAAAAAAAAAGTCAAAGATACACGGAAGATTGTTTATTTGAATTCTGGCGATAAAATCATGGCATCGAGGGAACGAGCAGTATGGATAGACTGGTACCCTGTGCAGAGATTTTGGATGCATTTTGTAAGGATGTCCAGCATTATAGGTTGTCTGGAATCCGGGCTAGACGGTTGAGAGCGCTGAAATCCTCTGATTAGGAGAGAAGTTTAAGAATTATTTATTTCGGAGGGGAAGCCATAAATTAGTTTGTGAAAAAATTGAACACCACTTAACCTGTTAACCTGCACCCCCATTTTGGGCCTCACAGCTGAAAATGACCTACCTAAATTAAAATGGTAACATTCCCTGACAATAATGTGCTACACACAATTTATGTATCTTTGAAAAAGAAGACACTCTAGACTTTACTATGCATCAGCCAGAGTTGATAATGCTCAAAAACATAAAAAGTTATAGACACTGAAGTGCCTTGAAAAATGTTTTACCACACTGAATGTTTTTTTTTATTTATTTCATAAACAAATACATGAAATAAGTCCAGGAGCAATCCAGAAAAGTAATGGGTTGAAAGTCACATGTCTAATGAGTTTATATTTCAAATTTGAAGAGGATACCATGAAAAATGAGATTCCTGCAGTCATTTTTGTGATAATATTTCCAGATACCCCCCCCCCCCACCCCTTAATGAAAATTACCACTAGATGTATTGAAGAATTCCACAAACTATTTTAGTCATTATACATAGTTTTTTTTCAATTATATAATAATAGACAGAATTTTATACATCATATTAGTGATTTATTTGAGCACTAAAAATACAATAAGAATAATTTGAGTAATTAAAAAAGAAGAAAAAAAAATAAAAACAGAAGAATTTGCTTTGTATGTAGTAGCATACAAAGCATACTCAATACTCTGCACTGCCAGACATAAACTGATATTGCCAGACATTCACACTGATTGCAGTCAGTAATCACACGCTAATGTGCGTCCATTCAAATGATAATCATACAGATGGGCCATATCATCAATAATAGCTGGTCATTGACCGCATTCTGATAGCAGTCATATCGTAACGGTGGCAGCCCCCAAATTAGATTGAATTAGTTAAACTTAAATACCTTCAATAATTTCCTTTTTTACGGGCGCCAGACAGGACAAAATTTGTCAAGTCAAAATATTTATATATTTTAGTGTTTTAGTTCCCAGATAAACTCAAGATGGAGCACAAACAAAGCCACCGATACACAATGTGCCAATCACACAGTAGCACAAACAAAAACTTGGGTTTAAATAACACACTTACAAAATAGAGCTTGCTTTTTCCAAGTCAAAGAATGTTATTTAGAAAAAAATAAAGAAAATACAACAAAATTACAATATTCAATTTCCCAGCATTTAAACAATTTGGGGAAAAGGAAAAAAAAAAGGAAAGAACAATAAGTGGAAATGAGTAAATAACAGTATTGCTCTGTTCAGTTCAGACTTGCAATTCAAAAACACTAAATCCAAAAAGATCAAAAAAAAAAAAAAATGTTTTATATATATATATATATATATATAAAACCGTAAATAGTCTTTGAAAAAAAACAACAACTCAGAATTGATACGAGTCTCAGTCCATACAAGTTCACACACAAAACAAACCAGCATTAAGCCCACTGGATGAGTGCATGAATGTGTGTGTGTCAGGTGAACTTGAATGTGTGTATGTGTGTGTGTGTAGCGTCGGCGGCGGGAATCAAGACTGCGTTAGGGGCGGCCAGCCAGCTAGCTGCTGCATAAACAACGCCATGGAAAAACAAGAGTTAGGGAATTTGAAAGTTTGATGTGGCTTCACGTAAGAAAGAAGTTTAAAGTCTTAAAATACCTGCAGCAGGCGAACTTGTCTCGTCTGGAGATATGTTGCGACCGGCAAACCATGCAGAACCAATTTTCTTCTGATCGCACCCGGTCTATGCATTCACAATCCAGTACACGCCTCAGCAGCAACATGCATCAGCCGTCAGGTAACACTTAGATTTCCTTTCCCACACACACACCTTCACTTCCGTTTTACTCCTTATATACAGTTTTCCATTTTCCCAAACTTCCGCCTAATTATGGGTTAGATACAAGAACTGGCACAGACTTTTTCCCATTTTGCCACACTATAGTTGTTAATTACATGCTGATGTGCGTTCATATAGATGGTAATCATGCAGATACAGTCATGTTCCACACATCAATAAAAAATGTTGAAAAAAGGAAAATAAAAGGTTTATTTAGCAAAAAAGGCGATCGCTAAGTTACGCCCCCATCAGATGACAGGTGCGTCACAACGTGCGTCACGCGCCGTCACGAAGGAGCGCCAGAATTCAAATAAACAATATTCCGCTTATCTTTAACTTTTTTTTTTTTGGATGGACTCATTCTGTCTGTGAGACTGTAAGCTACAAAACTGTGTTGTTTTTTTACCACCAAGACGCAGTTTTTAAGCGTAAATTATTCCATAACAGACACAAACAATAACTCCCTGAAGACATGAAACTGAAACAAATCAATAACGATCCAAATTACAACTTTATTGTTTCGTTGGAGTAAAAGTTCATGATGGAATGTTCTTCCGTGGATCTTATCTCTCAAATTAAACCAGGATTTACAGCAGTGGGTACGTTTTAGTGTCGTTATCAGGATGAATCTGGTATGTACTGCATTTTTTTATAAATGTTTTGATGTGTACTGCTTACACAAATTTAGCAAATACATTCCTTATAAGCTTTCTATCGAAAAACAGCGATCTGTCGTCGATGCTTGAGGCTTAGACCTTTGGAATGATATATAGTTTGTCAAAATTAACTTTGTTCCATTTCATCTAATCTATTCACAAACGATCACATGTTCAAACAAAGAGATTTCAGTGCGCCGGCGTCCTGGTGCATGTTAGCAGGTTAAGTAACCTTCAATAGATCCGGCTTGGAGATTCTTAATGGAATTGAGGTAGGAAATAAATGACGTAATTGCGAGGAGAGAAAAATCAGGAAATGGCAAGTTATAGGAGAGGTGAAATGCTTTGAAACATCTCCAAGCTGATTGGAGAGAAGTGTTAGAAGGAAGATATAGAGGGGCCATAACCGTTTGCGGAGGCAGCCTCATGCATGGATTAGCCCCTGGCCATTGATAGGGAAAAGGAGTAATGGAAGGTTAAGAGTAAGATGGCTGATCTTTAGCGGCCAGCGGAGGCAGCCTCACGCTAGCATCTGCAGCCGGAGGTAGAAGGAAGGAAGTGAGAAGGATAGGAGGTTAGAAAGCCATGCCAGCGGGCAATGTTGTGTGCGGCATGGTAGCTGAAGGCGCCGCAGTGATTGGTTGAGAAGAGGAGGAGGCAGTGCAGTGTGAGGAGCGGCCGAGTCTGGGGCACGGCTCAGGCTTGCTGACGGCCTACTGCATCTTGACGCTCGAGGGCTAGCGTTCGCTATGGGAGCTGGAGGCCACTGAAAAGGAAAAGAATTACAAGTAACAGGAGAAAAAGACTGAGATGTGAGGGCCTGTGTTGCAGGCGGAAGCAGCTTCATGTTAGTTTCAGCTGCTGTAGCTGTAGGCCACGGGGGCTTGTGACATTTGGCGGGGCGGGAAATGCTGAAAAGCAACTAGCAACGAATTTAGCTATTTAAAAAGTATTTGACGACCTTCAGCAACTTTTAAAAAGTGATAAAATGAAAAGACATGCTTTTCCTCTTAACCACACACAAAAAAAAAATTATATATAAAAAAAAAAAATATATATATATATATATATATATATATATATATATATATATATATATATATATTAGGGCTGTCAATTTTAACGCGTTAACGCATGTGATTAATCTAAAAAGTTTAACGCGTTAATATTTTTTTAACGCAAATTAATCGTTTGATAAGGTCTGACCCCAACTTCTTGCCGTCATCGCAGTGCGGAAGGTAATCAATCATTGCCTGCATCCCAATGTACACACTATCCATCCTAAATTCTATGTGATATTAGTAATTTTAGTAATTTTAGATTGTGTGATTATGAGGTGCCCGGCTAGACGAAAGTGAAGCGAATGTGGAGAGAGAGAGAGAGCGAGTGTGTGAGAGAGAAGAGAGCGAGAGAGAGAGAGAGTGCGCGAGAGAGAGCGAGTGTGTCCGAGAGAGAGAGAGACAGTGCGCGAGAGATATTATACTCATATGTGAAAAGGGTACCAGCGAACCAATTTTGCCAGGGTCGGGGTTTTTCCCCTCACAATTAGGCTATTTTGAATATACAGTCGCGGGAAAAATGACAGAGCTGTGGGTTGTGGTTTTTTTGGGCTACTTTTATAATGTACCGCGGCCGCCCAAAGTGTATGTGATCGCAAAATTAAGTTATTACAAACACTCGATGGTGGTTTAAAGTGATTTCTGAGTAAAAGTGTACTATTAATCTCATAAACTGTCTTATGTAGAATGATGCTAATGTTAGCTCTAATGCACCTGCATAACAGGTCCAATTCTTCTTCATAATGCATTTTATCATAATACTTCATGTAAGGTCGCAAGAAAATGTTTTGTTGTATTTATTTAGAAATACGTTTGATAATAGTTGGGTAAATGTGTACTGGGATTGAAGTGATGTGGCTTGGTAAACGTTTTATTGCCAGTATAAAGGCTGATATGGCTGAATAAAAACAAAAGAATAATAAGGATTATGTCTCAGACTTTGCGGAGGTGTGAAAGGTTCTGTTTCCTTAAACTAGTTTGCCATGCATTTCTTTATTGCAAGACATTTACAGGTAAATCCTAGTATTTTAAATTTGTGATTAATCATGATTAATCACAGTCCAGGACAGCACAAATATATATATATATTGAAACAGCTAGCCAGCCAAGCAGCACATAAGCTGGTAGAGACTGAGAGGTGCCTAGCAGTAAGCGTATCTCATGAGAATTAGGTTGTTAGTTGCTCTTGTTCAATAATAATAATAATAATAATAATAATAATAATGAAAATAATAGTTTCTCTGATACACCTAAGTTGTTAGTTTGTACCTATAATTGTTAATTATTTAGGTACGCTGTTGAACTTTTCTTGAAAATCAATATTTTTTTTTTTTTTTCAACTTCTCTGAATATCTGAGTACCATGTGCAATTTAAAAACAGGTAAATTTCTAGAGAATATTACAGAATATTTAAATAATTTCATTGTGTTCTGTATAGCTTTGCGCCATGGTTACAAAATGACATCAACATCCATTGTCATCCCGTCGTTTAACAACTTTTAGCAACAAACGACCTGCCTTTAGCAACTTAATACTTAGTTTGCAACACGGCCTGGGCCGCTAGTGGAGATAGCCTTGCGCTAGGGGCTGTCTACACCTGGACACCTCATGCGCCCCCTCCGAAACGACCAGGTGTAAATGCCCTCCGAGACGCATTCCAGACGGATATAAATCCGATTGCTCAAACCACTTCAGGAGGTGGTCTGGGCCGCATTCCAGATGAAACTGGACAAGTTTAAATGCATCTGGTTGTTGAAACCACATATGTTAATTTTTTACTTCTCCCAAAATATTAAAATAATAAACGTGTGAGAGCGTTTTATAGGCTATATGCTATGTTATTTATTTAAAAAATTGGAATTCTCAATTTATCCAGAATCGTGCAACTCATTTACATGTTTTTTTATTTATTTTATTTTTTTTCTACGTATGATGGCACCGCAGATGGCAGCTACTGTGCTTTTCTCTCCAGTGTTTGTACAGTTTTTGTTTGTTTTTCCTGTTTTTTGTTTCTCAAACACGATCAGCTTTACCAGGGATGAACTGCTGAACATTCGGCAGAACACACCACAAAATCTTTTACCGGATTTTGATTACTCGGACGCTTTGCTTGACATTATAGTTGGCAGAGCTGTGGTGTTGTTTAGACGCTACAGGTCATGCAGATGGGGGAAGCGCGCCGGCACGCTTGTGAAGCTTCGTCAGCGCGGATTAAGAACGCCGTTGCCTAGCATCCATCTCGCAAATCTCCACTCTCTACCCAACAAAACGGCAAACTTCTCCTGCTCTCCCGGACAAATAAGGATTTCTCAAACTCTGCTGCTCTGTGTTTCACGGAAACCTGGCTGTAGGATACCATACCAGACAGCATTTTGCATCTTTCTAACTTCCAACTGATCAGAGCAGATCGCGAGGCAGAATCAACGGGGAAATCGCGCAGCGGCGGGACGTGCTTCTACATCAATGAGAGGTGGTGTACAGATGTAACTGTGTTAAAGAAGATGTGCTGCTCTGATCTAGAAACGCTCTTCATTAACTACAAGCCGTTCTCGTGAGTGTTTACATTCCACCGCATGCGAATGCGAGATCAGCTTTACAGAAACTCGCTAATCAGATCACAGAGACTGAGCAACAACACCCAGATTCTGTTTTAATCATTCTCGGTGACTTTAATAAAGCAAATCTCTCCTGCGAACTGCCAAAATACAGACAGCACATGACATGTCCCACCAGAGACAGTAATATATTGGATCACTGTTACACAGCGATAAAGGATGCATATCACTCTGTCCCACGGGCAGCTTTGGGACTCTCTGATCACTGTTTAGTTCATCCTATACCAACCTACAGGCAGAAAATCAAATCTGAAAAACCTGTATTAAAAACTGTTAAAAGATGGACTAATGAAGCAGAGCAAGATTTAAAAGCTTGTTTTGACCTCACTAATTGGAGTATTTTGAAGCAGCCGCCACCGATTTGGACGAACTCACAGGGACTGTAACATCATATATCAGTTTCTGTGAAGATATGTGTATTCCTACCAGGACTCGTTTAACCTACAACAACGACAAACCATGGTTCACAGCAAAACTCAGACAGCTCCATCAGGCCAAAGAAGATGCTTACAGGATGGGGGATAAAGTCTTGTATAAACAGGCCAAATACACATAGGAAAAGGAGATCAGGGTGGCAAAGAGGAATTATTCTGGCAAGCTAAGGATTCAGCTCTCTTCCAGTGATTCGGTTTTAGTGTGGAATGGTATGAAAGAATTTACAAATGACAAGAGACCATCCCCCAGCACTGTGGAGAATCAACAACTAGCAGACGATTTGAATGTCTTTTGCTGCAGGTTTGAAAAAACACCCCACAACCACCCTGAACACCTCTCCACACAACCATTAACACCTCCAACAACCCCCCTGTGCCCCACACCTGCACTGAAAATAAGTGAAGATGACGTGCAGCAGGTCTTCATAAAGAACAAAAGAAGGAAAGCACCAGGCCCAGACGGTGTGTCACCAGCCTGCCTTAAATCCTGGGCTGACCAGCTAGCACCCATCTTCACACAGATCTTCAACAGATCACTGGAGCTGTGCGAAGCCCTCTCATGCTTCAAACGCTCCACCATCATCCCCGTCCCAAAGAAACCCAAAATTACTGGACTTAATGACTACAGACCTGTGGCTCCAACGTCTGTGGTCATGAAATCATTTGAAAGACAGTTTGCCTACAGAGCAAACAGGTCTGTGGATGACGCAGTCAACATGGGACTGCACTTCATCCTGCAGCATCTGGACAGACCAGGGACTTATGTGAGGATCCTGTTTGTAGACTTCAGCTCTGCTTTTAACACCATCATCCCGGACACCCTTCAGAATAAACTGACACAGCTCTCCGTCCCCACCTCTGTCTCTCAGTGGATTAACAGCTTCCTGACAGACAGGCAGCAGCTAGTGAGGCTGGGAAAATTCTCATCCAGCACCCGCACCACCAGCACTGGAGCCCCTCAGGGCTGTGTTCTCTCCCCACTGCTTTTCTCCCTCTACACAAATGACTGCACATCTAAAGACCCCTCTGTCAAGCTCCTGAAGTTTGCAGACGACACCACACTTATCGGCCTCATTCAGGACGGTGATGAGTCTGCCTACAGACAGGAAGTTAAGGAGCTGGCTGTCTGGTGCAGTCTTAACAACCTGGAGCTTAACACGCTCAAAACAGTGGAGATGATCGTAGAATTCAGGAGAAACCCCCCTGCTCTCCCCCCACTCACCATCATGAACAGCACGATGACTGCAGTGGAGTCATTCAGGTTCCTGGGCACCACCATCTCCCAGGACCTGAAGTGGGACAATCACATAGACTCCGTTGTGAGAAAGGCCCAGCAGAAGTTGTACTTCCTTCGCCAGCTGAGGAAGTTTAACCTGCCACAGGAGCTGCTGAAACAGTTCTACTCTGCCATCATTGAATCCGTCCTCTGCACATCAATAACGGTCTGGTTCAGCTCAGCTACCAAATCTGAGGGTAGTCCGGACTGCTGAGCGAATCATTGGTACAACCCTCCCTACTCTCCAAGAACTGTACTTATCCAGAGTGAGCAAAAGGGCTGGCAAAATCACTCTGGAACCCTCAAATCCAGCACACTCCCTCTTTGAACTGCTGCCGTCTGGTCGACGCTACAGAGCTCTGAGCACCAGAATGACCAGACACAGGAACAGTTTCTTCCCCCAAGCAATCCATCTCATGAACACTTGACATTAACGTGGAACACACAACACTATTTTACAATTATTTATTCACCACACATACATATATAATATATATATATATTTTTTTCCCATTTCAAATTTGCACATGTCAGACCTGTACACACATGATTGTCTGTATTGCATAGTGTGTTTGCTATTTTGTACATTGCCTATTTGTATATTTGTATATTGTTCTTTTGCTGTCTGTGTCCTGTCCTGTTGCTGTCATTCTGTTGCACTGTGGAGCTTTGTCACTATAACAAATTCCTCATATGTGTAAACATACCTGGCCAATAAAGCTCATTCTGATTCTGATTCTGATGTTGTTTATTACTGCATATAATTCATTAAAATATAAGTTTAATTTCATAAAGTACAAGTTGATTTCAAAATGCAACTACATTTTTTACATCGTGTTTTTCAGTTGAATAAAATACTATTTTTCCCTATATATTTCATCATTGAGGTTTTCTTTTTAAAAAGTCTAAAAATCTTGTCTCGTCTCGTTCTCGTGAACCCAGTCTCATGTCTCGTCTTGTCTCGTCTCGTGGGATAAGTGTCTCGTCACACCCATAATATATATATATATATATATATATATATATATATATATATATATATATATATATATATGTATGTATGTGTATATATATATATATATATCAGCGTTCACATTAACCGAAAATTCTCCGTCATTGACAGAATTTTTTTAGCAATGACATAAAAATCTGAAGGGTGATCTATTGTAATTTATTACTGTAATTCCCACCCCTGTCCAGTTGTTGGCGAGTGCGCTCCAATGTGGCAGCAGAGCGCGGGATCATCAGCTCCAGAACAAGAATAAAACTGTCACCAGTCTTTTATGCATTTGATTATGCACAGGGGAGTACCCAATTTAAGCTACAGTGATCTATCACGCCACATTAAGGAGTGCCAAAATGTTATTTTTTACTTGAATTTCCTAATAAAATTGACAGAATTTGAAATCTGAGACTTTGTTTCAGGAAGCAGACACACTCTGTCAGTTTAAATCTAGATTAAAGACCCATCTCTTTAACCTGGCTTACACCTAATACACTATTGCATTTCTATAATTCAAATCCGTTAAAGCAGTGGTTCTCAAAGTGTGGTACGCGTACCACTAGTGGTACGTGAGCTTCCTCTAGTGGTACGCAGAGGAATCTCTGAATTAAATATAAATTAGGTGTCCACCAAAAGCCGCTTTTCAACCGTAGGAACTTTACCGAGGAACTAGGGACTTTGGGCTGGTACTCATTATCTTTCCACCACAGGAACCAGGATCTAAATAAAGTTCCAGGTAAAAATTTCCCCTCAGAAAGTACCTGCTTGAGAGGTATTACTTTTTCAAAGGTCTGGAACGTTCGGATGCGGGACTTGGGCGCTGAACATGCTGATTGGTTGAGTTCAAGCAGCACTCAACCAATTCGCTTTTTTTATTTTTATTACTGTCATTGTGTCATGAAATGTAGTTTTAAAAGTATTCCAGGCGAGAATGTAGTTGTTTAAAATTCAAATCTGCGGTTTATTTATAAAAACAACGCCTATTTGAAAATGTGCTTTGCCGATTTCAGAGACGTGAGCTCCACGCGATCACCGGGCGCCCAGTGCTCATGTATCCCAAGAGAGTAGCATAACCTCGGCTAGTCCTTCGTACATTTGCCGCTGGCTCTGATGTCTCTGTAGTGGTTAAACATAAGATATAATTCGTTTTGGGTAACTCTAACAGGTAATCTTTGGTCTTTATTCTTTTGTTCTATTAATATGTTAAAATGAAAATGAAAACAGGCAATGTTTGATATAATATTTCGTTTCATTGTAATGTATGTACGTTCCCTGAACTACATTCTGTGGCTATTAATATGTTTAAATGAAAACGAAAAGAGGCAGTGGTGTTTGAGATATTTCGTCTGTAAATACAGTGAGGAAGATTGGAGCAGCCGAGGCGAGCTGACTGATGTTATCAAGTACGCTGCTCTTTGCAGAATTACTGGACTTGCGTCGTTCTTGAGTCTCGTGAAGTCTGAACTACCGAGGATGCAAGTCCGAGATTTGCGTACTTGGTATTAAGAAACGCGTGCAGACCTAACGTTACGTTACCAGACTATTTACCTAATCTTCTGGGTACTTTAGACAGCGATGGAAACGCAGACAGCAACAGGTCTGGGGGGAAAAAGTTCCTGGGACATATTGTTGTTACTTGCAGCTACACATACAGCCTTTGTTATTTATTTATATTTTTAATCAAGTACTTTTTTATTTAAAAGTTAAATAAAAACTGTACTGTACTTAAATAAAGATTAAATGAAAATGTATTGTAGCTACTTAAGTTAAATAAATACTAAGTTACTGTACTTAAATGTTAAGTATGATACATTTTCATTTAATCTTTAAGTACAGTTTTTTTAACATTTAAGTACAGTACAGTTTTTATTTCACTTTTAGGTACAATATATTTTAATTTAATAATTATATTTTTTTATTTACCTGGAAGTAAACAGTGCAGTGTTAATGTTCAAACTGTGTATTTACAATGTTTTAAGAGGCTGACAATAATAAATATTCTTATTAGGAATAAAACTGACTCGTTTTTATTTTATTTTATTTTGTTAACTGTGCATAGTGCTACTGCATTTTAATATTGGTCATAATGGTGGTACGTGGAAAGCCAAATATTTTCTGAGGTGGTACTTGGTGTAAAAAGTTTGAGAACCACTGCGTTAAAGGATTGTTAGGCTGCATTAATTAGGTCAAACAGAACGGGGAACAATTCCCAAAACACCCGATGTACTTGTTACATCGCTAGAAGAATGGCATCTATGCTAATATTAGTCTGTTTCTTTCTTATTCCGAATTCACCGTAGCCACCCAGATCCAGACTGTGTCCAGATCAGATAGTCACTGCAGCCACCCGGATCCAGTCCGTATCCACATCAGATGGTGGATCAGCACCTAGAGATGACCTCTATAGCCCTGAATGTCAGCGGAGACCAGGACAACTAGATGAGCCCCAGAGACTGATCCCCAGTGAAGACCCTGTCTCCTAGACAGCCATCAGGACAAGACCACAGGAACCAGATGAGTCCTTTGCACAATCTGACTCTCCTGCAGCCTAGATTTAACCTGCTGATTTTGTCTGGCCAGAGGAGAATGACACTATTTCGACACACTATTTCCCCGTCTAAATACTGCAAAGCTGATGTAAAGCCACCCAGCTTTATATCAAGCTGATGTAAAGCTGCTTTGACACAATTTGCATTGTTAAAAGCGCTATACAAATAATAGTGACTTGACTTGACTTGATATATATACAGTATATATATATATATATATATATATATATATACAGTCATGGCCAAAAATATCGGCACCCTTTGTAAATATGATCAAAGAAGGCTGTGAAAATTAATCTGCACTGCCTTTTGATCTTTTATTTAAAAAAAAATCACAAAAATCTAACCTTTCATTAGATAATAAGAATTTAAAATGGGAGGAAATATCATTATGAAATAAATGTTTTTCTCTAATACACATTGGCCACAATTAACAGCACCCTTTTATTCAATACTTTTTGAAACCTCCATTTACCAGTTTAACAGCTCTAAATGTTCTCCTATAATGCCTGATGAGGTTAGAGAACACCTGACAAGAGATCAGAGACCATTCCTTCATCCAGAATCAATCACTCCAGACCCTTTAGATTCCTCGCTCTATGTTGGTGCTTCTTCTCTTCAGTTCACCCCACTCATTTTCTACAGAGTTCAGGTCAGAGGACTGGAATGGCCATAGCAGAAGCTTGGTTTTGTGCTCAGTGACCCATTTTTGTGTTGTTTTTGGGGTTTGTGTTTGGATTATTGTACGGTTGGAAGATCCAAACATGGCCCATTATAAGATTTCTAACAGAGTCAGTCACTTATTGATTTTTTATCTGTTGGTATTTGATAGAATCCATGATGCCATGTGTCTAAACAAGATGTCCAGGACCTCCAGCAGAAATATAGGCCCACAACATCTAAAATACAGCAGTATATTTCATTGTACACATGGGGTACTTTTTATCCCTGTGTTCACCAAACCCATCGTGAGTGTTTGCTTATAAAAAGCTATTTTTTTTAGTTTCATCTGACCATAGAAGTCAGTCCCATTTGAAGTTCCAGTCGTATCTGATAACTGAATATGCTGGAGTTTGTTTTTGGCTGAGCTAGGAGAATTTTTCTTGAAACCCTCCCAAACAACAGTTTGCTGTTTGATTTTTTTTTAAGGTTTTCTGACCCCGAGACTCAACTATTTTCTACAATTCTCCAGTTGTGGTACTTGGAGAGTCTTTAGCCACTCAGATTCTCCTCCTCACCGTGCATTAGGATGATATAGACACATGTCCTCTTCAAGGCAGTTTTGTAACATTTTCTGTTGATTGGAATTTTTTAATTATTGCCCTGATGGTGGAAATGGGAATTTTCACTGCTCTAGCTCTTTTCTTAAAGCCACTTCACTAATTTGTAAAGCTCAATTATCTTTTGCTGCACATCAGAAATATATTCTTTGGTCTTTCTCGTTGTGATGGATGATTAAGATAATTTGGGCTTTGTTTTCCCTCCTATTTATATTTCTGTGAAACAGGAAGCCATGGCTGGATAATTTCATGTTCATAATCACCCTGGAGTGCTCAAAATTGTGAATATGAATGGGAATATACTTCAGAGATATTTTACTCATAAGAATTTCTAGGGGTGCCAATAATTGTGTCCAACGTGTATTTGAGAAAAAACATTTATTTCATAATGATATTTCCCCCCATTTTAAATTCTTATTATCCAATGAAAGGTTAGATTTTTGTGATTTTTTTTAAATAAAAGATCAAAAGGATTAATAATGCAGATTAATTTTCACAGCCTTCTTTAATCATATTTACCAAGGGTGCCGATATTTTTGGCCATGACTGTATATACACACACACATATATATATATATATATATATATATATATATTATGTATTTCATTATTATTATTATTTCATTGTTACGGGGTTGTAAACTTGTGACAGGGCTGAGTTATTTACTTAAAATAAATAAATAAAATACACAATTTACTATCTTCTGACAGCATGAGACAATAAGACAATTATCTCTAATCTGGTCAAATAATCATTGGCTATGTTCTCGATCATTCAACCATATCAGTTACGTCTATAAGAGTGCAAGTGCCATATCAGATAATTTGCATTTGGTATTTGCTGTAGAGCTCTGTCGCTGAGATGATTCTCTTTCTATACACACTCCTCCTTTTCCATCAGCTTCATACAAAGGCAGAAAACACTCCTTGTCAAACAATGGGAGACCCTAAATACCCGCTGCTTTCCAAGGATGGAGATGTAACTATCGGAGGGATTTTTGCAATCCACAGAAAGGAAACATTACCTTCTTTTGACTTTATACAAAAACCTCAACATCTGTTATGCTCAAGGTTTGTTACAATGATGTTTTAAGAAACATCAGAGTTGACAATTTGAATACAAACTGTTTTTAAATTTGTCTTTTTCTGCTTATTATTATTATTATTATTATTATTATTATTAAGACATCTAGAAGCAGCATCTAGAAACTCATTTTCAATAGCAAACTACCAAAAACATCTAATTTTATTGTGTTTTGAGTTTGAACCATATGCAAAAAATAAATAATTATCCTTTATTTCTACACCTTATGTATTTTAATAATTTAGTGGAGCCTACTAATTCAATGTTTCATTTAACAGCGTGAATCTGAGAGATTTTCGTTTGGCACAACTCATGATCTTCGCAATTGAGGAAATTAACAGAAGTGAAAGTTTGCTTCCAAATGTTTCTATTGGATATCGAATATATGATACTTGTGGATCAAGATTGTCTACAATGAGTGCAACTATTGGAGTGATGAATGGTCAGGACTTTGGACCAGGAGACAGATGCAATGGACGTCCTCCTTTACATGCTATCATAGGTGAATCAGAATCTTCTGCCACAGTGATTCTGTCCAGAACTACAGGACCTTTTAAAATTCCAGTGGTAAGGAGCAGTAATACAAATTATTTTACAATTACCATATGACTTTATCATTGTTTCCTTTGCTTTCTTTTTCAGATAAGTCCCTCAGCTACGTGTGAATGTCTCAGTAATAGAAAAGATTACCCCTCTTTCTTCAGGACTATTGCTAGTGATTACCACCAGAGCAGAGCACTTGCACACATAGTCAAGCACTTTGGATGGTCTTGGGTGGGAGCTGTGAACAGTGACAATGACTATGGAAACAATGGAATGGCTGTATTTCTTAAAATAGCCCAGGAGGAGGGGATTTGCATAGAGTACTCTGTGAAATTCTACCGCACAGAGACAGAAAAACTAAAAAAAGTGGTAGACACAATTAAAAAAGGCACAGCAAAAGTGATTGTTGCATTTGTTTCATTTGTTGAGATGGGCTTACTTATTGATCAGTTAAGTATTCAGAATATTGCAGGATTTCAAATGATTGGTGTGGAGTCATGGATAACTACAAAGAATTACATCACTCCAAATAGTTTTCATTCACTGGGAGGGTCACTTGGATTTGCAGTGAGAAAAATTAATATTGAAGGGTTTGCAGATTATGTTATAAATGACTTCTGGGATACAGCTATTCCATGCTCACAGAGTGAGATTAATTCTTCTCAATATGCATTAAACTGCAACAGATATGAGGATCTACTTGCGCTAAAATTCTACAATGAAGATGTAGCTGAACAAAGATATGCAAGCAATGTCTACAAAGCAGTTCATGCTGTAGCTCATTCACTACACAGTCTACTCAAGTGCAAAGAACAAGAAGGTTGTGAGAAAATCCTGGCAATACAACCACAGGAGGTAAAGGATAAAATATAGATACAAGATAAAAGGAAGCAAAGAGGGGGCATTAGTTTTGTTGCACATTTTAAATGTCTCAGTGATAATATCAAATATATATATATACAGGTGCTGGTCATATAATTAGAATATCATCAAAAAGTTGATTTATTTCACTAATTCCATTCAAAAAGTGAAACTTGTATAATGTATACATTCATTCCACACAGACTGATATATTTCAAGTGTTTATTTCTTTTAATTTTGATGATTATAACTGACAACTAATGAAAACCCCAAATTCAGTATCTCAGAAAATTAGAATATTACTTAAGACCAATACAAAGAAAGGATTTTTAGAAATCTTGGCCAACTGAAAAGTATGAACATGAAAAGTATGAGCATGTACAGCACTCAATACTTAGTTGGGGCTCCTTTTGCCTGAATTACTGCAGCAATGCGGCGTGGCATGGAGTCGATCAGTCTGTGGCACTGCTCAGGTGTTATGAGAGCCCAGGTTGCTCTGATAGTGGCCTTCAGCTCTTCTGCATTGTTGGGTCTGGCATATCGCATCTTCCTCTTCACAATACCCCATAGATTTTCTATGGGGTTAAGGTCAGGTGAGTTTGCTGGCCAATTAAGAACAGGGATACCATGGTCCTTAAACCAGGTACTGGTAGCTTTGGCACTGTGTGCAGGTGCCAAGTCCTGTTGGAAAATGAAATCTGCATCTCCATAATGTTGGTCAGCAGCAGGAAGCATGAAGTGCTCTAAAACCTCCTGGTATACGGCTGTGTTGACCCTGGACCTCAGAAAACACAGTGGACAAACACGAGCAGATGACATGGCACCCCAAACCATCACTGACTGTGGAAACTTTACACTGGACCTCAAGCAACGTGGATTCTGTGCCTCTCCTCTCTTCCTCCAGACTCTGGGACCCTGATTTCCAAAGGAAATGCAAAATTTACTTTCATCAGAGAACATAACTTTGGACCACTCAGCAGCAGTCCAGTCCTTTTTGTCTTTAGCCCAGACGAGAAGCTTCTGACACTGTCTGTTGTTCAAGAGTGGCTTTACATGGACCCTGAAACCCATGTCTTGCATACGTCTGTGCGTAGTGGTTCTTGAAGCACTGACTCCAGCTGCAGTCCACTCTTTGTGAATCTCCCCCACATTTTTGAATGGGTTTTGTTTCACAATCCTCTCCAGGGTGCGGTTATACCTATTGCTTGTACACTTTTTTCTACCACATCTTTTCCTTCCCTTCGCCTCTCTATTAATGTGCTTGGACACAGAGCTCTGTGAACAGCCAGCCTCTTTTGCAATGACCTTTTGTGTCTTGCCCTCCTTGTGCAAGGTGTCAATGGTCGTCTTTTGGACAACTGTCAAGTCAGCAGTCTTCCCCATGATTGTGTAGCCTACAGAACTAGACTGAGAGACCATTTAAAGGCCTTTGCAGGTGTTTTGAGTTAATTAGCTGATTGGAGTGTGGCACCAGGTGTCTTCAATATTGAACCTTTTCACAATATTCTAATTTTCTGAGATACTGAATTTGGGGTTTTCATTAGTTGTCACTTATAATCATCAAAATTAAAAGAAATAAACACTTGAAATATATCAGTCTGTGTGGAATGAATGTATACATTATACAGGTTTCACTTTTTGAATGGAATTAGTGAAATAAATCAACTTTTTGATGATATTCTAATTATATGACCAGCACCTGTATATATATATATATATATATATATATATATATATATATATATATATATATATATATATATATATATATATTATGTATTTATTTATGTATTTTTTGCTAGGTGGTCGAGGCTCTGAAAAATGTAAATTTCACCATAAAGATGGGAGATCATGTGTGGTTTGACAGCACTGGTGGTGCAGTAGCCCAATATGAAGTTGTGAACTGGCAGCAAGACTCTGATGGATTATTCCAGTTTAAATCAGTGGGATATTATGATGCCTCACTTCCCCCTCCCCAACGCTTAGTGCTTAATACTAAAAATATAATTTGGGCTGGAGGACAGCTGAAGGTAAATGCCTATAACCTGTTTTAAATTAAGGGATCACCATATTAAAATGTAAAGTGTAAATACATGTATTGAAATTCATGAAAGGCATGAAGAATACATAATTAGTTTTGGACAGCAAATGTTCCACCAAACAAAACATTTATAGTTTGAATACTGTTATTTGGTTTGAAAGCATCTAATGTGCCATCAGCTATGAGTCACATCTCTGTAAGTCAACACTTTACAATAATGATTAATTAATTAATATTAGCTAAGGCATTAGATTTATTAATCTATGTTAATGTATGAATGTACTTTTGTACATTGTTAATTTGTGTTTGTTTATAACACAAATGTGTATGTATTCATATTTGTTCATGGTAAGTATTAGCTATGTATTATGCATTAGCTATGTATTTTATAACCTTTTTGAAGAGTGTTTCTGAATTGTTTAGAAAACAGATTTTGCATTTATTTTATTTAACAAAATAGGGATAAACAGAGTCCTTACTAGACTACATTTTATGATGTCATGACACAAAATTAAGGACAATACCAGTATGAAATTGTACACCGGTTTAAAAGGAACATAATGAATGAAACATACTTGACAACGACAGTTCCTATATCAATATCCAAACAAATAGAATAGTCTTAAATAATGTATAGTCACTGGTATGTGTCAAGTTTCTCCTGGAATATTGACACCCTTCGCGTTTACAGTACTTTTTATATTTTTTTAATTAACTGTGCGCCATGTTTTTTTTTTTAGATGCACATTTGTTTCTTTGAAAAATTCAAGTAGAGAACACATGTGCAGTTGGAAATGTGTAATTACTCTTTGAGCAAAATGAAATATAGGACACCCTGCAGTTTAGCTCCAACCCTAATCAAACACACCTGAACAAGCTAATCAAGGTCTTCAGAATTTCTAGGGCTACAGGCAGGTGATGTATTTTTCAGGGTTGGAGCTAAACTCTGCAGGACATCGGCACTCCAGGACCGACGTTGCCTACCCCTGCTCTACTCTGACACTCCACTGCACATGTGTCCTTTATGTTTTTGTTGAATATTGTTTGGTTGAAAAAAAATATTTAAGCATGTACACTTTTTTAAATTCTTTTTTATAGAAAATCTTTTTTTTTATTTATCAAATTAAATTGAAATCATTTTACATTTTTAGTTAAAATACACATACAATTCAAGTTTAGAATCAAACTGCTTTGCATTACATTATTTACACCACCTAGCACCAACCAACAGTAATGCTGGTATCACCAGTTAGAATGTGGATACTGTACCAGCATGAAAATTATCATACTGTGGCAATATCAGTATTATTAATCATTATTATTGACTGTCTTTAGTTATTCCTTTACAATCAGTTTAACCAGGGACGAACTGCTGAACATTCAGCAGTACACCTCACCCAGTATTTTAATGGTTTTCAATTTTCTGGACGTTTTGCTGGTCATTGTAGTTGGAAGGGTAGTGGCACTGCTCAAGTTCTCCAAGACTCGCAAACGTGGGAAGTGAGCCAGTGCACTAGTCAAGCTCCGAATTCCAAAATGAAATCTGCATGGAAATAATGAGGCAATAGGACATTTTACATCAATGATATTTGGGTACTGATGTAACAATGTTGAAGAAGTTGTGCTGTCCTGATCTAGAAGACCTCTTCATCAACCGTAAGCCTTTCTATTCAGCGCTGGAGTTTTCCTTGTTCATTCTGGTTAGAGTTTACAATTCTCTGCAAGCGTGCATGAGTTCATGAGCCTGAAAGACAACACCCGTTTGACCTTCTCTCCATGCATTCATCAATACTTCCATCAATGCCCTCTACCTGTTGTGTTTTCTTCCCTCATGTGCCCGTGACCTAGTTTTTCCTCGTGTCTGACTGTGTCATTCTGTTCACCTGTGTTTTATTAATTAGCCTTATTTGCCCAACTACTTATTTTCAAGTCTGTTCATTCTGTCTTGGTCCGGTATTGTTGATGTGTGTGTCTCCTGCCTGCTGTATATTACCCTCTGTGTGGATTCATTAAAGACTGTTTGACTATTATCTTCTTCGTTGCGCATGTGGATAGACAATGTTTTGTGACAGAATACCGGACCAAAAAGAAAAGAAGTGGACACGGTCTGTTTTCCCCATGTTTGTTTTTTGTTTAAAAAGGTTTTATTTTTGATTTTTTTGTATGGAACTCGCCGTGAGATTCGCTACTCTGGCTCGGAGGAGCCAGGATATGGAGGATTTTGCAGGGGACTTCAGCTGTTTCGCCGTCAATACCACCTTCGATGACGAGGCACTGAAGTCCCTGTTCAAGTTCGGGGCAAACTGCCACCACCTCGTTGACATCCCAGACACCACGGGACTGAACTGGAGGGAGGCCAACATCCGGTGCCTGGAGAGCGTCTGGCCCTGATCCATAATGCAGGTCGACCAAGAGCCCAGCCCATCACCACCCTGCTGCGCGGAGCAACAGCCTGAGCCCACCACAGATGGATAGCCAGATCCCGCCGCAACTGACGAGCCATCGCCAAGTGGAGTGACAGTGCTGAGGATCGCCCCGGAGCTAGAGCCTGACTTAACGTCTGACCAGATGCAAGAGCTAGCTACTGAGCGCGTGCCTGTGGATGAAGTACGGGAGTGCGAAGACTTGGAAGAAAGCCTCGCCCACTGCACCACCACTGAGGGTGAACAGATACTGGACTCTGAGGACTTTATTTATTCCAATTCAGATTTATATGCGGATATGCCCATTCTCCTCCCACCATCTTCTGAACTGCCAGTCTGCCCTGAAATGTCTGTCTGTCCTGTCACGACCACTGAGGTCGCTCCCCTGTCTGCTGTGCTCCCAGTGTTGGGAGTTGCGATCTGGTGTGTATGGGCAGCATGGGCAGAAAACCCTAGTGCTCACAAATTTACATCCACCCTCCCTCTCCTGCCTCCTCCTGTCACCCACAGCCCACCATCTGTGCAGTGGGATCACTGCGGGTCTGCCAGTCTCCATTGGTGTCGTGGCTGGAGGATCCCTTGTCTCCGCCTCCAGCCTCTGAGTCCCGGACTCCGCCTCAGCCCGTCAACCCAGTGGCTCCACCATGGCTCCTAGCTCCCTCATCTCTACCGTGGCCCGTCAGTCCACCAGCTCCACCAGGCTCCCTCGTCCCTCTGGCTCCGCCACGGTCAGTCGTCGACCATCCACCACCCTCGGGACTCCACTCCTCTGGCTGCGCCTCGTCCCTCCGGCCCCCTGGAGCCATCAGCCCTTCCTCCACCATGGCTCCTCCCTCCGTCAGCTCCACCATGGGCCGCCATCCTGGCTGGGATCTGGGTCCCACCTGGCTCCTCCTGCTCCCTCCTGTCTTCTCCCTGGCTCCTCCCTTTATCTGATCCGCCCTGGTACCTTCTGCCTCCAAAATGGCTCCTCCCTCCATCTCATCCACCCCGGTCTTCTGCCTACCTTCCTGCCTGCCCTTCGCCACCACCTTGTCCCCAGCCCAAACCCCCTCCTACCCTACTTTGTCCATCCTGCCTGGGCGTGAGGCTGCGCCTTCGGGGAGGGGGGAGTACTGTCACACCCTTGGACTGTTTTGTTGTGTTTTCTTCGCTCATGTGGCCGTGACCTAGTTTTCCCTCATGTCTGACTGTGTCATTCTGTTCACCTGTGTTTTATTAATTAGCCTTATTTGCCCACCTACTTAAGTTCAAGTCTGTTCATTCTGTCTTGGTCCGGTATTGTTGATGTTCTATATGTGTCTCCTACCTGCTGTATATTATCCTCTGTGTGGATTCATTAAAGACTGTTTGACTATATCTTCTTCATCGTGCGTGTTGATAGACCACATTTTTTGACAATATGTATACATTTCTCTTTTTTAAAGGATTATTTGTCTGTGTATATGAAGCACTGTGGTCCTGTGAGGCAGGATGTTCCTTTGTATGTCTCCACATATAGTTGAATGACAATAAAGCTCACTTGAACTAACTGAAAAATCACGTGTCCCGGGAGCCTGTATTCATAAGTATTTTATCAGCAGAGTGCAACACATCATTTGGGTCCTTGCTTTGGGTCTCTCCACCATTAAACGTCGCTTTCTTTGTCTTTTATAATTAATAAATGTAATGCCATTCATGAAAAGGGCTAATGTAATGTGTTTTTTGCAGTTGGAATAAAAAGGCTTGAAGTTAGGACATCAGCGGGGTTATCCTAAAGTTAAGACTATTTTTATGATTTTTGGTCAGGTTAAGATACTTCTGCAATACACTTTTCCTATCTGTAGTTAAGATAAGATAATGCATGTAGGAAATGTTGTTCTGTAATAGCTTTTGTCCTAAATGAAGTCCTAATCGAAATCACCATGGTTACCTAACAGATATGATTCTAAATTTAAGATATTTCTGTAATATACCGCTTGATTCTGATTCTGATATTTTTTTACATGCAGAAGCCAAGCTCTGTGTGCAGTGAGAGTTGCCCTCCAGGCACTAGGAAGGCTGTCCAAAAAGGAAGACCTGTGTGCTGTTATGACTGTATTCCATGTGCAGAAGGAGAAATCAGTAATGAGACAGGTAATCTTCAGTCCATCTTAAAGTTCTGAAGATAAATGTTTAGTTGCTCTTATACTATTAAAGAAAATATTTTTTTCTTCTGTCTCTAACGAGTGATTACATCTTCCTTTACAGATTCAATTAACTGCAAGCAGTGTACCTGGGAATACTGGTCTAATGCTGAGAAAAATAATTGTGTGTTAAAGAATTTAGAGTTTCTGTCATTCACAGAAATTATGGGTATAGTGCTTGTCTTTTTCTCACTGTTTGGAATAGGAATAACTGTGCTTGTGGCCATTCTATTTTACAGCAAGAAGGACACCCCTATTATAAAAGCCAACAACTCAGAGCTGAGCTTTCTGCTGCTCTTCTCATTGACTCTTTGTTTCCTCTGTTCACTTACTTTTATTGGACGGCCTACTGAGTGGTCCTGTATGTTGCGTCACACAGCATTTGGGATCACTTTTGTCCTCTGTATCTCCTGTGTTCTGGGAAAAACAGTAGTAGTGTTAATGGCCTTCAAGGCTACTCTTCCAGGAAGTAATGTCATGAAATGGTTTGGGCCTGCACAACAACGACTCAGTGTTCTTATCTTTACACTTATACAGGTCCTTATATGTGTGCTTTGGTTAACAATATCTCCTCCTTTTCCCTACAAAAATATGAAATATTATAAGGAAAAGATAATTCTTGAGTGCAGTCTGGGTTCTACTATAGGTTTCTGGGCTGTGCTGGGTTATATCGGCCTACTTGCTGCCTTGTGCTTTATTCTGTCTTTTCTGGCACGCAAGCTGCCTGATAACTTTAATGAAGCCAAATTCATTACATTCAGTATGCTGATATTCTGTGCTGTATGGATAACATTTATTCCAGCTTATGTCAGTTCTCCTGGAAAATTTACTGTGGCTGTGGAGATATTTGCCATTTTAGCCTCAAGCTTTGGTTTACTATTCTGCATATTTGCACCTAAATGTTATATAATCCTACTTAAACCTGAACAAAATACAAAGCAATATATTATGGGGAAAACAACATCTAGGTCCTACTGAAAAATAACATGTCTAAATTACCCCCTCCCTTAATTATTTGTTAAATGACACATTAAAGTGGTGTTACTGATTTATTACATTCACATTTTCACATGTTTTAGGCTATTGTGCTTTGTACATTTGACAATCCAGTTTCTTGATTTAGCTTGCTAAATGTACTTTCTATGTATAATATATATATATATATATATATCGAAAATCATACAGATGTCTATTTGCTTTTTTAACCTTTTTTTCTCTTGAGCAAACATATGTAACTCATTACATTTTCCATGTCACATCATATCAAGCAACTTCATAAAACACTATAAAATAAATGCAAAGTATGTTATTGTGTGAAACACAGGCTTCAAGCTATACCATGGAGAATACACATATGGGATCCACTTATGGCGCTTTTCCACTGCATGGTACGGCACGGTTCACTTTTGGGGATTTTTCCTCTGGGTACAGTACTGGCACCTGGTACTTTTTTCAGTACCACCTCGGCTGAGGTTCCAAATGAACCGTACCGTTACCAAAACGTGACGTGTAAACTCTACTGATCACTGATTGGCCAGAGAAAATCATTACTGCCTGCGTCATTGAACTTGCGACACGAGATACAACAGACCCGCTAGATTTAACCCTTTAACGCGTACGATCACACTGGTGTGATTAGAACGGTCAGTGCGTTACGTCATCAACTGCTGAATTCAAATCTGTTTTTGCACATTGGCTGGCGCTGATCCAGAGACAGACGCGCTCAGTGCCACAACTATTCACTGTTTTCAACCACATAATGTTTATTTTAAGTTTCAGACATTTAAATTGTTATGGAGTTGACGAGACGTGAGACATGCGGATCCAAATGCAAGCTCTTTATTAGAAAACATGGTCAAAACAGGCAGGGTCGGGCAGTAGCAAACAGGTATGGCATGGGCAAAACACAAGAGTAATCCTTAGGCAAGCGTGGGTCGGCGATCGGCGATCGGCGAACTATATCCAGAGGGCTAGGCAGAGAGAATAAACCAGGAACACAGGCAGGAATCAGAACACAGGAAATCAGACTAGGGATACTGGGAAAAACGCTTTGTAATGCAGCGGGGCTAACAATACTCGGCAGAGTGGGAGAGAAAGTACAGAGTTTATATATTGTGTGTGTGTGGGTGTGATTGGATGATGGTGATTGAGAGATGGTGAACAGGTGCAAGCGTGATTATAGTGAACAGCTGTGTGGGTGCAGTGAATGATGGGAAATGTAGTCTAAGAGTGATCTAACTGTGTGAAAGTCCATGTGCTGGGAGAGTGACCTCTAGTGGTGAATGAAGGAATGTTCATGGGCAGGATTCGTGACATAAATTCACATAAGTAGTAGCAAAACAACTCGTTTATAATTTGTAAAATACACACTCTCTATGGAAACGGCAATAACGATCCATTCATTTGACCTTGAACTACATATTGTTAAATTTATATCAGATGCACATTGTGTAGATAACTATGAAGTTTATTATATTTTTCTCCCAGTTCACCGGCCTCTTATTTTCATGCATTTTGGGAGAAGAGGATGAATCAATGCCTGTAAATCTAGATCCGATTCTCTGAATTGCATTGCAAATGCGGCTCCCACCTTGCGTTATAGATCATCTAACATGATCATTATAAATGCGTTTAATCTAGATTTAAACTAAGTGTGTCTGCCTCCTGAACAATGCTAGGCAGATTGTTCCAGAGTTTGGGTGCTAAATATGAAACGTATCTGCCACCCGCAGTTGATTTTGATATTGTAGGTATTATCAAATGACCAGAGTTTTGAGAACGCAGCGGACATGAAGGACTATTATTGAAGAGCTAAACCATTCAGAGCTTTATAAGTAATTAGCAAGATTTTAAAATGTATTCGATGTTCAATAGGGAACCAGTGCAGAGTTGACAGAACCGGGCTAATATGGTCATACTTCCTGTTCTAGTAAGAACTCTAGCTGCTGTATTTTGGGCCAGACGGATTTTGCTAATTAAGCACGCAGAGCAACCACCCAATAAAGCATTACAATAATCTAACCTTAAGGTTATGAACACATGAATTAACGTTTCCGCATTTGACATTGAGAGCATAGGTCGTAATTTAGATATATTTTTAAGATGGAAAAATGTGGTTTTACAAATGCTAGAAACATGGTTTTCAAATGAAAGATTGCTTTCAAATTGCACACCTAGGTTCCTAACTGATGGGGCGAAGAATTAACTGAGCAGCCATCAGGTGTTAGACAGTGTTTTAGGTTATTACATGTGGAGGTTTTAGGTCCGATAATTAACACCTGTGTTTTTTCAGAATTTAGCAGTAAGAAATTACTCGTCATCCAGTTTTTTATATCAACTATGCATTCCATAAGTATCTCAATTTGGTGTGTTTCACCAGGCCATGAAGAAATATAGAGCTGAGTATCATCAGCATAACAGTGAAAACTAACCCCGTGTTTCCTAATGATATTTCCCAAGGGTAACATATAAAGCGTGAAAAGTAACGGCCCTAGTACTGAGCCTTGAGGTACTCCATACTGCACTTGTGATCGATATACCTCTTCATTCACTGCTACAAATTGATGGCGGTCAGATAAGTACGATTTGAACCAAGCTAATGCACTTCCACTAATGCCAACAAAGTTTTCTAGTCTATTCAAAAGAATGATGTGATCGATAGTGTCGAACGCAGCGCTAAGATCCAGTAGCACTAATAGAGAGATACAACCACGATCAGATGATAAGAGCAGGTCATTTGTCACTCTAATGAGAGCAGTCTCAGTACTATGAGATGGTCTAAATCCTGACTGGAAATCCTCACAGATATCATTTTCTCTAAGAAGGAATATAATTGTGAGGATACAACCTTTTTTAGTATCTTTGACAGAAAAGGGAGATTCGAGATCGGTCTGTAATTAACTAGATCTTTTGGGGTCAAGTTGTGTTTTTTTAATGAGAGGCTTAATAACAGCCAATTTAAAGTTTTTGGGGACATATCCTAATGCCAATGACAAATTACTAATAGCCAAAAGAGGATCTATGACTTCTGGAAGCACCTCTTTTAGTAGTTTAGATGGAATAGGGTCTAACATACATGTTGTTGGTTTAGATGATTTAACAAGTTTATACAAATCTTCCTCTCCTATAGTAGAGAATGAGTGGAATTGTTCCTCAGGGGATCTATAGTGCACTATTTGATGTGATACTGTAGCTGACGGCTGCATGGTTACAATTTGATATCTAATAGTATCAATTTTGTAAGTAAAATAGTTCATAAAGTCATTACTGCTGTGCTGTTGGGAAATGTCAACACCTGTTGATGCTTTATTTTTGGTTAATTTTGCCACTGTATGAATAAATACCTGGGGTTATGTTTGCTTTCTTCTAAAAGAGATGAAAAGTAATCAGATATAGCACTTTTTAAAGCTTTTCTGTAGGATAGGGTACTTTCCCGCCAAGCTAAACAAAATACCTCTAGTTTTGTTTTCCTCCAGCTGCGCTCCATTTTCCGGGCTGCTCTCTTTAGGGTGTGAGTGTGCTCATTATACCACGGTGTTGGACTCTTTTCCTTAATCTTCCTTAAGCGTAAAGGAGCAACCGTATCTAAAGTGCTAGAAGAGAGAGAGTCCATAGTTTCTGTTACATCATCAAGTTGTTCCGAGCTGTTGGATATGCTGATGAATTGAGATAAATCAGGAAGATTACTTACAAAGCAGTTTTTTGTGGTAGAAGTGATGGTTCTACCATATTTTTAAGAAGGTGTTGAATTTACAGCTTTAACTATATGGAGTTTACACAAGACTAGATAATGATCTGATATATCATCGCTTTGCTGCAGAATTTCAACACCATTAACATCAATTCCATTTGACAGTATTAAATCTAGAGTATGATTTCGACTATGAGTAGGTCCTGAAACGTGTTGTCTAACCCCAATAGAGTTCAGAATGTCTATGAATGCTGATCCTGATGCATCTTTTTCATTATCAACGTAAGAGTGTAAGTAAAGGACAGTTTGGTTGTGAACACAACACTTGTGCATTGTAAATATAAGTTTGCATGAAATATAAGTTATTGTTATTTTAGATGGTTGTGAAAATTTCTAACCTGACAATTGGTGGTGAAAAATGTGGCTGTTCAGCAAAGCAGTGTCAAGCAGATAAAAGACAATCTTCTTATACCACTTTCTTGTTTTCCTTGCATACTCAAGAAAGCCTTTTACCATGTCAGCCCAGTTGACTGCCCCCATCTTTTTGTTGTATTCAAGGACACAGTGAGGCTTGACCTTCCTCTCACTGGTGACATGGTCGACTATCCCTGTGGCTGACATCATGGAGGAGTGTACCATGGTAAGCATAAGAACATCTCTTTTATCATGTCATTTTACCACCAGCTGAGTTCCGTTCTGTCTGCATTCAACTTGCCCTTTCGCCATTTTTCCAGTAAAAACTGGCATTCCTGTCCTGTTGGCCCGTACAGTGCCACAGGCCCCTGAGCCATGACAGAGGAGGTGCTGGAACAGCGATGGACTGCTGTACCAGTTGTCCACATAGAGGACGTGGCCCTTTCCCAGATAAGGTGCAAGTAGGGTCATTACAACCAAACCAGATATGCCTAACCCCTCATAGAGGCAGATGTCGGTAGTGGATCCGGTATATATAAACATGTCTTGCACATATCCGGTCAGCACATCACACAAGATGAAAAACTTCACTCCAAATCGGCTTATTTTTGTAGGGATGTACTGACGGAAGGCCAGCCTGCCTTTCCATTTCATCAGTGATTTGTCCACACAGAGATCTTTATATGGGACAAAAAAGGAGGAGGTAATGGCAGTAAATACGCGTCTTATTTTGTGCAGTGGATCATGGTGACTAACTCTTGCACTGTTGGTGAAATGCAGACAATGGAGGAGCAGGAGGAAGCGGTCCTGTGAAAACAGCGTTTCAAAGAAATGGGTCTGCAGTAACGGGTCGGTGCTCCAGTAATGCCGGAGAGATATTTTTTTTTGATGACTCCCATCAGAGGAACTGCCATCAGGAACAAGTACATTTCTTTGATGGTAGTTGGCACCCACCTTGCCATCTTTCCCAACACTCCTGGTGCCATCTTCTCCTGGAGTTCTGAGGCATACCTATTTGTTTCCTCCACAATTTCTATGACAAGTTCCTCTGTAAAAAACAGCTTGAAGCACTGGACCTCAGTGGCAGATGCAGGAAGGGTTTGCATTCCAGACTTCGAGCTGTCAAAGGTGATACCTGGTCCAGGAGGGGTAAAGTTGCTGGTCGTTGTCCGGGGAGAGTTTACCTGCTCTGCTAAATTGGATGTGTCTCCCTGGGTACGAGTTGTGGCAGAAAGACCAGCATCATCACCCTTTTCAAGGCCCTGGAGATTGGATGGGAACTCATCATCGGAATCGCTCTCGCTTGTCTCACTGTCAGAATATACTTCATCAGAATTAAAAAAAAATATTTCTATAATCTCTTCATCTGTCAGTTTTTTTCTGAACATTTTTACAGAAATGTTGAGGTTTTGATGTTTTGGGTAAATTATTTTCCTCAGGTAATTGCACTGTCAGTGTATTGACGCGAGTCTGACGGAACTGAGGTAAAAATGACATCACAAAAATGGCGCTGAGGCATAATTTTATTTCAAATTCATATTTTTATTAAATTTCAATTAACATTACATTTCATCCTATGGCAATTCATGACTAAATATATCACCATCATCATTGGTTGGGTCCCCTAGTATGGAGCTCAACAATATGTTTCCACAATTCTCTATTCTTGGTGATGCTGTTAATCACTTTTGTTTCCTCTTCCCTTTCGACGTGGGTGAGTGACTGACTGCTCTTCGCTACGGGGAGAGCTATTTGATTCCGGGCTTTTTTACTTATGTTGTACTCGTCAATGTAGCTCTGGATTTTGTATCTGAAGGTTAGGCGAGGGGCTCCTCGCTTGTTCTTGTCACTGACGTCTGAGTGATAGATGGCGTAGATGTAGGCTAATTCATTCTCTTCCATGCGAAGACAGTGGCCCACAAACTCCAGCTGTCGCTTGCGGATGGTCACGCTAACTGGATGTTGTTTGGTCAGTCTGTATAGTTCCTCGTTTGTCGTATGGGCATCTGCTTGTCTAATTCCCAGCATGGTTCGGTAGCACTTTCTCGCAAACACATCCAGTTCTTCCACTAGAGCTTTCGTTAGAACCCATGTCTCGCAGCCATAAAACAACACAGATAGGCACATTGCATTAAAAAACCGAGTCCTGAATTCTATCGTTGGCTTCGGTGGTGGAGCGGTGAACAGCTTCTTTAACTTAGTAAAGGCCACCCATGCAAGAGAGATACGATTTTTGACGTCTTTCTCCGTCGATATGATGTAGGATCAAAGATACTTGAATTCGTCAACAATTTCAATGTCCTTTCTGTTGATTAGTAGATGTTGTTCATTGTCACTGGAAGCATTCATTTGCACTTGGACAGTCTTCTCCTCATTTAATTCTAGTCTGACTGTGCCGGCTTTTTGTTGTAGTTGGGTGAGCTGTTGGTGTGCCCTGGTGAGATCATTTTCCAGGAATGAAATATCGTCGGCATATGCTAAATCGTTAAGCTTGCGTTTGGCTCTAGATTTTTGGCTATTGCTGTACCGCGTTGCAGTCTCGTGTTACTCCTGGGCGGTGGACCTTTATGTGTAAGGTATCCGAAGCTTCCAGCAGACGGCCTGGAGACGTAGTCTATTACTTTGATGAATAGAAACGGAGCTAGAACGTCGCCTTGTAATACTCCAGTTGTGACAGCAAATAGCTCTGAGAGCTGGCCCTCCAAGTACCCCCTGGCTTGTCGATCCGTCGTACAAGACTTGGATTGCATCAACGATCTTTTGTGGGATGCTGTAGTGTCGCAACATTGCGAACATCATAGGTCTATCTATTGAGTCAAATGCCTTCTTGAAATCGACGAACGTGATGTCCAAGGGTAGTAGTTGAGCTCTTGCTCCTACGATAACTCTACGTAGAATGTGCAATGCTTGAAAATGAGTTCGCAGAGTTTGTGCAATTCATTTACTATGAATTTGCCGCTGTCTTTGAGGACTTCTGCCATCATTGCATAATCAGGTCCGGGCGACTTGTTCCGCTTAAGCTGTTTAATCGTTCTCACCACATCCTCTCTTGTTGGACTTGCTGTTGAAATAGCGATGTCTGGGCTTGGTTCTGGAAAGTTGACTGTTTCACCTTCAGGCTCTTGTTTTTGAGGAGTTTGCAGAAGTACTTGCCCCAGTCACTGATGAGCTCGGTCTTCAAGTTTGGTTGAGAGCCATCGAGCATTCGGACTTTGCTTGCTGCAGCATTTTGTGGTTTCTCTGAGATTTTGTCAATTAGAGTCCATTTTTTTTTTGTTATCAACAATTTTTTATTTTCATTTTTTTTCACAAACAACACAACATTATATCCAAAATAAAACGGAACAATACAGCAGACATATACTCAACATCTCAAGGTTCAATCAAAAGGGAGGGAGAGAGGGAAGGACAACAAGAACACAAAAGTTACTCCTTGCTCTTCGGTCACTTTTGACCGAAACATTTTCTGTTTTGAATTTTTAAAAATCACAGCTTCATCGGAACGGTACCAAACTTGGTGACTTTTATGGCATTTGGAATGTGAACACACAAAAAAAATGATGGCACGATTCGAGCAGGCTAAGTGGTCATAAAAAAAATAGTCACACGTGTGCTCTTCGGTCAAAAATGACCGCCCATAGGAAATTAATGGGAAATCGACAAAAAACGTGTACAATCTACAAATTGGCCACAATGCTGAAAAAAGTACACAGCAGTAAAGGGATGACACTAAAAATTTAAGAGTGTGATATAGACACATCCACTCACACACAGACGCGCACACACACACACACACACACACGCACACACTCTTTTTCTGGAGGAGTTAGGGAGAGCCCTTGTGTCCCCCTATGGAAAATCAAGGCAGTATGGCCCATGCACACCAGCCTCTCTGCTTCTCTTGAGAAAACTGCAGGAAGAAGATGAAGAACCAGCTGGTCCTTCCAGAGCAGGTCCCTCCAGGGCAGACCCCTCCACGGCTCGCCCTTCCAGTGCAGGTGCCTTCATGGCAGATCCCTCCACGACTCACCCTTCCAGTGCAGGCCCCTCCATGGCAGACCCCTCCACGGCTCGCCCTTCCAGAGCAGGTCCCTCCAGGGCAGACCCCTCCACGGCTCGTCCTTCCAGTGCAGGCCCCTCCACGACTCGTCCTTCCAGAGCAGGCCCCTCCACGGCTCATCCTTCCAGTGCAGGCCCCTCCACGGCTCATCCTTCCAGTGCAGGCCCCTCCACGGCTCATCCTTCCAGTGCAGGCCCCTCCACGGCTCGCCCTTCCAGTGCAGGCCCCACCACGGCTCACCCTTCCAGTGCAGGCCCCACCACGGCTCACCCTTCCAGTGCAGGCCCCACCACGGCTCACCCTTCCAGTGCAGGCCCCTCCACGGCTCGCCCTTCCAGTGCAGGCCCCTCCACTGCAGGCCCCTCCATGGCAGGATCCTCCACGGCTCGCCCTTCCAGAGCAGATCCCTCCACGGCAGACCCCTCCACGGCTCGCCCTTCCAGAGCAGGCCCCTCCACCAGGCCCCTCCACGGCTCGCCCTTCCAGAGCAGATCCCTCCACGGCTGACGCCTCCACGGCTCGCCCTTCCAGAGCAGATCCCTCCACGGCTGACCCCTCCACGGCTGGTCCTTCCTTGGCTAGTTCCTCAGCCAAGAGGAAAAGATGCCGAAGATGCCTCCCAAGGGATGTCTAGATCATTTTTGTTTGCAAGAAATGTGAAAATTCCATTTGCAAAAGCCACTGCATTCTAATCTGTGACCTCTGCTACAATCCATAGAGTAGTTATGTACTGTAGAGTTAGTACAGTATGTAGTTAGCATATAGTTATTATAGTAGTTATTATATATAGTATATAATTATAAATATAGCAAATATAGAACATAGTATAAACAAATATTGTTTATAGTTAGTATAGTAGTTTCTCTTTTTTCATTTACTATAGCTTGTTCATTATTGCTGTTTCCTTTTTTACTGTTTGACTTTTACACAAAATAGACATGTTCATTAAAAATTGTTTACATAAAGTGTTAAAATTGAATTATTAAAATTGCATTTTTTTGTACAAATTCTGAATTAAAAAATGGGTAACACAATATTTCCTTGTGTTCTCTTTCTAACACAATGTTTAGGTTTAACTGTAATCATAATACAAAAACTAACACTTCAAATCATATTTATAACAAAAAAAAAAATCCAAAACTTGATAAGAAATAGTTTTTGAGATTGTTTAAATATATTTTCAACTCTTCCACCTAATAAAAATGTTGAATCAATTGTCTAAAAACAACTAGGCAATTCACAAGCTGCTCTATAGAGAGCTATACAGGCATCAAGTTACACATGCCATTACAGATGTTTTTCTCTTTTTTTACAACCAGGTGGTGCTAATCTGCCTTCCAAAATTGGTTTTGAATGGCTGAGTCTCTATTTTAACCTGAAATACTGCATTAATTAAAAAATAATTGTAAAAAATATATTAATTTTTTTTTTTATTATTTTCAATGTCAAAAAATGGATATGAATTACTGCATAAATATTAATTATTACCACAAAACCCTCTCAAAATGCAAAAGAAAAAAGAAAAAATATTATTAAACAAAAATGAATTAGAATGATTTTCCTGAAAATATAAGAGGTTACATTACAGGTGTCCGGTCACTTTTGACCGTGAAGAGCACAAGTGTGACTCCGAAATGAGAAGATCCAAAGGGTTAAATAATCACGTATATTCAGTAAAAAACACTGCCAAACCTCAATGGTTGAAGGCCTGGCCCCAACGACTCGCGCCGTTGTACATTCACATGAGACAATTTGCAGGAGGCTACGGATCCAATATGTCTCTCTACACATGTGTGGTGTAAACCAGTTCTGAATTATTGTCTTCTTCACAGCTGTAAAACCAGCAAATAACATTCTCTTTTGCATTGAACTAATACAGAGACCAGAATCATCATTAAGAAGACACAAACTTGGGTTAACAGACCAATCAATTCGCAGTAATGATGACAAAATCAGGTTTACATGTGTCCATAGACTGATGATGACAGGACATTCCCAAAACATATGCAGAAAAGTGCCTGATGATGTAGTGTTACATATATGGCAGTTCAAATTTGAGGTTAGACCACACTCTCTCCCAGTCAACAGATAAATTAAGGTCAGATAATTCCCTATTCCAAATAGTTTTAATAGAAAGAGGTTTTGTAATACAATCAATAATTTTATTATATATTAAGGAAACAGATGGCCGACCAGCAGATGGTGCAATCCAGTCCCGCATAGGATAAGAAGAAATGGAAGAAGACCAAGGAACGCCATACGCTTTGAGAGCAGAACGTAATTGAAGAAAAACAAAATATGCAGATGCTGGTAGACAAAATTTGGTTCTTAATGTCTGAAATGAACAGAGGCCCTGGTTATCATATATATCACTGCACGTGTTTACACCCAAAGTAGACCAAGAGGGTTGGACAAATGGACGATTTCCACATACAAAAATTAAAATTGTGCCATAAAGGTGTACTGTTACAGAATTTGAAGGGTCCACCTATCCGACGTTCAACCGTTTTCCAGATTTTAATAGAGTTAGCCACAACCGGACCAAATTTATAATTATCCCCTTTTTTTCCTGTGCCAGTAAATAAAATATCTTGAAGTCTATTTGGTTTAACCTTGTCAGCTTCAATCACACTCCATGAAACTGTAGATTGAGGATCAACCCAATTATGAAGAGCCTTAAGCTGGAATGACCAATAATATAATTCAAAATTTGGTAAAGCCAGTCCTCCTGCGCTATTAGGATGTTGTAATGTGGTAAGTTTAATTCTGGGACATTTATCATTCCAGAAAAACTTAGAAATTATGGAGTTGATCTGCTTAAAGTAACCTGGAGGGGGAGAAAGTGGTAGCATAGAGAAAAAAAATTAAATCGAGGTAACAAATTCATCTTAACAGTGGAGATTCTTCCTTGGAGAGAGACATTAAGATTCTTCCATCTTTGAATGTCATTTTTGACCTTAACTAAAATGTTATTAAAATTGTCTCTGGCAATCTTATGAATGTTTTTATATATGGTAATGCCCAAATAGATGAAAGATTCCTTAATAGGGATAAATGAGGGAATAGAAAAAATAACCTTAACATTGTTAATTGGCATTAAAGCAGATTTGCTCCAATTTATTTTATATCCTGATAGGCTACTAAAATTATAAAATTCCTTAATTATACTAGAGACTGAAACATCAAAGTGGTCTAAATATAGAATAATATCATCAGCGTATAATGAAATACTATGATTATGGTCATGAATCTTAATCGATACTTCAGATTTCCTGAAGGGTTCAAGAGATAGACAAAACAATAAGGGGGAAAGTGGACACCCCTGCCTCGTTCCCCGCTGTAAAGGGAATGAGGGGGAAATAATATTACCAGTTATGACTGATGCTGCAGGTGAGTGGTATAATGTCTTAATCATAGAAACGAAGTATTCACCGAAGCCGAAACATTGCAGAACTGCCCACATATAATTCCACTCTAGCCTGTCAAAGGCTTTTTCTGCATCAAGTGAAACGACCGCACAAGGGGTTGGGTGGGAGTCCGCAAAGTCAAGAATATGAAGGAGTCGACGCATATTGTCAGATGCATTGCGCCCCTTGATGAAACCAGTTTGGTCCTCCTTGATCAGACTGTGAATTACCTTCTCCATACGAGAAGCAAAAACTTTAGCATAGATTTTTACATCACATGGGATAAGCGAAATCGGTCTGTAGCTGGAACAATCTAATGGATCTTTCCCTTTTTTAAGAAGTAATGAAATCAGTGATGTTTTTTGATCTCTATGAACTACCCCATGTTCAATTGCAAAATTAAATGAGTTAAGCATAAGTATCCCTACCAAATCCCAAATTTCTAAATATAATTCAGGGGGAGACCATCTAGACCTGGCGATTTGCCCTTTTGAAGGCTTTTTAGAGAGACGTGAAGTTCCTCCAAACTTAATGGGGCCTCCAAAGATTCTTTATCCATCTGTGAGATCCGAGGCAGTTCCAATTTATCTAAATACTGCTTACAAATTGGTTCATCAAAATCTGTTTCGGCTTTATACAGATTTGTGTAAAAACCTTTAAATATGTTATTAATTGCCACAGGGTTCGTGGTGACCTGATCATCTGATGATTTTATTACGCTAATATATGCCTTAGACTCGCATTCTTTCAACCTAAGGGCCAATAAATGACTAGGTGTCACGGTGCACACAGCAGGGAGGAACAAGGAACACGGAGACGAGGACGTAAACTCAAATAATAGTATTTAATGACATCAAGGCAGGACAAGGCAGGACTCAGAGACAGGATACACTGGGAAGTAACGAGTAGACCAGACAAAATCAAACTCAAAAGACAGGAACTAATATACACAGACTAAATCAAACTGACAGGACTAATATACACAGGGTAATTAACACATAATGAGACAAACACAGCTGGAACATACTTGACTAATAATGACATGAAACAAGGACAGGAAACAAACCAAATATGGACACAAGAGGCGGGAACAGATGACACACACAACAGAACCCTGGCATAACTCCCCCCTCCCGAAAGGCTCGACCAGAGCCTTAACAGTTCCATCGGTCGGGCGGGCGGGCGGGCAGGCGGGTGTCGGGGGGTGGGGGGGGGGGCGCTCTGGAGGCCCCTCAGGACAAATACGGACAAGAACACAGGACGGGGACCTCCAGAGTGGAACAGACAGACAGGGACCATGGCGGAGCTGGGAGCTCTGGAAGCCATGGTGGAGCTGGGAGCTCTGGAGGCCATGGCGGAGCTGGGAGCTCTGGAGGCCATGGCGGTGTAGGGAGCTCTGGAGGCCATGGCAGATGGTCTTCAGGGGCCTTGGCCTCGGTCCCCTCGGCCCGGCCTCTACAGCCGGAACTCTTACCCCAAAAAAAAATTTCCCTGGTGAAGTGAGGGGGTATCAGGAGCCCTCCGGGGCTAAACAAACAGGACAGTACAAAACAAAACATGACAGGAAAGCCCTCCAGGGCTAGACAGACAGGACAGGACAGCCCACAGGAACCAGAAGCCCTCCTGGGCTGGCTTGGAGGCTGAGGGTTCTTCTGGGCATGACCAGGAGTCAGAGGCCCACACAGGGTCCCTCAGTGACCACCTCCATATCAGCGACAAGGGGGCAGGCGGCTAGAATGGCCTCCATGGCCACAACAAGAGGAGCCGCCTGCCCCAGACGAGTCTCCATGGACTAGACTAGAAAAGGTAAGTTTAAAATGTTCCTGTGGGCACAACAAAACAAACGGCACTCCTGGCCGTGACATGTGGACTCGATCCAAGGGGTTAGGGTTAGCGGCGGCCAGCGGGCACGAGTCAGCGCTGATCCGGTGGGCTTGAGTCAGCGGCGATCCGGCGGGCATGAGTCAGCAGCGATCCGGGAACTAGGCAACCAGCCGGAGGGCTTGGGATAGCCACAGCCGGAGGCGGATATCTCCCGCGATCGGCGGGCATAAGGGCTCGCAGCGATACCGGCGAACTCCCACGCCATCCTGCAGTGGGCTAAGGCGGGAGGATGAGTGGCGACTTCCTTGCCACGGGACAGAGAAACAGGAACAAATAAAAACTTTTCAAAAAACGAACAAAACGAGGTGAAGGGGCGCCGCTTACGATTGGGTCTGGTCTTCTGTCACGGTGCACACAGCAGGGAGGAACAAGGAACACGGAGACGAGGACGTAAACTCAAATAATAGTATTTAATGACATCAAGGCAGGACAAGGCAGGACAAGGCAGGACTCAGAGACAGGATACACCGGGAAGTAACGAGCAGACCAGACGAAATCAAACTCAAAAGACAGGACTAATATACACAGGGTAATTAACACATAACGAGACAAACACAGCTTGAACATACTTGACTAATAATGACATGAAACAAGGACAGGAAACAAACCAAATATGGACACAAGAGGCGGGAACAGATGACACACACAACAGAACCCTGACACTAGGGGCCTGTACCATGAAGCCGGTTTAGCTGGCTAGCCAGGTAAGTTTCAGTTTAGTTTGCACCAATCCTGGGTTTTAGGTACCATGAAAGTAGCTTGGCTTTTAGCTGCGTTCATTGCCATAGTGACTTACACTGCACAGCTAACCTGCTCCGGGGCAGGTTATGTTCTGAGTTACAGATCTCAAACTGAAATTGGACCAATCAGATGTGAGCAAAGTGACACATGTCTGACACACAAAAAAGTCACTCCCCCAGATTCTCTTGCTACAAATGAACGCTCACTAAGAAGTACCTTAAAAAAAATATATATACAACAAAATAGTCTGGCTTTATATATTATATTATTTATATTATTATTACTCCATTACACACAAGCACTTTTAGTTTAACAATTATTGTAAAGCATTTATTTTAAATGAATATTAATTCAGATCATATGAAATATAAATAAGTGGAAGAATCAATAGATAACACTTTAAAAATGGCTACATGTGACCTTACATGTTTGAGTCTCTATCACTATATATAACCAACTATATAAACTAACTTCACAAGTTTCACTTGTGACTGCACTGATAGAGCAAGATAATTTCCTTTAGTTGTCCTCTTTCATGGACAAGTACTTCAGTGGAAATGCATTTACATTTCTCATATTCATTGATCTCTTAACCTTTAACAAAAGAGTTTTTGAGAAGTTAATCACACTTGCTCTGTGTTGTGATTGGCTGTTCGCCGCTGATGTCACACATTCATGTGCACGTGCTCCATTAACTCAGGATCAAGCCTGAGTTGACAGAGAAAGTTGATGATCAGCTTCATGGTACCAACAAAGCCAGATTGGAGTGGTTTGGTTTTGTCAACTCAAAACTTATCCTATAACTCTGAATTTGTTCATCTACCATCATGGTACAGGCCCCAGGTCTCTCTGATTCAAAATAATATTTTTGTCTAGTCCTATGTAAAATAAATTCTGCCTTTGAGTGTGAAAGTAAATCATATTCTTCTTTTAAAGAGGACAGCTGTGTAGCCTGTTGCTCAGTAAAATGTTGTTTTTGTAGGTTTTGTAATGATTGGATTTTATTTTCTAATTGTGTAAACTCGTCAGTTTTCGCTTGGGCAAGAGTAGAAGAAAAAGATATACAGAAACCTCGTATAGCACACTAAGTCGTTTCCCACAGTATTTGAGGATCCACATCAGAGGGCATATTAATTTCAAGAAATTCCTTAATATATTCTTTTAAAGAAGTAATGAAAGTCTGATTACTTAATAATGATATGTTAAAGCGCCATCTAGGGGACTTGGCTTTAACATCGGAAAGAGGAACACTGCACAACACAGCAGAATGATCAGATAATAAAATTGGTAATATAGAGATGGAGGAATTAGATGAAATTAAAGATGGGCTGAGAAATATGTAGTCTATCCTAGAGAAAGTCTTGTGTCTATTAGAAAAAAAAAGTGAAGTCCTTAGCTTTAGTATTCTGAATTCTCCGTAGATCGATTAAGTTAAGCTCAGTGATAAATTTATTCAATAATTTAGAGGATGGATTGGCTGTTGTATCAGATTGAGATTTATCTAAAGCAGGATTTATGACAGCATTAAAATCACCACCCACCACTAGAATTCAATCAATCTCCTCAAGTAAAGTTTTGGAAATCTGTGTAAGGTATGGCGTTATTTTACTGCCAAATGTCGAGAGCACATTTTGGTAGCGTGAAAGTAGATTAATATAATGCGCGAGCGTGAATCTCCCTGCTCGCGTGCGGATTTCTTTTGCTCTCGCACAAAACCGGACGCGCGTGCTCGGATATACCCTGCTCTCCCGCAGAAAGAGTGCGCGCACTTAAAAGTGTTAAGTGTGTGCACGCTCAAACTTTGTCCTGTGCACTCGCACATCTCTCCGTGCTCTTGCACTAGATATTAATTATTTTCACACCTGGATTAAACGTCAAAAGTTATCAGCCAATCAGATTTTTCTATGACTGACCCGATGAAAATACTATGCCTACCTGAAGAGTGAACTGATCCTGGAATTTCTCTACAATTTAATAATATTTAGTCATAGCAAATGTATATTAGAAATGGCTAGGAATCGGGTGCTTGGATGATTTATTAAAAATAAAAATAAAAACTAGTTTGTCTAATTGTTTGGTCAAACCCCCTGAGCGATTTATCTAAACAAACAAACAAAAAAGTATATGATTCTTAAAGTTCATATGGCCATACATGTATTGTGTACTTGGGATGAAATAAATAAATAAATAAATAAATATATATATATATATATATATATGAAGATTAATTATTTTCGCACCTGAATTAAACGTTGTCAAAAGTTATCATAATGCACTTTTAAAAATATCTTGAAACAGATTTCTTCATTAGGGCCTTTCCTTCATTTTTTTTTTATTGTTGCAGTTTTGTTTTAACACACTGGTTATTGTAGGCTACTTTGTATACAGTATACTGTATACTTAGTATACTCTGTATACTACTTTGTATACAGGCTACAGAGTCTCGTCACATCACAGCTGATCGTCCAGAGTCAGGTTACCTCTGGTCTGTTACACCCAGATCTCCGAGGTCAGTTTGTCAGTATTCCCGACTGGCATCCAGCGTGGAGGATACACCGTTGATGTCAGCAGGCGCAGCTGGTATTCCCAAACCCATTCATTCTAGTCCCTCTGTTCCTGGACTGATTCCCCTGTCTGTAGCGCTTAATGATCCCATAATGGGGATCGCTTTATGGTAAGTTTGGGCTGCATACATCATCACATAACCCCCAGAGGCGGCGGCACCCACTGCAGTTTCTCCTGAGGTGGCGGCACATGCTGCAGAACCTTCCGAGGCGGCGGCGGCGCTCGCTTCAGCTTCTTGCACGGTGGTGGTTCCCAGTAATGAACTCTCCCTGTTTCCTTATGATACTGCTGTAGAACCTCCAGAGGTGGCGGCAACCGCTGCAGAACCTCCAGAGGTGTCAGTGGTATCCACTTATCAGCTCTTTGCCAGTCCTGTCATGGGTATGGAGGCCATCTGTGAACCCTCTGCCTGTCCTGTCACGGCTATGGAGGCCATCTATGAACTCTCAGTCTGTCCTATCACGTTCAAATTTGTATGCGCTGTTAACCCTGTCATGACCCCAGAGACTACAAACGAATTTCTTGTATGCCCTAGTCGCCATATCACGCCTAAAGAGGTCACCTATGAACCCTTAACCCTGTCTGTCACAAGTCCAGAGACCACTTGTGAACTGTCTGTCTATCCAGTTTCAGTCAATGAGTTTGATTCTGATCTGTGTGTCCAGTTTCGACCAATAAGCCTGAGAATGAGCCATCTGTCTGTTCAATTTCAAGCGATATGACTGATTTAGAACATCTGCCTGTTCTATTTCCCCAAATGCGTCTGATTTTGAACCATCTATCAGTCCAGTTCCCATCAATGAACCTGAATATAATTTGTCAGTCCATCCAGTTTCAATCCTTGTGTTTGATTTAGAATTGCCTGTTTGTCCAGTCTCTTTCTATACATCCAACCTTTAACCGTCTGTCTTGCCAGTCCCAGTCAGTGAGTCTAATTATGAACTGTCAGCTCAGTCCATCATGGCCAAGGAGACTGTTAATGAACTCTTTACATTTCCTGCCTCGGTCCATGGGGCAGTAAATACTCTGTCTGTGTTGTCTGTCTCTGTTTTTCCTAGGTTTCAGTCTCTGCCATGGTCTCCTGATCAGTCTGGCCCTCCGTGGTGGTCTTCTGCTCTGTCTGCTCCGCCGTGGTGGTATTCTTCTCCCTCTGATCTGGCCTGGTGGTCTTCTGTTCTGCTTTGGTGGTCTTCTGCTCTGCTGTGGTGGTCCTCAGCTCCACCTGTTCTGCCGGTTCTGTCCTGGCTCCCTGCTCTGCCGGCTCCACCCTGGTTTCCTACTCTACCGGCTCCGCCCTGGTTTTCTGCTCTGCCGGCCCCACCCTGGTTTCCTGCTCTGCCGGCCCCACCCTGGTTTCCTGCTCTGCCGGCTCCACCCTGGTTTCCTGCTCTGCCTCAGTCCCCTGTCCCTCCACTTCCACATGGACCTGACCCTACATTCCTTCCCCTGTTCCGCCTCCACTCCACCGTCCTCCAGGATTGTACTATGTTGGGAGTGTCTGGAAGCCGCTCCTTGTGGGGTGGCTCTGTCACGAATCCTGTCCATGGACTTCTGTCCGCTTGCCACCAGAGGTTGCCCTTCCATTATATTGACTTTCACATTACACAGACTGTTGCATGTCACTCTGCACTACATTTCCCATGCTCCATTTCACTGATTACGTTTTCACCTGTGGCCAATAAAACACTATATAAATCAGTCTCACACCACCATTCAAAGCCGAGAATTGTAAGCACATATCGCTACCCTAGCTACTTTACGGAGCCTGCTCTAGTTTTCTTAGTTTAGTCATAGTCTTGCCTTGCCTGTTTTCCCGTGTTCACATTCTTGCCTGTGTATTTTGGATTACCCTTTCGTCTTGCTGTTGGGACTCTGTTTGCCCCTGCCTGGACTATTACCGTGTACCTAGATTATCTCTCTTTGTTTTGCCTGTTGGATTATGTTCACCGTCGATTGACCCTGCCTGTTTACTGGACTGCTCTTTTGTCTTGCCCTCGATATACCTGTGTGCCATTGTCTGACCTGTAGGAAACTTTTTCCTCGTCAAAACAGAGACCAGGAGACGTTGGGATATCTTTCAAGCAGAAGTTGCTTTTTATTGAGAACTCGCTGTGTGTCGCTGCAGTCATCCAAGTCTGACAATACCTCAGCACAGTAGAGTTTATACCTTTCAAGGGGGAGGGATACATAGAGGTGGAGACAATCTAAACAAAGCATGCAAATGCAGTACAGGAATCAGCCCATTACCAGAATTTCCCCAGCCCTGACCTCATCAGCATAACAGTGCCATTCAAATGCATAGGTGCTAATCCAATCAGCCTGACAGTAACGCCCATACCTTCACATTATAATAGAGACAAAGGCACAGCTGTGCCTTGAGCTTAGCATTCACCTTTAACTTAGGTCAGGAAGTGCATAAAGACAAAATGTTAATGTCTCAGACACCTGGGCTGCCTGGATTGATGTTCTTAGAATGTCATCATCTTTACCTCAAAATGTAAAACACATTGGAACCTAAATTTATCATTTTATAAATTTGCAATCCAACAGTTCCCCTTTGAGAGTTCTAATAACTCTCACAATATACAAATTTAGACACTTAAAAGTTCATTCTTGTAACCTGTGATCGTTACAGGCACATAGCACTTGCTCTGTGTTGATTGTCTGTAGTGACGAACGGCATGCTGACATAGAAACAAACATGCAGCTAGGGGTCCGTGAAGTTCTTACAGGTAATAGTCTTTTCTGGTTGGAAATGTCATTTCCTCGTTATGGGCGTGGGTCATTTGTTGAATGAAACACTTGATACTGTGGACGCTGTGGATAGTACACCAGTAGGAAAAACAACATCAGAATTGCTATTTCCTTGATCCACAGCCAGGGTTTACCTAACAGGTTTCCGAACCATGAAGAATTATCTTCAGTCATCTGGTGTAATTTTGCTGAAAGATCAAGAATATATTGTTGGTACTAGTATGGCAATCTTGATCATGTTGATGGATGACTGAATTTTTCGTATGTGATTCTCTGCCTTGTGTATTTTTTTTCTTTTTTTTTTGTCTTCCTTGACATTTGGCTTGGCAGTGGGTCTAGTTGTCTTTTAGAGGTTGTGGCTTCATACGCAGGTGAGGAGGTCGGAGCATATGGGTCTCGGGACAGCCATCAAGTGGTATCTGCACAGAGTAAGAAAGAAAACAAAGGAGGACAGAGCAGTATTTGTTGTAAAATACTGCAAACAATAGGGTTGTATCCTTTGTTCAATCTGAGTCTGCTATTGTTGTTCCTTCTTTCCCTATTTCTTAATTCCTGCGACACCTAAAGAACAGTGAGGTAAGGATGGACTAGTGAATGGGGAAGGTCTATGAGGGAGTCTTCACCGCAGGGTGGCCCCCGAAGCCTGTTGCATTCGGCTCTTCCCTGGGCTCCTCACTGGTCCGTGTGTCCTATCTTATCCCTGTAGGTGGGGGAACAACTTTACAGTGTGACACATGAGTCCAGGTTTTCCTTCCCTGACATAACAAAGCAGCTGCTGTAATCAACATCACTTGATGTGGTCCGTGCCACTTAGGCTCTAATGGCTTGTTTCTGAATGACTTTATCATAACCCACTGACCTGGGATGATTGTGTGTCCACTTTCTAGTGGAGTCTGCCAACATGACTCAACTCTCTCTCTGGCACTCTGTACTGTCTTTGTGAGGTTTTCACAGTAAGTGATCAGGGCATCTGAGGCAATGTGTACATCAGTTTTTTTAAGATCAATCACATCTGGCATCTGCATTGGCCGTCCAGTAATAATCTCATGAGGGCTCAGTTCTACTGATCTGTTTGGTGACGCTCTCATACTACACAGTACCGCTGGCAGCGCTTTGACCCATGGTACTCCTTCCTGATGCATTTTGCTTAGCCTGGTTTTGATTGTTCTGTTTGCTCATTCAACCTGTCCTGATGCTTGTGGCCTGTATGGGCAGTGAAGATTCCACTTAATCTTCAACATTCTTCAACTTCTTCTTTGGCACTCAACGGAGGCGGTCGCATTTTTCACTCCCCGTCCTTGCCCTTATTTTCCCTGCTTGCTCTCCTGTCTCGTCTCGTCATCTATTGAGAGACTCTCTCTGCACTGCTCTCCAAACTGAAAAATTATGGATTTGATCAACTGGTCTCTCAACGCAATTGACACCATCTTCTCGATGAGAAGCTTGGGTTCGGGGGAACCTGACTGCCCTGACGGAATGTTCGCAGCTGGCTACACGATGGACGCGTGGGAGAGATGGCGGATCGTGTGTTTGGCGGCTCTTTCCGTGGAGGACATTGAAGATATATACCTATTCGGAACCATGATAACAGGTCTTCTGCTGATTGGATTAGGCTTTGCCCTGGGTTATCGAATAATTCAGAAAACGGGAACAGCTGTCCAACGCCTCACAAGGCTGTTCATGATTGAAGCAGTGGGAAGAGTGGTCAGCATTGAGACTGACACTATTAACCGCAATATGGATTCTATCATGGAGAAGCTCACGGCTTTGCAAAGGAAAATTGAGTTGGAGATCAGAACGGACATAGAGAGTAGCCGTGGAATTGGAATGCGGTTACTCGCCCCAAGACTAAATAATCGCAATCTTATCTTTTTTGGCTCCCCTGAACCAGCACTGGCCTCGGCCTCGGCTGCTGCTGGAAAATCAACCCTGGAAAGAGCACTGCAGTGAGACGCTCTTGTGTTCCTTCCCCATTCTACAGACACCTGCTGATTACAAACTATTACACATACACACATATATATGCATTCACCTCCCCACCCCTGATCCCTCGCCTCCGCCAGCCTGACAAGCGGGTCTGTGACCAGCGCCGGAAATGGCTGCAGGAATGGATGGCTGCTTGCCAGAGCTGGATTACTTCCCCTGTTGCAAAGTCGTGTGTCCATGGTGTATTATGTGGTTTTGTTGCTGAGGTGTTTTTCCTGTTCTCACACTGTACTCCCCAAGGAGCATAGTCTGGGGGTTATTTTTTTTCTCCTCGCATTCCTCATGTTATGCTGTATTTTTCTTCAATTCCCTGTCTTCTTGTCCTGTCTACCCCCTTGTCATATATGTTGTGTATGTGGACAGGTTGATGGCTAATTTTGCTGGTACTTGTGACTAGTCAAGTCAAGTCAAGTCAAGTCACCTTTATTTATATAGCGCTTTTAACAATACAAATTGCGACAAAACAATATCAAAATGGGAAAATAGTGTCAATAATGTAAAATGACAAGACTAAACACTCAATTTTCAGTTAAAGGCATTTCATTGTTGAATTCAGTGATGGCATCGTCCAGCTCAGTTCAGTTCAAAAAGTTTCTGTTCAATCAAGTCGACGATATAGCTGGAAATGAAGTGTCCCCAACTAAGCAAGTCAGAGGCGACAGTGGCAAGGAACCAAAACTCCATTGGTGACAGAACGGAGAAAAAAACCTTGGGAGAAACCAGGCTCAGTCGGGGGGCCATTTCTCCTCTGGCCAGACGACACAGCAGTTCAATTCCAACTGCTGCAAAGTCAGATTGGATGGCTCAACTGGTTCCCGAGGTCTTTTCCTGATGGCTGTCTAGGTGACGGGGTCCTCACTGGGGGTCTGTCTCTGGGGCTCATCTAGGTGTCCTGGTCTCCGCTGACGTTCAGGGCTGTAGTAGAGGTCGTCTCTAGGTGCTGATCCACCATCTGATCTGGTGACTGCAGTGACCTCGGAATAAGAAAGAAACAGACTAATATTAGTGTAGATGTCAATCTTTTTACGATGTAACAAGTACATCATGTGTTATGGGAAGTGTTCCCGGTTCCGGTTGATCTAATTAATGCAGCCTAACAATCCTTTAACGGATTTGAATAAAAGTGTATTAGTGTGTTATGTGTACGCCAGGTTAAGGAGATGGGTCTTTAATCTAGATTTAAACTGACATAGTGTGTCTGCCTCCCGAACAGTGTTTGGTAGATTGTTCCAGAGTTTGGGCGCTAAATAGGAAAAAGATCTGCCGCCCGCAGTTGATTTTGATATTCTAGGTATTATCAAATGGCCAGAGTTTTGAGAACGCAGCAGACGTGAAGGACTATAATGCGATAAGAGCTTGCTCAAGTACTGAGGAGCTAAACCATTCAGGGCTTTATAAGTAATTAACAAGATTTTAAAATCTATACGATGTTTAGTAGGGAGCCAGTGCAGTGTTGACAGAACCGGGCTAATGTGGTCATACTTCCTGGTTCTAGTAAGAACTCTAGCTGCTGCATTTTGAACCATCTGTAATTTGTTTATTAAGCGTGCAGAACAACCACCCAATAAAGCATTACAATAATCTAACCTTGAGGTCATAAACGCATGAATTAATATTTCTGCATTTGACATTGAGAGCATAGGTCTCAGTTTAGATATATTTTTAAGATGATAAAATGCAGTTTTACAAATGCTAGAAACGTGGCTGTCAAAGGAGAGATTACTATTAAATAGCACACCTAGATTCCTGACTGATGACGAAGAATTTACAGAGCAGCCATCAAGTGTTAGACAGTGTTCTAGGTTATTACTTGTGGGGGTTTTAGGTCCGATAATTAACACCTCTGTTTTTTTTCAGAATTTAGCAGTAAGAAATTACTCGTCATCCAGTTTTTTTATATCGACTATGCATTCCATAAGTTTCTCAATTTGGTGTGTTTCACCAGGCCGTGAAGAAATATAGAGCTGAGTATTATCAGCATAACAGTGAAAGCTAACCCCGTGTTTCCTAATGATATTTCCCAAGGGTAACATATAAAGCGTGAAAAGTAACGGCCCTAGTACTGAGCCTTGAGGAACTCCATACTGCACTTGTGATCGATATGATACCTCTTCATTCACTGCTACGAATTGATGGCGGTCAGATAAGTACGATTTGAACCATGCTAATGCACTTCCACTAATGCCAACAAAGTTTTCTAGTCTATTCAAAAGAATGTTGTGATCGATAGTGTCGAACGTAGCGCTAAGATCCAGTAGAACTAATAGAGAGATACAACCACGATCAGATGATAAGAGCAGGTCATTTGTAACTCTAATGAGAGCAGTCTCAGTACTATAATACGGTCTAAATCCTGACTGGAAATCCTCACAGATATCATTTTTCTCTAAGAAGGAATATAATTGTGAGGATACAACCTTTTCTAATATCTTTGACAGAAAAGGGAGATTCGAGATCGGTCTGTAATTAACTAGATCTTTGGGGTCAAGTTGTGGTTTTTTAATGATAGGCTTAATAACAGCCAATTTAAAGTTTTTGGGGACATATCCTAATGACAATGACGAATTAATAATAGCCAAAAGAGGATCTATGACTTCTGGAAGCACCTCTTTTAGTAGTTTAGATGGAATAGGGTCTAGCATACATGTTGTTGGTTTAGATGATTTAACAAGTTTATACAATTCTTCCTCTCCTATAGTAGAGAATGAGTGGAATTGTTCCTCAGGATATCTATAGTACACTATTTGATGTGATGATATAGCTGACGGCTGCATGGTTACAATTTGATCTCTAATAGTATCAATTTTGGAAGTAAAATAGTTCATAAAGTCATTAATGCTGTGCTGTTGGGAAATGTCAACACCTGTTGATGCTTTATTTTTTGTTAATTTTGCCACTGTATTGAATAAATACCTAGGGTTATGTTTGTTTTGTTCTAAAAGAGATGAAAAATAATCAGATCTAGCAGTTTTTAAAGCTTTTCTGTAGGATAGGGTACTTTCCCGCCAAGCTAAACGAAATACCTCTAGTTTTGTTTTCCTCCAGCTGCGCTCCATTTTCCGGGCTGCTCTCTTTAGAGTGTGAGTGTGCTCATTATCCCACGGTGTTGGACTCTTTTCCTTAATCTTTCTTAAGCGAAAAGGAGCAATTGTATCTAAAGTGCTAGAAAAGAGAGAGTTCATAGTTTCTGTTACATCATCAAGTTGTTCTGAGCTGTTGGATATGCTAAGGAGTTGAGATAAATCAGGAAGATTACTTACAAAGCAGTCTTTTGTGGTAGAAGTGATGGTTCTACCATATTTATAAGAAGGAGTTGAATTTACAGCTTTAACTATATGGAGTTTACACAGGACTAGATAATGATCTGATATATCATCGCTTTGCTGCAGAATTTCAACACCATTAACATTAATTCCATGTGACAGTATTAAATCTAGAGTATGATTTGGACTATGAGTAGGTCCTGAAACTTGTTGTCTAACCCCAATAGAGTTCAGAATGTCTATGAATGCTGATCCTAATGCATCTTTTTAATTATCAACATGGATATTAAAATCACCCATGATTAGGACTCCATCTGCAGCCAGCACTAACTCTGAAAATCAGCAAATTCTTTGGTGCCCTGGTGGCCTGTATACAGTAGCCAGTACAAACGTTATGGGGGATTTATCATTAATACTTTTTTACCTAGATAATTTTATATGAAGCACCATTACTTCAAAGGAGTTATACTTAAAGCCTGTCTTCTGAGAAGTACTGAGAATATTGTTATAAATTGTAGCAACACCTCCCCCTTTGCCTTTTGGACGCGGCTCATTTTTGTAACAGTAATCTTGGGGGGTAGACTCGTTTAAAATAATGTATTCATCTGGTTTTAGCCATGTTTCTGTCAAACAGAGCAAATCTAGGTTATGATCATTAAAAAGTGCTTTTGTAGAAAGGGACCTGATATTCAGTAAACCAAGTTTTATCAACTGTTTCTGTGTATTGTAAACATTTTTTATTTGTTGAACATCAATTAAATGGTTACTCATAAATAGTTTTTGACGTTTTCTGTATTTTCTAGTTCGGGGAACAGAGACAGTCTCTATACTGTGATATCTAGGTGAAGGAGTCTCTATGTGCTGAGAATTAACTGACTTCTGTGACGTGAGGCGGCTAGCAGACAGTCGGTTTAGCCAGTCTGTCTGCTTCCTGACCTGGGCTCCAGTTAGTCAAGTATGAACTCTAAGACTATGTGCCACATTTCTAGAGAGAATAGCAGCACCACCCCAGGAGGGATGAACACCATCTCTTTTCAACAGGTCAGGTCTGCCCCCAAAACTCGTCCAATTGTCTATAAAACCTATGTTGTTTTGCGGGCACCACTTAGAGATCCAGTCATTTAATGATGACAGTCTGCTATGAATCTCATCACCCCGGTAAGCAGGGAGGGGGCCAGAGCATATTACAGTGTCTGACATCGTACTTGCAAGTTCACACACCTCTTTAACATTATTTTTAGTGATCTCCGACTGGCGAAGTCGAACATCATTAGCGCCGGCGTGGATAACAATCTTACTGAATTTATGTTTAGCATTAGCCAGCACTTTTAAATTTGCCAAGATGTCAGGCGCTCTGGCTCCCGGTAAACAATGGACTATGGTGGCTGGTGTCTCTATTTTCACGTTCCGTACAATAGAATCGCCAATAACTAGAGCACTTTCACCAGGTTTCTCAGTGGGTGCGTCACTGAGTGGGGAGAACCTGTTTGATGTTCTGATCGGAACGGAAGAGCGGAGTTTTGACCCGTGACTATGCTGCCTCACAGTCACCCAGTTGCCCTGCTGCACAGTCTCTACCAGAACCGAACAATGTACAGGAGTCCCTGAGCTAGTCACATCCAAAGCAGTATCTACAGCCCTCACATTCTTACTGTCCTCAACTAAAGTCTGGATGTGTGTCTCTAGTTCTAAAACCTTCTCTGTCAGCCTAACTATTTCCCTGCATTTATCACATGTGAATCCCTCATCGCCGACAGAGATAGATAAACTGTACATGTGGCAGACTGTGCAAATAATAGCAGGAGAAGAAGCCATTACTCACCGTGATTGATGAATGATACCAACTTAACTTACCACTTACCACCTACCACTTACCACTGTTGTTTGATGAACTCGTGAAAAACGGAGCGAGAGAGAAATGAAAACGGAGCGAGAAAAAAGAAAACAATAATAGGCGCGAATAGCAACGCGAATGGAACGCACTACACTCGCGGTTTTTGAAGCGAGCGATCAAATTAGTTTGATAGATAATACCAGAAACATGGTGGGAATTAAGTTATATATTATCACTTTAAACAACAGAGTGAAAGTAAGGTAAAGATTCAATAAAAAAGCAGAGCTACAATCACAAACCGCACAGCAGCACAACAGACAGAAACAGACTGAATAGAGTCTGTTCAGCAATCAAACTGTGACTCAAGCACTAGTGACAATAAAGGGCTACTACTACTACTACTACTATTTTAGACACTTCCTTGACTACCTGTCCTGTGAAGTGTGTACCTTGATCCGGGTCAATGCAATCTGGTAATCCCCATCTGGGAATGAAATCAGTGACAAGACCTTTCGCAGTATGTGCAGCTGTAGCACGCCCTGTCGGATAAGCGTCTCTGGAGAACTTGTCTATTACAACCAACACGTCAGTTTTTCCCTTACAAGAAAGCAACGATATGTAATCAACTTGCAGGTGACGATATGGTCCTGGTGGAGCTGGGGTATGTGTTGCTGCTGTAGTTGCTGTTGGCACATCATTATTTTTCTGACATGTAACGCATCTCTTGACTATTTCGGTGGCTACATTTCTGAATTTTGGATTTCATCATTGATTTGAGAACCTGTGATTCATCGTTGCTGACCACTGTGACCCAAATTGTGTATTTGTTGAGCCAAATATGGCAGCAGTGATTCAGAAGTGACGTACTATCCCCCTTTGGTTCAGCAGCCGGATGAATCCACTGTGGCTTCTTTGTCTAACCATGTCCATGCTTCATATAGAGGAACATCTTTGTACAGATCAATGATTGATTCAGAAGGCAGAATTGTCTTTTGTGCTGTACTACCTGAACACACTTGTACAGTTGCATAGCCTGTTTAGCAGCTACATCAGCAAGAACATTACCTTTAGCTTCCGTAGTATTAGTTGTGAGATGTGCTTTCACTTTGATCACCGCTAATTTCTTTGGAAGTTTCATGGCAAACATTAGATCTTTCACTAATCCAGCATGCTTAATGGGGGATCCAGCAGTAGTTAGAAACTGTCTACTTTGCCAAATGACATCAAAATCATGAATTACCCCAAAAGCATACCTGGAATCAGTGTAGGTATTTGCAACCGATCCTGAAGCTAGTGTGCATGCTCTAGTTAAGGCTACTAGTTATGCAGCTTGAGCTGAAAAATGATCTGGAAGACGACCTGAAGCTACCACTTCAGTGGTGGAAGTTACTGTGTAACCTGCTCGTCTGTTAGCTTTAATGACTTGAGCTGAACCATCAACAAACAACTACAATTCTGCATTCTCTATCGGGAGTTTCTGTTATTTCACTCGTAGGTGCGTATGTAAGCGTAACACAATCGTGAGTCATTTCTCCTTCATCCTCGAACACAACTTCAGTCATTGCAGACATCATACATGAGGATGGGTTTGTGACTGGCGAACACTGTAAAACAATGTTCGGGGCTGTGAGGGTCATTAACCAATTTCCCCAACGAGAGGAGGTGACAGAAGTGACTTTTGCTTGATTCATGAGTGCGGACACTGCATGAGGGCATCTTATGTTTACAGTCTGTCTTAACACCATTCATTTTATTTACAAAGAATCGTTCAGCTTTGTTGTACATTACTGGGGAAATTAAGCACTCACAGCCCTAACAGTTAACGCCTGAGCAAACTGCTCTAACAGTTCGGTGAAGTGGGGAGGGGCTGCTTCAGAGTACTAAGTAGACTGAGTAGGAACTGAGTAAAGCTGTTAACTTCTCCTAATGTCTTTTTGCTTTTCCTACACTCTTTCATCCAGTGCCCAGGTTTACCACAGTAGTGACAACTACCCTCCTTCTTAGGACATTTACGTTTCTGTCGGTTCTCTGTGTTGACCTTAAAGGATGCTGCTGTAATCTTTACTCTGGCTTTAACATCAGAGTCTCTTTCCCACGTAGCTAACCTGTCCAAGCTGTTTTGCAAGCTTCCAGTGGACCATGTTAGATCTTAGAACGGCAAAGCAGATCTGTACTCTGATAAAAGGCCATCAAACCATGTTCGAACTAGTGGTCCTTTATGATCCAGTACCTTCTCTGGAGTGTCAGCTATTCCACTGTATGCTGCAGCTGACTGACAAAACCTTTCAGTGCACTCACTTACAGTTTCATCCTTCCTCTGTACACAACTAGTGACTTTTGACCAATCCACTTTTGGTCCAAAAATGTTCTTTAGAATTTTCAAAACACCTTCTCTCAAATCACCTTTACTGGCATGTTGTAGTTCAGAAGTAACAGCAGACTCAAAACTGTTGAATTCAGATTCAGTTAGAATTTGTGACATCAGCTGTGTGACTTCTGCTAACGACATGTCGTAGAGACGCATTTTGCTGATCAATGCTCTTCTAAATTCAGAAAAATGTGTGCGTGTTGAGGGTAAGCTCTGAGATAGTCTCTCTAAATCTTTAGGTCCTAGCGCTTTGGCAACAGTTTGTACTTGGACAACATATGAGTTGGGAGGAACACTTTCAATTCCCTGAAAACTTATCCTAGTGCCACAAACCTTCACTGAATCTACAGACACTTCAGTTACTGATTGGATGGTTACATCTGTTTCAAAGAAAGCATGTAAGTCAGGATAATTTTTATCAGGCTGACTAACTTCCACATCTGTTTTTGCTGAAGCTTTGTTGCTGTTCAATTTCTTAGTCAAAGAGGAAACTCTAGCACGGAGCTCTTTGTTCTGTTCCTCTAGCTCTGAGTTGCGCTGAGACTGTTGTGTAGCTAGCGCTAAACCAAATTCTCTGTGGCAGCAGATAATGCCTTTCACATTGTTCTTATGAATACATGCTCCTAGTACCTTTTTACATTCATCTACAGACCAAGTCTTGTCTGGATGGATCTCATATTTCTGAATTAGCTCTGGTCTAACTTTCTCAGTGACTATTAGGTTAATTTGCACTCCTAACAGTGATTTGAATTTGCTGTCTGACCACAACGGAGTCGCGAGACCACCTTTTTCAGTTGTGGGGATTAGTCTAGCATTTTTTCTAAACATTTTGTGAGTTTTTTGTTACCACACAATCAAAACACTAAAACGCAGAGGATAACAAATTTGTACTGTTATTTGTACTGTTTGTCTTAAAGGTTCTTTTGGATAGAGTGACACTCACAAACCCTTGGTTGTACAGAAATATTCAGTCTGGAACGAAGTCAGATCTTTGTTGAGCTTGAAGTTTCAATCTGGATTCAGGTGAGGAGCTCTATCCGGGTCACGGCACCAAAACTGTAGGGAACTTTTTCCTCGTCGAAGCAGAGACCAGGAGACGTTGGGATATCTTTCAAGCAGAAGTTACTCTTTATTGAGAACTCGCTGTGCGTCGCTGCAGTCATCCAAGTCTGACAATACCTCAGCACAGTAGAGTTTATACCTTTCAAGGAGGAGGGATAAATAGAGGTGGAGACAATCTAAACAAAGCATGCAAATGCAGTACAGGAATCAGCCCATTACCAGAATTTCCCCAGCCCTGACCTCATCAGCATAACAGTGTCATTCAAATGCATAGGTGCTAATCCAATCAGCCTGACAGTAACGCCCATACCTTCACATTATAATAGAGACAAAGGCACAGCTGTGCCTTGAGCTTAGCATTCACCTTTAACTTAGGTCAGGAAGTGCATTAAGACAAAAGGTTAATGTCTCAGACACCTGGGCTGCCTGAATTGATGTTCTTAGAATGTCATCATCTTTACCTCAAAATGTAAAACACACATTGGAACCTAAATGTATATTTTTATAAATTTGTAATCCAACAGACCCTAGCCTGTTTTGACCACGTCTTTTAATAAAGCTTTGCAAATTGATCGCATGCCTCTTGACCTGTTCACTCCATTACAAATACTTAGGCTACATATAAAAAAAATGCATGTGCCATGGCCAAAAAATAAAAAATAGAATAGCTGAACAATAAGGGCATCATTTTAATCAAATATATAATAACTCAATCTGACACCCGAGAGTCACAAGATGTTTGAGAGGCGGCTGTGCATGCTTTGGCTGAGAGCGCATTGAAATTGTCTCTCAGGGAATGTGTGAGTAGGCTACTTTATGGGTTAAAATAGCTTAAATGTTTAAATTGGCATGACTTGATTCATTTGCAGTGCAAACTCAACGTGGATATTATGGATGTGAGGCCATTTGTGCATTTTGAGGGAGTGGGAGAAGGCTACCACTCAATCCCAATCACTCACACTGTTTGTGAAATCCCATCTCACAGAAAGTTTTAAAATGACTGATCTGCTCTGACAATCTCTTTGGAATCAACCTACATGCTATAGAGCAGGGGTCATCAAACTTGATCCTGGAGGGCCGGTGTCCTGCAGAGTTTAGCTCCAACTTGCCTCAAAACACCTGGCTGGAAGTTTCAAGTATACCTAACAAGACTTTGATTAGCTGCTTCAGGTGTGTTTGATTAGGGTTGGAGCTAAAACTCTGCAGTGACACCGGCCCTCCAGGACCGAACTTGGTGATCCATGCTATAGAGCATTAATGTCTGCAGGAATTTCCCACTTTATAATCACAAATTCTGCAGGAATGTGTAGAATTACGCACTATGCTGGCAAGTTACAGAATGCATAAACACCTTCTGTGGACATACTTTCTGTAACAGCATGCCAAAACCGTCAGCTAAACCCTAAGAATTCACAACATTCTTTACAATAGTACAATCATTATAATGTTATGTTTTGTTGTTGTTGTTGTTGTTTTTTTACAGTAGTTTTGTTATTTTAAATTATATTCTAAACTCTGTAAAATTACAAATAATTTCCGTAAATTAACAACTTGACTGTTATTTTAAGTATTATTCCATTAATTACAAATTACAGTAATTCTAATTTTTATACAAAAAATACTGTATTATTTATACAGTATTTATTTTTCTGTTTTCTTAAATTATGTACAAATTTATGTAATATTACAAAACTACTCAGTAATTAAATAATGTAGCTCATTATTTTAAAGGTTTATGTCCATACTAACAATTTAATGTTCTTCTTTGTAATTTTTAAGTAAATCTTATTAGTTTTATATTTAGGTGAATTTTTACATTCAAACTCTGTAATTCTGAACACAAATATTGCAAACTCTTTTCATGAGAATGCAATGTCTATCTGCTTTTAAAGTGTAAAGCTGCACTGCTCTCCAGGTTGAAACTTTCAGGCCTCTGCCCATACACCTGTTGATCCAAATTGCCAGGAAATTGTGAATAGAGATGAGGAAAAACTCACATATTTTTTACAAGCCCAAACTCCCCAGAAAACTTTAACATCGAGACACTGACAGCATTTGCAGTCACAGCATTTGTTTGGAGTGTGAGAGAAACTCTGCTAGTGTCACGGTGCACACAGCAGGGAGAGACGAGGAACACACAGACGAGGAGATACTTTAAAATAATAGTCTTTACTGACGACATCAAGGTAAGGTAGAAATATGCATACATAAGGTATGCATACAATGATCCTCCCTCATTTATCTTATTGTGCTACAAGTTGGTCCCATACAAGTATAACTACGTTAAAACCATTATATACTATCTATAAACAAGCTGTGAAAATTTTAGCTAAAAAGCCAAGGAGTTATCATCACTGCAATATTATTAAAAATTATAAATTATTGACGTTTGATAATTTTTTATTTTTTGCTGATGTGTGTTTGATGTACAAATTATTTCATGATCTTGCACCACCACCTCTTAAACAATGTGTGACTTTCTGTAAGGATAATATCAGGCAGACTAGGTCATCAGTTAGAGGTGATTGTTCAACTAAATTTAAGAAAACTGTTTTTGGACAATCAGCTTTTTCAGTTAGAGCAGCAGAAAGATGGAATTTAATACCTGTTTATATTAGAGAGTGTGCAACATTTAGTATCTTTAAAACTACGCTTAAAGTATGGCTTAAGGAAAATCAAATATGTGATCATTGACTTGATTTTTTATTTAGATGTGATATATAGTATGTGTTGTATGTATTGTACTGTTTTTTGATTGAACTTGGTAATTTTGTAACAACATCCTGCCCAGGGACTGCAGATGCAAATTAGCTTTATAGCTAACTCTGGCACAGCAGTTTTGTTGTGCATTGTCCCTGTATAAATAAATGGAAGAAAGAGAGGAAAAAAAAAAAAAAAAAAAAAGAAACACCGGGAATAACAAGTAGACCACACCACATTGGACTCAACAGACAGGACTTAAATACACTTGGTAATAAACTCATAATCACACACACCTGGAACAGAATTAACTCATAATGACATGAAACGAGGACAGGAAACTAACCATATAAGGAAACAAGAGGCGGGAACACAAGACACACATGACAGAGGTCTGACAGCTAGACATTTGAATACTAGAAAAACATGTAGAAAAGGGTCTGAATGTATAGCCTACATATTGTTCGTCAAAAACACCAGACAGTCAACTTGTTCTGCAGCGAGTGCTGAGAGTTTTTTGTTGACAATGTTTCCAGCTGATGAAAACACGCACTCAGCTCTGACGCCTGTTTCACACATGCTCCGTCTGCAGTGCGTATACGGTCCGTGTGCGTTACGTATGCCGTGCAAAAGCGGCACGGACTCATTTTGCTTTCACACAGGACACGTTTGAAGTCCGGTCCTGATCCGCGGCTGTTTACCACAAACACAACACTTATCCATTATTTTGATTTTAAAACCAAACGTTGTTAGCCTATACTGAAAGTGCTTTTTCAGCATTGTGATCCTCTTTTATCACAATACAGTTACACAATCTTTCATAGACATAGGCTATTCACTTTAAACTCAATTAATAAACAACGTATTAAATGCATTTGGCTTCTAGTTTTGTATATTAAGTTGCTCAAGCAAGTGGAAACACATTTAAACACAGCATACAGCCTACTTTTCACAAATATTTTAAATTAAAACTAACCACTGACAGAAACAGTCGGCTCTCGTGCCTTTTACATTTAAAGCTTTATTACAAACAGTCCCGCGGGTCTTAAAGAACTTTGTTTTTCTATCCCCACAAGACACAAGTGTATATGTTGCCTTGTTTGTCTAAAAGTAAATTTTTTTTTGTTTTAAACCTAGCCAAAATGCCTGTGAAACACAGTAGACTTTAATTACATATATTTATTGGGAAATTACTACATTTCCATGTCAATCCATGTTCATTTGTACCGTGAACAAATCGCTGTCACTTTAATTCAGTGCGTGCAGCACAGCAAAAATAGACTCAGTGCGGAAACGATCTCTGCACTGCTGCAGCCGCACCACTCCTGGAACGCACTGCCGGACCGCAACCGCGTGCAGTGTGAACGCTTTAATCCGTTAACATGGGTGCGGAAAAAAATACGCACCGCAAACGCACTGCAAACGGAGTATGTGTGAAACAGGCGTGACCGATGTGCCAGGTATGGTCAAGCATGTTTTTGACAGCTGCGCCATATGTGGATACATGCCGTACGATTTTTGCCACCAACTAAGAGGGTTTTCGTCAGTGAGTAGTGTTGCTTCTCATTCATACATATCCGTCTCATGCTCCAAAGCCCTGATGCCACCTTCTGCACTGCTGTGGGTCTGACTATATATGCCGCCAAACAGGTTGCCCATGGCAGACATCACAGCCTTTTTTCTTGCGTCCGGTTGTTTTACAACATCAGCGCACTCACTTTTTGACTGTTCCATCGGTAACTTGGATAATACCTTCACAGACTCCAGTTTGATTTCAAATTCCCCAAGAATCTGCAAAATGCATTCACTCACATTCTCGGCGGTATGCTTTTCTCTCAGATCTTCTGTTTTTAGTACATAGTTTTTGATTTCCCAGTCATCTGATATAAAATGTGCAGTGACTGTCACATATATCAGTGTGTAGAGAAGTCCATCCATCCATTGTCAAGGCCACAGATTGATTGTTCAGTGAGGCCTTCACGCTCTTGGCAGTGCTATCATAAAGCTTAGCAATGTGATTGCTCCCTGTACCCCGAGAAGGGCAATTATACCGTGGGTTGAGTGCTCGAACAAAGTTTTGAAAGCCATCGCCATCCATGATACTTTTCGGGTGCATGTCTTTGCAGATGAATTCAGTAAGTTTTTAGGTAATTTATTCCTGTTTTACAGCAGGTAGCAGATTTGTGGTATTCGTGCTGTAAAATGAAGTTCCCCTGGACTGCTTTAATGCGGGCTTATAGTCGGACTAAAACTCCTCAGGATGAAAAGACTGCATGTGCATTCTCATGTTAGATGTTGTGGAGTGAAATAGCAGAGGTTTCTTACACAACTTACAAATGACGTTGGTTCTGTCAATAATTTCACCGTTGACACTCCAGAAACCAAAGAAACGCCACACAGCACTTTTAAGATGTTTTGGCGTAAGCAATATTCTCTCTGACTCCAATCATCACTCTCTTTTTCCGCCATTTTTCAAATTAACAACGCACCCGCACCGCACCGGACAACAAACTAAAAACAAACCGCGTCAGTTACATCATCATCATGTGTCGCATGCCTCTTGACACACAAAAAAATTTGAATGCAGTGTTTTTGCATTATTCTTTTCTCTCACTATATAGTAGGTAAGTAGGCATATTCGAACGCAAATTAAGTATACGTACATCTGAATCTCGCGAGAATTAGTGCACCACAAATTCTCGCTTATTCTTTTATGAATACTGAGGATTCAAACATACTTATTCACTCGCCTACTGCTTTTTGCCTACTATATAGTAGGAAAGTATGCGGTTTCGAACGCAGCGAGATAGACTTAACTTCCTGCCATTACTCCTTCTTTACTACCTTAAACACAACCCGAATTCCGGAAATGTTTGGCCTTTTTTTTTTTTTTTTTTTTTTTTTTGAATAAAATAAAAAACTAAAAGAATTTCAAATCACATGAGACAATATTTTATTCACAATAGAACATAGATAACATGTTATCTGTTTAACCATCTGGGGTCTGAGGGTGTTTTGGGGGCCTGGAGAAGTTTTGACATGCCCTGGCATTTGTGCTTTTTTTAGTTGCTTATAAACATATAAATGGCTAAAGTCTTAAAATACTGTATTCAGCACAAACTGGGCTGCAATAATATGTGAGCAGCATGTATGTACATGATTGTGTTTTTGAGAAAGCAACGTTTATGTGTGTTAGTGAAAAACGTCTTAGGTTACGTATGTAACCCCAGTTCCTCGAAGGAACGAGACGCTGTGTCCAGAGACGCTAGGGGAACGCCTTCAGTGTGACCGGCTCTGAATCCAAGTGCAATCTGTCCAATGGATGGGCGGGACGTCACGGGCAAGGTGACGTAATGACCAGCTAGTATAAAAGCACGTGCGGTGAAACTGGCGTCAGCTTCTAAAATGAAGCAAGCGCTGGCAGGGATGCCGGAAGTGTGGCCTCGCGACGCAGCGTCTCATTCCTTCGAGGAACTAGGGTTATATAAGTAACCTAAGACGTTCCTCTTCAGGAACTCGAGCTGCGTCCAGAGACGCTAGGTGAACAAGATACCCATGGCACCAGACTTACCAATCCCTGCCCCGTGTGTATCCAAGCAGAGCACATCTAAGGCGAGAGGATGGAAGAACCTGGGGTGGCTCGCATGTCCAGGCCATAGAACCTGACAAAAGTCAGGGGCGTAGACCATCCCGCAGCGTTGCAGATGTCCTGAATTGGGACACCTGTGAGAAAGGCCTTGGAGGCCGCCACACTCCTAGTTGAATGAGCCTTGACTCCCATCGGCGAGGGGAGTTCAGAGGAATCATAAGCAATATGGATGGCATCGACAATCCACCGACTGAGGGTCTGCTTAGAAGCAGGACAACATCTATTAGGGGGACCAAAGCAAACCAGCAGTTGGTCCGCCCTTCTCCACATGGCAGCTCTGTGGACGTATGCGTCCAGTGCTCGCACTGGACACATACAATTGAGCTTTTGCTGGTCAGGCTCCCGAAAGGGAGGAGGACTAAAGGCCTACAGTACTACAGGCTGTGGTGTGACCGAAGGAACCTTGGGGACGTACCCTGCTCGAGGGTATAAAAAGGCTTTGGCCATACCAGGCGCAAAGTCCAAGTGCGTAGGGGCCACTGACAGGGCCTGTAAATCCCCAACTCTCTTCAGAGACGAAATCGCCAGAAGAAACACGGTCTTAAGGGTGAGGTGGCGATCTGTGATCTCCTCAATAGGCTCGAATGGAGGCCTACAGAGAGCATTCAATACCACAACCAAGTCCCAAGGAGGAATCCGGGACCGTACTGGAGGCCTTAGCCTCAATGCACCACAGAGGAAACGTGTCACTAAGGGGTGTCTACCCACTGACTGTCCACCAAGATAGGCGTGGTAGGCCGAAATCGCCGCCACATAAACCTTCAAGGTGGAGTGGGTTAACCCTGCAGAGAGTCGAGCCTGCAGGAACTCCAGCACCGTACCAACCGGGCAGTTAACTGGCGATCTCTGCACCATGAAGTGAAGAGCTTCCACTTCAGGGTGTACAGTTTCCTCGTTGAGGGAGCTCTGGACTGGAGGATGGTCTCAACAACCTCGGTTAAGAGACTGGACGCTATGAGCCGTGCCCCCTCAGGGCCCACACTCACAGCCTCCACAACTCCGGGTGGGGATGCACAAGTGTGCATCCTGACTGGAATCTCCCATGGAGAGCCGTCGAGGAGGGAAATCAGATCCGAGAACCATACTCGGCCCGGCCAGAACGGGGCTACTAGTAGCAGCCGGACTCCATCCCGGCACACTCTCTCCAGAACTCCGGGGAGCAGAGCAATCGAGGGAAAGGCATACAGACAAAGCCTCGGCCACGTCTGTACCATGGCATGAAGTAGAGAGTACCAGAGCGGACATTGCGCTGTCTCTTGAGTAGCGACGAGGTCCACCTGGGCCTGGCCAAACACTCTCCAGATCTGTTTCACCACCTCGGTGTGAAGCATCCATTCCCCGGGCAAAAGCCCCTGTCTCGACAGGGTGTCTGCTCCCACATTGAGATGCCCAGGTATGTAAACTGCTCTGAGTGAGAGGAGTTTGCCCTGGGCCCACACAAGGATCTGGTGCGCCAGCCTGTACAGGTGGCGCGACCGCAGACCTCCTTGGTGGTTGATATAAGAGACCACCGCTGTGTTGTCGGTGCGAACTAACACATGGTGACCTCTTAAGTCTGGGATAAAGTATTTCAGAGCCTGAAACACGGCCAGCATCTCGAGCCTGTTGATGTGTCAAGCGAGATGATGACCTCTCCACAGACCACGGGCAGGGTGGCCACTCTTGACCGCTCCCCAACCGGTGAGGGATGCATCTGTCGCTAGCGTTATGCAGCGACACGGAGCTCCCAGCACCGGGCCCTGAGACAAGAACCAAGGTTGTCTCCACATGTCTAAGGCACGTAGGCAACGCCGCGTGACCTTGATCATGCGAAGCAGGTTTCCCCTCGGGGAGAACCCCTTGGTCTTGAGCCACCACTGTAGGGGTCTCATGTACAGCAGGCCAATAGGTATCACGTTGGACGCAGCTGCCATCCGACCCAGCAGCCTCTGAAACTGCTTCACAGTGAGTGACTGGCCTTCTTTCACCCTCCTGACTGTCTTGAGGATCGACTCGATCCGAGCAGGGGACATACGTGCCTGCATCGTGGTCGAATCCCACACCACCCCCAGATAAGTGGTTCTCTGTAATGGAGAAAGCACACTTTTCTTAGGGTTCAGTCTTAACCCCAACACTTTCATATGAGTGAGAACAACATCTCGATGTTGAGCCGCCCTTCGCTCTGATTGAGTGAGAATCAACCAATCGTCAATGTAATTGAGTATGCGGACGCCCTGTAGCCGCAGCGGAGCTAACGCGGCGTCCACACACTTCGTAAAAGTGCGGGGTGAGAGTGCTAGGCCGAAGGGAAGTACACGATATTGGTAAGCTTTGCCCCCGAAAGCAATCCTCAGGAACTTCCTGTGAGTGGGAAGGATGGAGACATGGAAGTATGCGTCTTTTAGATCGATCGCGACAAACCAGTCCTCGGACCTGATTTGAGACACGACCTGCTTGAGTGTAAGTATCTTGAACTTCAGTCTGCCGACTGAGCGGTTCAACTGCCGCAGATCTAAAATGGGACGCAACCCTCCATCCCTCTTTGGAACTATGAATTACCGGCTGTAGAACCCAGACTCTTTCTCGTGAGGAGAAACCACCTCGATGGCCTCCTTCCTTAAGAGAGTATTTACCTCCTGTTCCATTACCAGAGCCTGCTCGGGGCCCACCAAAGTGGAATTCACCCCGTTGAACTGAGGCGGACGAGAACCAAACTGGATTCTGTAGCCTCTCTCTACAGTACGCAGGACCCATCGAGACACATTTGGCAGTAGTTTCCATGCTGCCAAATAATCTACTAAGGGAACCAGTCTCTCGAGACTGGCCTCTGGTGTAATTAGAGTGGCTAGTTTGGTATCTTGGAACGGCACACCAGCAGGAGAAAGCCAAACTAGCTGCTGCAGAGACCCCCGAAAGGGTGGCGAACATCTCAGCTCCGCTACGTTTCCGGGCGGAAGAGACTGAGATGTGTGCTTGCTGGAGACCACTGCGCCCTGGGACACAATAAGTGGCATGTTTGGCAGATCGATCTCCTGATGGCACTGGGGCGAAACAGGCACCGTACGCTGCGGTGACAGCTGCTCTACCCCAGCGGGGGCTACCCTCATAAGCCCTAGTCCACAAACATCAGGGCTTCTTGGCCGAAGACCTCTTTGCCTGAAGAACGGTCCGCAGGTCCGGCTTAGGCTGGGAGGTCATCGACCGTGCACCCTTCTTACCACCCCGACTCCGCCTACACGGAGGCGCACGGGCGGTGACGCTCTCTTTCTGAGCTTCCCTATATGAGGAACCGGCACACGGCAGGGGCTGCTCTCACCCAACAGCCCCTTGAGTTAGAGAGCGGCGAGGGAGAAACCGCTGGAACGCCACCGCCTGCCTTCCCACCTCCCCGCCTCCTGGTGCCTGTCGAAAACGGTGTTAACAGCATCACCAAAGAGGCCAGAAGGCGACAGCGGGGCGTCCAAAAGGAAGACCCTGTCGCGGTCCTTGATATCCGACAGGGTCAACCAGAGATGCCTCTCCGCAGCTACCAGGGCTACCATAGACCGCCCAATGGCACGGGCGGTCTCTTTGGTAACGCGGAGAGACAAATCAGCGGTTCTGCGGAGTTCACAAATGTCATCCACACCAAATCCCTCGCCCTCATCTAACTCTTTAAGCAGATCAGCCTGGTGAGCATGAGCATGAGCCAGCCTGACCTGCTGCCGCGTACCCCTTGCCCACCAGTGCTGACGATGTGCGCAAAGCTTGGAGGGCAGGGTCGGAGCCTTCAGAGATGATGCCGCGTCGGGAGACAGATAGCTCGCAAGCGTCTGTTCCACACGCGGCATCGCTCTGTAACCGCGCTCACTCGTCCCTGCCACATTACCGTAGTAATCCGACAGAGGGACGAAGAGGCGGGCCGAGAAAGGTTTTCCCCACGACCTCGACACCTCAGTGTGGAGGTCGGGGAAAAAAGGCAGGCTCCGATGTGGAGGTGCAGTCTGAAACCGCAGAAAACGCTCACCTAATTTGCCTCTTTGCGGTTCGACAGGATGCTCGGCCGGCCAGTCGAGACTCAACTTGGCCGCAGCACGAATAATCACCTCCACCAGCTCCTCATATTGGGGCGAAAGAGGGGGTGCAAAGTGCTCGACGTTTCCCGTGTCAACCTCCTCGGAGGAAGACACGAGAAGCGCCGAGGCCGCTGCCCGAGGGGAAGTAACCGCAGGGCGGCTTCCGATCTCGAAGAGCAGTCATGGGATCTGACAGGTGAGGATGGAGGTATAGACTCGCTCGTCTCCGATCCCTCCACCAGATCCCGCTGCGAACCCCATGAGCGCCGCCTTCGCTCCGCCTTCGCTCCGCCTCAGCAGAAGCGGGGCCAGCGCCGCGAGGAACTCCAATGAAAGAACCCTCCCCGGAGAAGAGGGCCTTTCGGGAGCGAAGCACACGCAGAGGGAGGCTCTCGCAGAGCGGGCAATCAGCACCCTCGAGAGCCGCCTCCGCATGTCTTGCTCCCAAGCAAAGCACACCCAAGCTGTGTGTATCACCTGCACACAAATATCGCTTGCAGGGAGGAACACACTGCTTGTATTGTGCTTCGCTCTCGTGTTTAGTCTTGAACATGACTAATGTAACAGACTGACAACAGTAAATAAGACTTACAGATACACAGAGCGCTTAGCTGAATGACAGAATGCTGACGCCGATTTCACCGCACGTGCTTTTATACCAGCTGGTCATTACGTCACCTCGCCCGTGACGTGCCGCCCATCCATTGGACAGATTGCACTTGGATTCAGAGCTGAAGGCATTCCCCTAGCGTCTCTGGACGCAGCTCGAGTTCCTGAAGAGGAACTAAAATTTTGAAGTAACTGGAATAAGGCCACAAAACACACAGAAGATTTGATCACAAGATCTTGAATCTTGTAGCCAAGAGTTTTTACTTCAAAATGATGTGAAAATCATCTTGTTTACTTACTCACAGAAAACAATATATTGATTTACATTTTCTAAGACACTTTTTGTTTCGAAAGGGCATATGCGAAGAGGCGTGAATGATCATGAATATTAGTGTGATTCACAACTGAGAAGACAAAGGCCCACATAATGAGCTGCCTTATGTATGTATATATATATATATATATATACAGGTGCTGGTCATATAATTAGAATATCATCAAAAAGTTTATTTATTTCACTAATTCCATTCAAAAAATTAAACTTGTATAATTTATACATTCATTCCACACAGACTGATATATTTCAAGTGTTTATTTCTTTTAATTTTGATGATTATAAGTGACAACTAATGAAAACCCCAAATTCAGTATCTCAGAAAATTAGAATATTGTGAAAAGATTCAATATCGAAGACACCTGGTGCCACACTCTAATCAGCTAATTAACTCAAAACACCTGCAAAGGCCTTTAAATGGTCTCTCAGTCTAGTTCTGTAGGCTACACAATCATGGGGAAGACTGCTGACTTGACAGTTGTCCAAAAGACGACCATTGACACCTTGCACAAGGAGGGCAAGACACAAAAGGTCATTGCAAAAGAGGCTGGCTGTTCACAGAGCTCTGTGTCCAAGCACATTAATAGAGAGGCGAAGGGAAGGAAAAGATGTGGTAGAAAAAAGTGTACAAGCAATAGGGATAACCACACCCTGGAGAGGATTGTGAAACAAAACCCATTCAAAAATGTGGGGGAGATTCACAAAGAGTGGACTGCAGCTGGAGTCAGTGCTTCAAGAACCACTACGCACAGACGTATGCAAGACATGGGTTTCAGGGTCCATGTAAAGCCACTCTTGAACAACAGACAGCGTCAGAAGTGTCTCGTCTGGGCTAAAGACAAAAAGGACTGGACTGCTGCTGAGTGGTCCAAAGTAATGTTCTCTGATGAAAGTAAATTTTGTATTTCCTTTGGAAATCAGAGTCCCAGAGTCTGGAGGAAGAGAGGAGAGGCACAGAATCCACGTTGCTTGAGGTCCAGTGTAAAGTTTCCACAGTCAGTGATGGTTTGGGGTGCCATGTCATCTGCTGGTGTTGGTCCACTGTGTTTTCTGAGGTCCAAGGTCAACACAGCCGTATAACAGGAAGTTTTATAGCACTTCATGCTTCCTGCTGCTGACCAACTTTATGGAGATGCAGATTTCATTTTCCAACAGGACTTGGCACCTGCACACAGTGCCAAAGCTACCAGTACCTGGTTTAAGGACCATGGTATCCCTGTTCTTAATTGGCCAGCAAACTCGCCTGACCTTAACCCCATAGAAAATCTATGAGGTATTGTGAAGAGGAAGATGCGATATGCCAGATCCAACAATGCAGAAGAGCTGAAGGCCACTATCAGAGCAACCTGGGCTCTCATAACACCTGAGCAGTGCCACAGACTGATCGACTCCATGCCACGCCGCATTGCTGCAGTAATTCAGGCAAAAGGAGCCCCAACTAAGTATTGAGTGCTGTACATGCTCATACTTTTCATGTTCATACTTTTCAGTTGGCCAAGATTTCTAAAAATCCTTTCTTTGTATTGGTCTTAAGTAATATTCTAATTTTCTGAGATACTGAATTTGGGGTTTTCATTAGTTGTCAGTTATAATCATCAAAATTAAAAGAAATAAACACTTGAAATATATCAGTCTGTGTGGAATGAATGTATACATTATACAAGTTTCACTTTTTGAATGGAATTAGTGAAATAAATCAACTTTTTGATGATATTCTAATTATATGACCAGCACCTGTATATACATATATATATTGTAATGTCTAACCAGCAGAGGGAGCCCTCGCCCGAGTACTGACCGTGCTCCACTCCCTCTACTTCCTCTGCACTCATTTCCTGTTTGACTGCTTTATAAACACTATACTTGAACTCATTGTGAAGTATTGCCAGTTAACCTGCCTTACCAAGCGTTATTCCAGCCTTATATTCTGTGTATGCCCCTTTTTGGTGTAGGCCGGGGCTCACAACAAGAAGGCCAGTCACTGTTGTCATAGCACTACCCACTCAGTGAGGTTGGATAACACTAGGAAAAAGTGCCGTTCCACTTGGAACAGGAACGTTGCGGAAGCCCCATCCTTCCCGAAGGAGGTTTCGGAAGCACTTACACATATGAAAAGTTACACATATGAACAACCGTTTAGGTGCATATGGAAGATTAGAGGAGATTGTAACCCTCTTGGAAAATGGCAGAGGTCTGCCAGGGAACACGGGCTCTGAGGCCATACCATTTTCCACTTCCGGCTTCGCTACTGTTCGGAAGCTCTTGCTTAATGCTCTGCACTTTGCTCCCTGTTTAAGTACTTTTCTCAGATTTTTCTAAGATTTTAACTTCAGCAGATCAGCTCAGTACTCAAACAACACATTTTTGGCAGAAACGCTAAAACTAAAAACTTTTCGGGTATTTTCTTTTTCGGGAAAAAGAAGAATCTTTGCTTCTCACTGCCAGCAGCTTACATTCCGGAGAAATGAAAACACAGCTGTCTACGTTCAAACAGACGAGAAAGAAAATGCCTCTTGTGAAATCTAGTTGCTGCATGAACTGCCACAGACTTCTACAAAAGATTGCAGTTATTGAAATAAAGTTACTTGCTGGACATCCAAAACAGGCGGAACACAAAGCAGACGGTCATTACCTCAGCATACAGCCGGTGAGTCCCATGAATCTTGAGTGAATGTCAACAGTTTATACCAAGTGTAGAGGAACAAGCCAAAACTGATCGACAGACTAATCGATGGCACAAACAGGGAGTGGGACCCAAAGGCACTCGAGAGATCAGATTGTCACGAGTATATCGTATTGCTGCGGTAGCATCCTCTACCACAGATATGGCTGTGACAAAGCTTGCAAACACTGGTATTCTACCACCCCCTATACATCTTGAGAACAGATTTGAAGCATTAATGAATGTGGGTGAGAAATCCCCAAATGTGAATAAAGATGGATCGTATCAGCCAGCAGCTAACATCACTACTAATAGGCGAGCAGACAGCGGCATTCAGCTCAGAGCGCAGCTGAGCCCAGGACTCTGATAGTGGGCGACTCTATTATCAGAAACATCAGTAGCAGGACTACAACTACATGCTGCTTTCCTCAAGCAACCGTCTCTGATGTGAACAGGGAACTTCAGAACATTCTAATGAAGCACAAGACTGCATATCAAATCATCATCCATGTGGGAAAGAATGATATTTGGAAAGAGCAGTCAGAACTCCTTAAGAAAGATTTCAGTGAACTCTTTGAAACACTTCAAAGACTTGAAGTTCAGTAGTTCATCAGTGGACCACTCCCAGGAAGGGGAACTAACATGTTTTCACAGTTGCTTGGGCTGAATACATGGCTACAAAGAACCTGCAGTATAAAAGGAGTCAACTTCATCGACAACTTCAATCTTTTCTGGGGCCAAACAAACTTGGTGCAAGAGTGCTAAAGGACAATATATATTTCTCCCTCCATCATCCTTCAGTAGTGTGTGCCAATCCACTCAACCTGAATGGCACACACACACACACACCTGGACAGAATATGAGTGACCACAGGACTTCATATCAGCTTTTGAGTCATCATGTGGTTGACACATCCCACAAGGACACTGATAACACCACACAGCCAAAACAACCACTGCTCATGTACATCCCGGCTGAGCCCAGCCCACAGAGCTTATCACAGACAGACTGTGACGTACTACAACAGCTCCAAGACTCAGCACCCAAGGACGACTTTCTGGAAAACAGCCAGGGAAGCCAGGACAACATATCACAGCCACCGGAAACACCAGAGCCAGAGCCCCGCTCACCATACACACTATCCCTCTCTTCAGCAGCTCCACTTCTAAGCTTCTCACAGAAAATGGAGGAACTGGTGTATGCTGGGACAAAACTCTCCCACTCTTTCGCTGCAAGACCCCAGATATCAACTAAAATACGGCGGCCTATGGACCCAGCTCATCCTCCTCCTCCTGTGAGAGCTCTTCAACCGCTGCCACAACGCCAGGGCCCAAACCCACCTCCATCTGGTGTAGCTGAACCAAAAACAACTGATAGCTGCTCTCAGTGATATGTTTCGGGTCCCCGCTATGATAGCAGCAACTTTCACAAATGTTTACAGAACAAGCGGTAACCCAGTGTGCCTGTAGCTTTCTCTATCTTTGTTTTATCACGTGATAGAAAGTCTAAGGCCTTCTCAAGCCACACGGCTGACCCATCTAATCTGCGGCCTATTATGCATCAAACTAAGATTGCTGAAACATAAAGTAATGCCATCAAGTTATCATTTTTAAACATTCACTCACTAAAAAATAAATAATTTCTGATCAATGACTTAATAACCACAAATAACCTGGATTTTAAATTTCTAAATGAAACATGGCTAGAAGACAGCTGCAGGACTGTTAGGAGAGGTTAAGTTGTAGCTGCTCTATTTAAAGATGTCTATCAATGCAAGCAAGTGTCATTTGGTCAGTACTTGTCTTTTGAATACCTAGGTTTTGTGCTGAAAGGTGCTCCACACATTCTGTTTATCATTATTTACAGGCCTCCAAAATACTCTCCAGCCATTGTTGAAGAGTTCACAGTTATCAATGATTTCCTCAGAGTTTGACTGTTTTGCTATTGCAGGGGATTTCAATATTCACATAGATAAAGCAGAAATCAAAACTACAAAAGAAATTATAAAGGTTTTAAACACTTTTGACCTGATTCAGCATGTGCATGGACTCACACACAATCGTGGACACACTCTAGATTTACTCATCAGTAGAGGTCTAAACATTTCATCCATTGTTATTAAGGATGTAGCACTATCTGATCCCTTCTGTATTTTCTTTGATATACTGATCTCTGTTACCACTGAATCTAGATCTGTCTCTGTCAGAAAGAGATGCATTAACGAAAACACTAGTGCGCTATTTATGGAGGCTATATCTTTAACATCGTATACATTTTAAGATCTTGCTAATTACCTATAAGGCTCTGAATGGTTTGGCACCTCAGTATTTGAGTGAGCTCTTATCACACTATAGTCCTTCACGTCCGCTGCGATCTCAAAACTCATTTTCCTATTTAGCGCCCAAACTCCGGAACAATCTACCTAACACTGTTCGGGAAGCAGACACACTCTGTCAGTTTAAATCTAGATTAAAGACCCATCTCTTTAACATGGCTTACACATAATACACTATCACACTTCTATAATTCAAATCCATTAAAGGATTGTTAAGCTGCATTAATTAGGTCAACCGGAACCGGGAACACTTCCCAAAACACCCAATGTACTTCATATTACATCGTTAGAAGAATGGCATCTACACTAATATCTGTCTTTTTCTTTCTTATTCCGAGGTCACCGTAGCCACCCAGATCCAGACTGTATTCAGATCAGATGGTCACTGCAGCCACCCGGATCCAGTCCGTATCCAGATCAGATGGTTGATCAGCACCTAGAGATGACCTCTACAGCCCTGAAAGCCAGCGGAGACCAGGACAACTAGATGAGCCGCAGAGACTGATCCCCAGTGAAGACCCTGTCTCCTAGACAGCCATCGGGACAAGACCACAGGAACCAGATGAGTCCTTTGCACAATCTGACTCTGCTGCAGCCTAGATTTAAACTGCTGATTTTGTCTGGCCAGAGGAGAATGACACTATATTGACACACTATTTCCCCGTCTAAATACTGTAAAGCTGATGTAAAGCCATCCAGCTTTATATCAAGCTGATGTAAAGCTGCTTTGACACAATTTGCATTGTTAAAAGCGCTATACAAATAATAGTGACTTGACTTGACTTAACACCAAGCATTTCTGCAGACTCTGGTGATCTTCTCCTTGATTCCTTTAACTCAAAAGTTAAGAATGTTATTGATGATATTGCTCCCGTGAAAGTCAGCAAGAAGACTGGCAAACAAAAATCGCCTTGAAGAAAATCAACAGCAGTTCAGAGTATGAAAAGACAATGCAGAAAAGCTGAGCGGATGTGGCACTATAGCATATATAAAGACATCCTTCATGCTTTCAATGTGGATGTAATGATTCACTACTAGATCCGGGATCTAGCTTTATTGAATAACACAGGGTTAATTCACAGATGAACACACTGAGTAGATCGTTCAGGGGAAATGACAGAAACAGTATCGTGAAACAGTTCAGGGGTCGAGGCAGGCGGCTATCCAAGAGCAGTAGTCAGTGTCCAGAGTGGGGGTCAATGAGATTGAGGCGGCAATCCAACAGAGAAACGAAAAACAGGCAAGGTCACAACGTAAGGCAGTCCAGAAATGTATAATAACGCTCAGAAATGTCAGCTAGGCAAAACAAGACTTCGCACTATGCCAGTACTGGATGGCTGGTTAAATAGCCCAGGCAATAGGTGACAGGTGTGACTGATGATCAGTGTCAGGTACGGGGCTGCTGGGAGATTTAGTTAAACTAATATTCGGGTGACGGTTCCCGTCAATGACCCGAAGAGGGAGCCGTAGGAGCGCTCTGTGTGACAGAGCCCCCCCCCTGCGAGCGGCTCCGGAAGCGAGGAGGTGGTCGACGCCGGGGTCTACCGCGTGGTCTGGGGGCCGGACTTTCCGGGTGGTCTCTGTGGAACTCCTCCACCAAACTGGGATCCAGAATGTCCTCTGCGTTAACCCAGGACCTTTCCTCTGGGCCGTAACCCTCCCAATCGACCAGGTATTGGAGAGTGCGTCCCCGGCGTCTGGAGTCGAGAAGTTCTCGCACCTAATATATCTCCTCATCCTCCCTTGAGATGGGCAGGGGGTCCTCATCCTCGAGCGGCTCCTCGGATCCCTCCACGGGATCATCGGCAGGTTTCAGGAGCGAGACATGAAAAGTGGGAGAAATGCGATAATGATTAGGTAAGTTCAATTCAAAAGATACAGGGGTTATTTGACGGGTAATTTGGAAGGGACCCACGTACCTGGGACTGAGTTTGCGACATGGCAGATGTAGTCGTAGGTCACGAGTAGACAGCCACACCCACTGTCCGATGTTGTATTCGGGGTTGCGTCTTCGGTGTCTGTCAGCCTGTACTTGTTGCCGCCTGACTGTGTGTCGAAGGTGATGATGAGCCTGATTCCAAGTCTCCTCGCTGTGTTGTATCCAATCAGTTACAGCTGGGACATTGGAGGGTTCTCCTGACCAGGGAAATAGTGGAGGCTGATAGCCCAGGATACATTGGAACGGGGTGATACCAGTGGCAGGTTTCCGAAGGGAGTTCTGAGCGTATTCTGCCCACATTAGATAATGACTCCAGTCCAGTTGATTGGTTCTGCAATATGACCGAAGAAATCGAACGAGCTCCTGATTAAGCCTCTCTGCTTGACCGTTTGATTGAGGATGGTACCCAGAAGTGAGGCTGACGTTTACTTCCAAAGCTTTGAAGAATGCGGCCCAAAGCCGTGAGGTGAATTGGGGCCCTCGGTCTGAGACAATATCCTCGGGCAATCCGTAGAAACGGAAGACATGGTTACAGAGGTGCTCGGCCACTTCCAGAGCGTTAGGTAACTTGGGCAGAGGAATGAGGCGACAGGCCTTGGAGAATCGGTCTATGACGGTAAGGATGGTGGTGTGGCCATTGGAGTTGGGTAAGTCAGTGATAAAATCTATGGCAATGTGAGACCAGGGGCGGTGTGGTATGGGTAGAGGTTGGAGTAGACTAGCAGGTAACTGGCGAGAGGGTTTCTGTGTCTGACAAATTTGACATTGACGAACCTGAGTAATGGTGTCCTTCCTTAGCGTGGGCCACCAGAATCTGTTCTGCAAGAGTTGAATTGTGGCGTTTATTCCTGGATGGCCTGAGCTGAGAGCCGTGTGGACCTGATCAATGGTACGTTTGCGAAGATCTTCAGGTACGAATAGTTTATCTTGGGGACATTCAGGGTGTATAGCATGTCCAGTGTTGGCTTGATCGATCTCAGTGATGATATCCCACTGGATGGGTGAAATGATGATAGTTGGAGAGATCACATTTTCAGGTTGAGTGAGTTCGGAGCCCTTTTCAAACTGTCGAGGCTTTGATGTTTTTGGTGCCTTGTCGGTATGTTACCGTGAAGACAAAGCGAGAGAAGAATAGTGACCATCTGGCTTGTCTGGGGTAAAGTCTACGGGCTGTCTTGAGGTACTCCAAGTTACGGTGATCTGTCAATAACGTGAAAGGATGACGTGCCCCCTCCAACCAATGACGCCATTCCTCGAGAGCGGATTTGATGGCTAGAAGCTCACGATCACCCACATCATAATTTCGTTCTGTGGGGGTTAGTTTCCGTGAATAGTAGGCACAGGGGTACAATTTTGCGGGATCACCTTGTCGTTGGGATAGTATGGCCCCTATCCCGATATTTGAGGCGTCCACCTCCACCACGAAAGGTGAATTGGGGTCCGGATGATGAAGGATGGGGGCTGTGGTAAACTGACGTTTTAACTGATCAAAGGCTTGGTGAGCTACGGCTGTCCATTGGAGACGATGCAAACCTTTCTTGGTCATGTTAGTGAGTGGAGCGGCGATGGAACTGAAACCTCTGATGAAGCGACGATAGAAGTTCGCGAATCCCAGAAAGTGTTGGAGCTCCTTGATATTAGAGGGTAGAGGCCAGTTTAGCACTGCATGAACCTTGCTTTCGTCCATAGCAACCCCCTCTTGACTGATTATATATCCTAGGAAGGTGACCGAGGTAGTGTGAAATTCACATTTCTCAAGCTTGGCGTATAGCTGATTCTTGATTAGGCATTGGAGTACCGATCTGACGTGCTGGATGTGTTCCTGGAGAGTTTCTGAATAAATGAGAATGTCTTTGATGTAAACTATGACGTAATGATCAAGCATATCCCTGAAGACATCATTGATGAAGGATTGAAAGACGGATGGACTGTTGACTAGACCGAACGGCATGACCCGGTATTCATAGTGCCCTGTAGTAGTTGAGAATGCGGTCTTCCATTCATCACCCTCCTTTATTCTGATGAGATTGTATGCACAGCGTAAGTCGAGCTTGGTAAAGAACTGGGCTGATCTTAGCTGTTCTAATGCTGACGGCACCAGTGGTAATGGGTATCGGAACTTCACTGTGATCTCATTTAATCCTCGGTAATCAATTAATGGACGGAGGTCACCCCCTTTCTTCTTAACGAAGAAGAATCCTGCGGAAGCTGGTGAGGTGGAGGGTCGAATGAAACCTTTGGTTAATTCCTCCTGAATATAATGGTTCATGGCCTCGGATTCAGGTTGAGATAAAGGAAATATGCGGCCTCTAGGGGGAACGGTGTCGGGTAGTAAGTCTATAGCACAGTCTGAGGGTCTATGAGGCAGTAATTGCGAGGCCTTCGCTCTACTGAAGGCTACAATGAGATCATGATAGACACTGGGAAGTGCCTGAGCATCCACGTCTGACTCAGCCACAGAAACCGTTTGAAAGACTAGAGGTTTAACCTGGGAGATACATTGGGAGAAACAGTTCGCGCCCCAGTTGATAATCTGAGAATCTCGCCAGGAAATACTTGGGTTGTGTTTAAGTAGCCAAGGAAGCCCCAGGATAACTGATGCGTGTGCCGTGGGGATGATGTAAAACTGTATCGACTCGTGATGAAGGGCGCCGGTGTTTAATGTGAGTCGTGATGTCAGGAGAGTTATTTTGCCTGTGCCCAGGGGGCGCCCGTCGACCGCCTCGACTGCCAGGGGAGAAGGACAACGAATTAGATAAATGTTGTGTTCCTGAGCAAAGTTCAGTGACATGAAATTTCCCGCTACCCCAGAGTCTATCATGGCTGGTATCTGTACGACACCTGATGGGGTCTTCAGTGCAACAGGAACAGTTAGGCACTGATCATCATTGAGGGCAAACAAAGTTACACTTACCCTGGTAACTGGATCAATATTGGGTCGAGAGGGGCATGTGTTCCTTAAATGACCGGGCTCCCCGCAATACAGACAGAGGTGATGAGTGATGCGACGATTTCTTTCCTCTGACGAGATATGGTAAGTGTCCACTTGCATTGGTTCCTGAGTGTCAGGGGGTGCTCTGAGTGCAGTACGGACAGTGGGTCGCGGAGTTCTGAGGAGATTGTCAATCTGGATGGAGAGTTCAATGTATTGATCGAGGGACTTCATCACGGCATGCGAGTTCAGTCTGTAGATCATGATTCAGCCCCTTTCTGTAGTTCACCTTTAAGGGATCCTCCGTCCATGTTGTCTGTGCGGTGAGTGTGCGAAATGCGAGAGCATATTCGGCAGCTGATTTTGTTCCCTGTGATAAAGTCAGCAGAAGTTCATCGGGGCTCCTCCCATCCTTGGGATGATCGAACAACTCTCGAAAGCATTGTAAAAACTCATCGAATGTGCGGAACGGGAGCCTGCCGCCTCTCCAGACCGCTGTCATCCATTCCAGCGCACTTCCGGTAAGCAGAGAGCAGACAAACGAGATTTTTCCCTCCTCGGTGGCATACAGAGCGGGTTGTTGATTTACGAACAGAGTGCATTGAAGGAGAAAGCCTCTGCAGTGAGTGGGATTACCATCATACTTATCCGGAAACGCTAATCTGGGATTCACGCTGGTGGATTGAGCCGGTAGGACCGCCATGTTGACACTGGGTTGCGGAGCCGGAGGCGGGGATATTTGCAAATTTTGAAGAGTCTTCACCAGCTCCTCGTTAAGAGAGGTAAGTTTCTGGAGCTGTTGGTGGTGAACGGTCAATTGCTGTGCTTGTGATGATACCTCAGACGATAGCTGGTAGATAGCTGCTGGATCGTGTTGTGGCGAAGTCTTCTGTAATGATTCACTACTAGATCCGGGATCCATTTGCAGCTTTATTGAATAACACAGGGTTAATTCACAGATGAACACACTGAGTAGATCGTTCAGGGGAAATGACAGAAACAGTATCGTGAAACAGTTCAGGGGTCGAGGCAGGTGGCTATCCAAGAGCAGTAGTCAGTGTCCAGAGCGGGGGTCAATGAGATAGGCGGCAATGCAACAGAGAAACGAGAAACAGGCAAGGTCACAACGTAAGGCAGTCCAGAAATGTATAATAACGCTCAGAAATGTCAGCTAGGCAAAACAAGACTTCGCACTATGCCAGCACCGGATGGCTGGTTAAATAGCCCAGGTAATAGGCGACAGGTGTGACTGATGATCAGTGCCAGGTACGGGGCTGCTGGGAGATGTAGTTAAACTAATATTCGGGTGACGGTTCCCATCGATGACCCGAAGAGGGAGCCGTAGGAGCTCTCTGTGTGACAGTGGAACTAGCCACAGCTAGACAGACCTTTTTCTCAAACATTATAAACAGTAACTTAAACAATACTCACACTCTTTTTGCTACTGTTGAGAGACTGACAACCCCCCCCCCCCCCCCAAGTCAGATTCCCAGTGAAATGCTCTCCGACAGCAAATTGAATTAGTTTGCTTCCTTCTTTTCTGAGAAGATCAATAATATCAGAAACGCGATTGGCACATCCTCAAGTCATGCAGAGGTTATACAGATTTGACCGCAATTTTAAAAAGAAGTTACCATGTCAGTTTTTGAACAAATTGATAGCAAAGTTTTGGAAGAAAAAGTACAGCACCTTAAATCATCAACCTGCTAGCTTGACACACTTCCCACATCTTTTTTCAAAAGTGTGCTTAACTGTTTAGAAGCAGATCTCTAAGTAGTGATGAACACCTCACTTCTTTCTGGGACGTTTCCAAAATCACTGAAAACTGCAGTTGTCAAGCCCCTTCTGAAAAAGAGCAATTTTGATAGAACCATATTGAACACATATAAACCAATATCAAATCTTCCTTTTATAGGCACAATTATTGAAAAGGTAGTTTTTTAATCAGCTGAACAACTACTTAAACTCAAATGGATACCTGGACAATTTTCAATCTGGTTTCCGAGCGCATCACAGCACAGAGACAGCACTCATTAAAATAATAAATGATATTCGCTTTATTTCTGACTCTGGCAAAATATCAGTGCTGGTACTACTAGATCTTAGTGCTGCGTTTGACACTGTAGATCATAACATACTTCTAGAGAGACTAGAAAACTGGGTTGGGCTTTCTGGGATGGTACTCAAATGGTTCAGATCATACTTAGAAGGGAGAGGTTATTATGTGAGTATAGGAGAGCATAAGTCTAAGTGGATGTCCATGACATGTGGAGTCCCACAAGGCTCAATTAGTAGCCTAACCTAAAAGAACAAATTGTGGATTGATGTGAACGCCAGCAAGCAGGAAAAATGCTCAGAATGCTTGTGGATTAAACATCTCCGGTGACGTTCGTCAACATGGATTGATTTTATCGGGTTGCAAGAAAAGGTAGGATATGGATTTAATTGCTAACTGTTAGTAGGCTACCAATTTTATAATTGATCATGCTACATGCTACGGCATTCGAGTCCACACACGTCCAAATAGAAGTGACAGCCTGGTGAATAATCTGCATTATAAAAAGGAAAAAAAAAATCTTTAAAGATTAGTCACGATTACGTATTGCTGCCAAGCTATCTAGTCTTTACATTGCTTTGTCATATGGAGCTGTTTGGTAGATCGTGATCTATCTAATTTGTTTGTCTACACCATAATTTAACCTGTTAACATGCACCAGGACGCGGGCGCACTGAAAGCTCTTTGTTTGCACACGTCATTGTTTTCAAACAGATAAAGTAAAACAGGACAAAATGAATCTTGACAAACTATATATCATTTTGAAGGTCTAAGCCTCTAGCATCGACGACAGATCGCTGTTTTTCGATAGAAAGCTTATACGGAATGTATTTGCTAAATTTGTGTAAGCAGTACACATCAAAACATGTAGAAAAAAAACCGCAGTACATACCATATTCATCCTGATAACGACTCTCAAATGTATCCACTGCTGTAAATCCTGGTTTCGTATGAAAGATAAGGGTCCACTGAACAACATTCCATCGAGCACTTTAAGTCCAAAGAAACAACAACGCTGTAATTTAGATCGTTAATCCTTTGTTTACGTCTCATCTCTTGAGGGAAAGTTATTGTTTGTGTCCGTTATGGAACAAATTACGCTCAAGAACAGCGTCTTGGTGGTAAAAAAACAGCACGATTTTGTAGCAGACAATGTCCCAAACAGAATGAAATCATCCAAAAATAAAAAAGTCAAAGATACACGGAAGATTGTTTATTTGAATTCTGGCTCCCTCGCGACGGCGCGTGACGCACGCTGTGACACAACCTGTCATCTGATGGGGCGTAACTTAACGATCTTTTTAGCACAATAAGAAAAAAAGAAAAAACATTTCTTTTTTTTCTTCTTCAGCAGTTTTCATATATGTTTGCGTGTTTTGTGGGGAATTGCCTGTATCTGTATGATTAACATCTCTATGACTGATAATCAGCATGTAATTACTGACTGTTCACAGATATCAGTGTGAATGCAGTCTATATAAAAGACCATTATAATGTGAATATTGACTATATTGGGCAGCCATCAGTATGATTAGCATCTGTATGAATGATCGTCAGCATGTGATTACTAATGTATGAGCAGGAGAGCATCTGTTTGTCAGGAAATCAGTATGTAATTAATTTTTTTTTTTTTATTATTATTGTTTTTTTTTCATCACTCAAAAATTATTATTATTGTATTTTTCTAGTGCTCAAATAAATCACTTGTACGATTTCTAAGATTCTGTCTACTGCTTTATAATTGAAAAACTGCAGTGGCATGTATAAAGACTAAATAGTGTGTAGTAGAACCCTTCAATAATTTGGTAAATATTTTTCCACAAATGGGGGGTGGGGGGGGACTAGAAAAATGTCTGCAGGAATCTCATTTTTCATGGTACCTTCTTCAGATTTGAAATATAATCTCATTAGACATGTGACTTTCAACCCATTACTTTTCTGGATTTCTCCAGGACTGATTTAATGTATTTTTATATGAAATAAAAAAAAATTCAGTGTGGTACAATTTTTATCAAGGCACTTCAGTGTCTATAACTTTTTATATTTTTGAGCATCATCAACTCTGGATGATGGATAGTAAAGGCCAAAGGGTCTTCTTTCCAAAGACACCACAATTGTGTGTGTGGCACACTGAAGTCAGGAGCTGTTACCATTTTAAGTTAGTTAGTCATTTTCAGCTGTGATTCCCAATATGGGGGGTGCAGGTTAACAGGTTAAATGCGGCATACAGTAAAAAAAGGCAGAACACTACATATGTCAGGGTTCTGTTGTGTATGTCATGTGTTCCTGCCTCTTGTGTCCATATTTGGTTTGTTTCCTGGAACTTAATAAGGAGTGGCCACGGAGGCCATTCCTTATTAAGTGTGATCATTAGTTAATTCGTGTCCAGCTGTGTTTGTCTCATTATCTATGATTTACCTGTGTATTTATAGTCCTGTCTGTTCAGTTTGATTTCGTCGGGTCTACTCGTTACTTCCCGGTGTATCTTGTCTGTAAGCCTTGCCTTGTCCTGCCATGTCCTGCCTTGTCCTGCCTTGTTGTCATTAAAGACTATTATTTGAGTTTAAGTCCTCGTCTCCGTGTTCCTGTTCCTCCCTCGTGTGTGCACCGTGACAGAAGACCAGACCTAAACCATAAGCAGCGCCCATTCACCCCGTTTTGTTTTCCGTTTTTGAAAGTCTTTTGTTTTGTTTCTGTTTGTCTGTCCCGCGGCAAGGAAGTCGCCGCTCGTCATCCCGCCTTAGCCCACTGCAAGTCGGCGTGGGAGTTCGGCGGGATTGCCACGAGTCCGCTGGCCGCGAGCCCTCATGCCTGCCGATCGCAAGATATTCGCCGCCGGCTGTGGTTATCCCAAGCCCACCGGCTGGTTGCCTAGTTCCCGGGTTGCCGCTTCCCCAGGCGCGCCGTTCGCGGGAGATCACGCCATCGGCCCGCCTCTCACTCAATGCCCGCCGGATTGCCGCTGACTCAAGCCCGCCGGATCGCCGATGACTCATGCCCGCCGGATCGCCACTGACTCAAGCCCACCGGATTGGCGCTGACTCATGCCCGCCGGCCGCCGCTGACCCTAGCCCCGTGGATAAAGTCCACATGTTACGGCCAGGAGTGTTGTTTTTAAGTTGTGTTGTGCCCACAGGAACATTTTAATCAAGTCTTGTCTTGTCATGTCCACGGAGACTTGTCTGGGGCAGGCAGTTCCTCTTGTTGTGGCCACGGAGGCCATTCTAGCCGCCTGCCCCCATGTCTTGGAAGTGGAAGCTGATGGAACCTTTTGAGGGCCCCTGATGTATTGTCATGCCCAGAAGAAGCTTCAGCTTCCTAGCTCGCACAGGAGGGCTTCTGGTTCCTGTGGGTTGTCCTGTCCTGTTCCTGTCTGTTTAGCCCTGGAGGGCTGTCCTGTCCCTGTCCTGTTCATGTACTGTCCTGTCTGTCTAGCCCCGGAGGGCTCCTGATACCCCCTAACTTCCCCAGGGAAATTTTGTGGGGGTTGTAGAAGGGTTCCGGCTAGAGTGGCCTGGCCGAGGGACGAGGCCACGGCCATGAAAGACCACCTGCCATGGCCTCCTGAGCTCCCTGCACCGCCATGGCCTCCTGAGCTCCCTGCACCGCCATGGCCTCCAGAGCTCCCAGCTTCACCAGGGCCTCCATTATCTGTTCCACTCAGGGGGTCCCCGTCCTGTGGTCCTGTCTGTGTCTGTCCTGAGGGGCCTCCAGAGCACCCACCCCCCTCCCCGGTGGAACTGTTACGGCGTGGGACACGCCTTCCGGGAGGGGGGAGTTATGTCAGGGTTCTGTTGTGTGTGTCATGTGTTCCTGCCTCTTGTGTCCATATTTGGTTTGTTTCCTGTCCTTATTAAGTGTGATCATTAGTTAATTCATGTCCAGCTGTGTTTGTCTCGTTATCTATGATTTACCTGTGTATTTATCGTCCTGTCTGTTCAGTTTGATTTTATCTGGTCTACTCGTTACTTCCCGGTGTATCTTGTCTGTAAGCCTTGCCTTGTCCTGCCATGTCCTGCCTTGTTGTCATTAAAGACTCTTATGTTCCTGTTCCTCCCTCGTGTGTGTACCGTGACAGTATAACTCCAAGCCGTAACCGTAACTTCATTTTGATGCGCAGTTAGACAAAGGCAGAACACCGTAACTCAATTTGAGCGTTCCAAACAAAGTGAAAGAGCCGTTACTGGTGTTATACGGTGTTCTGCCTTGGTTTCCTGGGGCCTTTTGAAGTTACGGTTGAGACCACCCATTATTTTCTCAGAAAAACAACGAAATTGACTCAAGATACTTATGCACATGATAAAGTATGTCTTGAATGTCCCAAAAATATCAATAACTCATTTTCGACCAAAATCGAAGTTACGGTCTTTTGCCTTTGCACGGCAGACACCCAGATACCATGCAAGCGGGACCAGCGGAACCACCGCCGTGCGTTCACCATCTCCCGAAGAGCAGTTCTCTCCATCTCTGGGTCACCCGTCTCAGGGCCGCTTGCTCTTCCGCTTACGGTTTTGTTGGAGCTGGATTACCTCCCCTGTTGCATAGTCGTGTGTCTATGGTGTATTTGTGCTTTGTGCCGAGGTGTTTTTTTTCTGTTCTCACACTGTACTCCCCCCCCAAGGAGTATAGTCTGGGGGTTATTTTTTCCATCTCTCTTTCCTATTGTTTGCTGTAAATTTCTTAACAAACCCCTGCATTTCACTGCTGATTGTACTTGGTATGATTGTGTATGTGACAAATAAATCTATCCTTGATCCTTGATCCTCCTTGATCCTTACCGCCAGTGGCTCCTGCTTGGCTGAAGGCTGCTGCGGATGCAGCATGGGAGTGAGGGCAGACACAGGGGGCTGCCCTTGGCAACGAGCAGGCTGGGGTGCTGTGGGTGGCGGACGGGTGGAAGCAGCAGCTGCCCGCCAGGGCAGGATGTAACGAATTGCCTCAGTCTGCTTCTGTGCAACCGAGAACTGCAGGGCAAAGCTCTCGACCGCGTCGCCAAAGAGGCCGGTCTTTGACACAGGAGCTTTGAGGAACCGAACTTTGTTGGCGTCCCTTATGTCGGCCAGATACAGCCAGAGATGGCGCTCCTGGACCACAAGTGTGGACATCACACGACTCAGAGAATTCGCTGTGATCTTCGTCACTCGAACTGCGAGGTCAGTACCGGTTCGGAACTCTTTCAGAACTTCCGAATTGTGACCACCCTCGTGCAGGTCCTTCAGTGCCTTGGCCTGATGAACCTGCAGTAACGCCATAGCTTGTAAGTCGGAGACTGCTTCTCCACAAGCCTTATAAGCACCGGCGGTCAGACCAGACAAATGCCTACAGGCCCGGGAGGGGAGAGACGGGTTTCCCCGCCAGGAAGAGGCAGTATTAGGACACAACTGCATCGCTACCGACCGCTCCACTGGGGAGATCACCGTATACCCCTTAGCTGCACCACTGTCGAGCGTGGTGAGGGAGGAGGAACCAGCTGGTCAGTTTCTGGCAATAAAAGGTGCTTTCCTCGACCTGGTAAGCTCCTGGGGCTCCTGAGAACCAGTGCGAGCCACCCTGAGAAACCAATCGTCCAACCTCGAGGGCTCGGGACGCGGTGGAGGTTTCCACTCGAGCCCTAACGTCTCGGCGGCCCGGGAAAGCATAGCCGTCATCTCCGGATCCAATTCAGGTCTTGCCACCATCCCAGAGGGCGGCAGCTCAGCCGAATCTTTCTCTCTGGAGAGCTCTCCCTCCGATGCAGTGATTGACATACGGTCGTCGGGAGGAGCACCGAAGGATACCGCTGGTATGCTCTTTGAAGAGGGCTTTGGCAGCTCGACTGGTTGCAAAGCACTAGAGGAGCGATAGTCCCCCGCGGGTTGGTTCCCTGGAGGGGTTGCCACCACTGTAACCCTCAGACCGCCCATGCTACTGCCCGAAGTAGATCGCGGCAGAGGCAATGGAGCTCCGCCACCCTGGAGGTAACGGAGCCTGGTCCGCAGCTCCGAGATGGTCATCTTCCCGCAATGGGAACATGACTCATCCACGAACGTGTGTTTATTGCCCAGACACATGAGGCAGCGATCGTGACCATCACCCGGAGCCAGCTAACGACCGCATCCAGAAACGCACGGGTGAAACGGCATCTTTAAAAAGACGATCCATCAACTTTACAAAGACACACCCTTGTAAGCTCTTTTAGAGAAATAAGCTCTTTCAGGAAAATGCTCTTTTAGGTGCTGAGACGCACAGGGGAGATGGCCGCTTGCAGCACAACAGAGGGTAGTGCAGCCTGAAGTGCGCAACCCACTCGACACAAGAACGACCACCGCTGAAGCGCCGTCCTCCAACACAAAAAGCTCCCTAGAGCACGTTGAACTCGTCGTCACAAACGAAGAAATGGCAGGAGCAGAATGATGTTGTTGGTCGTCTCCGAAGCGAAAAGCTGGTATGTGTTGCACCTGCCTTTTTATGCTCATTCTGTGATCAGCGGCAGCTGGATGCAATCATCGCATGCCAATGTCCATTGGCTCATTTAGTTTACATCAATGAAGCAATGAAATGGTTCTGTAACCAGACACTTTTCACTTTATGGCAGTGGCGTTCCGTTCATATAAGCAGCGAATGCTCTGCGTACCCAGGCCATTTGAGAGAATAAGTTCACGGGAAAATTAATATAAACATCATTATAAGTTGATCCCTTGTCATTTGAAATGTAACTTAAAACTTAAAGAGTTAGTAATAAGTATGTACAATGATTTATTTGCCAAATGGCAGTAATTTTCTGTAAATCTACATCAGTTACGGTTGCTTCTGGGCGAGCGGATTCTTCGCAGCTTTCTCGCCTCTGCTCTGTCGCTGTGACTTGTCAGGATTGTAGCATGTTCTCATTGGTTTACTGGTCTGCGGCTGATTTCATGCTCGAGGTAAGCTGTCCGCGAAGCGCTCGCCCAAGCGGAAAAATGCGCTGTTGCCGTCAGATCTCGACTGCCGTGAATCACATTGTGTTTGATGCAAAACCAACTCGACTAAATCAAAAGAAAAAAACATGCTGTAACTGTATTTTTATGTTTTCTCATGCAAAGCAAATTTTAAAAGTCCACTGAATCCTCTGAACATTTTGAACATTAACATGTTATTGTTTCCTTTGTTTTGCGTATGCTCGTGTCAGTTAAAGTCCTTCTCTGATTTTATTGTTGTTTGCCATGTTACTTGGCAATTTTTTACAGATATTATTATTTTGGGTATTTTGCATGGTCTGTTATTGGAGTAGCGTCACCTGGGTGTGTGTTTTAACTCCTATTCACAGAGAATATATATATATATATATTAAATAAATTAAATAAAAAAAAACCTTTAGCAGATGTAGAGACATATAGACAAGGGGAATCCCTCCCTCTGAATATTTTACATATCATAACGTAACTACTACGTGTAAACGTTATTTGGCAGTTTTACTTAGAAAACCAGCTATATTTTTCTAGCATGCAAATAACAATGGAAAAACCTGAAACGACAGAAGAAGGATTGGAGATGAATTTAATTTACAAATAAGGTAGGAAATGTGCATACTTTTAAATTGACACCTGTCATGGTGTTTCTTATTTGTCATCTGTGATCCCTCTTTAAGTGCGTCCTAAAAGCTGATGGGGGGTGGGGGGTGTTCTTAATTTTATCACTCAGCATACCCGGTTAAAAAAGTCACCTCTCGCCACTGGTTTATGGGTTTACTGATCAGCTATCTGATTTGTTAAAAGTAACCCATTTACACATGGCCACATGTGTTTTCTCAAAACTAATATATAGGCTATATAAGATCATGTCCGTAGCCAGCAATGAGGTCACCGAGGTCTGGACCGGAGTTTTCATGTTCAAAAATAAAAATTGTTCTCTGAAAGACTAATTTACTGTTATGAGGGTCTGCATATATAATTCAGTTTAGACAGTTTGCAAGAATGTTTAGTGTCCGTGGTATGAAAATGATCGCTGCCAGAAGCTGGTGGAGAACGAGGCTTGAGAGAGTTGTGAGGGAGTGAGGGCACGGGTGCAGCCTCTACTGTGTTGCCAGATCCAGCTATTATAGGCGTCTTTGGACTTGTCTTTTCCTCATAATTTGACACTTTAGAAAGTTAATAAAGTGGGACGTTACAGTTTAGCTTCTTAGCAATATCTTTATCTTATCTTATTTGCAAAAGATTTTAAATAAATTAGGTTTTATTTATTTTATTTAATTTTCAGTTTTTGTTTTCAAAGCAATATCTGGCAACACTGCATTACCTCCACTTAAACTGACAGTAATCAAAAAAGCCTATGGACAGGTTATTGCTGACAGGTCACCACATTCGGTAAGTCAAAAGCAAAAAATCTCATGATATTATCTGTCAGAAAAGTTATCAATAGCCCTATTCGGATGGGATTAGTTTTACATGGAGAGGTGGGGTAAAGTAATTTTTACCAGAGCTTCTCAGTGATTTTAGTCCCGTCCGAATGTGCCATCTCAGTAATCATTATGGACGATGTCAGTAAAGTATACTTTATTGTATTTGTAATATATTCCCTGTTTTAATAGTACACTGCAAATATACTAACAAAAAAATTGACTATTTTTAAATATATAAAAAGTATATTATCATCATGCTTTTCACAATACAACTTTTAACACACTTTAAAATAATTGTAATTTAGTATATTTTCTATAAAATATATTTTACAAAAATATATTTGAATTGAAAGTTCTGTTTATTTTTTATAAGTATTAAAGTATTAAATTAACTTAAATATATTTAATGAATATTTTTTAACTGTGTGCTGAAAATGATCATTGTAACAATGCATTGAAAGTATACTTTCAAAGTACATTATTAAATAACCTGAAGTTGTAGTATGTTTTAAGTCACATTTTTGAGTAATTTTTAAGTTTACTTCTTCATGCTTGGAATTCACTTTATTACTTGCATACATTGGACATACATTGCTTTCAGAAAGTAATAAAACAAATAACTAAAGCAAATAAATAAAGTGAATGCATTATAAAGAGTACAGTCAAGTAAAAACTGTCTATATTGCAAGCCAAAAGCTGAAGTTCACTCACTCTGCATTAATATTATATCACTACATTATTATAACATATCATTATGAATTTTATGGAGAAATAAAGCTTTCATATAAAGCTGTAGAAGTAGTTCTCCAAGAATTAGTTTTTAGTCTCTTTCAATATTGTTTGGAAGTGGAATGACATACAGTTTGTCCTTAGACCTAATAATTACACATTTCCATTTGAGTGATTGTGGATGGACAGCAAATACATTATGAGAATGTTCAGGATATATTTAGCTAAACATCTCTAAAAAAGAATTTCCTACATGCATGCTCTTTAGCTAAAACACAGAATCTGTTTGTGGTGCATCTGTATTGGGGCCATACAAGTTTACTAAATTAAAATTTTCTGATAATAGATAACCTTGAACTATTAAATATCTATCTTTGAGTACTTGAAATGGGACTGTACTATGAATGAGGGTCACAACTCCTCTGGCCTGGGATGAGAACGATGTTGAGAATACACTACCCTGCCATCACCTCCTTATCTTTATAATATCCTTTTCTAATAGGTATGTTTCTTGTAAAAACACAATTTTGGAGTCTATTTCCTTTAATTTATTCATGACTTGTTTAACTTTTTTAAGTTGTTGTAGACCTCTGCAGTTCCAAGAAACAAATTTAAGAGATACTCCTTGAGACACCTCTAGCAAATGATAAAAATAGATTTTCAGTGTGTGTGTGTGTGTGTGTGTGTGTGTGTGTGTGTGTGTGTGTGTGTGTGTGTGTGATAGCGCGAGTATACATGCATCCACACATCCACAGGTCCAAGGCCTTTATGTTTGCAAGCACAACATGCTCCTGAACACTAGTTGTTTCTCTTACTTTCATTCTTCCCCATTCACTTTCAATGGCTGGCCATTTTTGAGTGTGACTTTGTGCAATTTTGTACAAAATAAAAGCATTTACAAGCAAACTTCCTGATTAAACATTAAAGCACACTAGTGTGAGATACAGTGCAAAGGTTCATACTTTTTTAACTCATATTGTGAAAATTATTCATAAAAAATGCTTTTTTCACTCAAAAAATGAGGTGCCTACTTTCAGATAAATGAGGCCTACGATTGATCAGATGCAATTAGAAACACAAATCCAGTCGTACATGAAAGAAAACAAGTTGAAAAAAAGAATGAATCCAATATTTGGTGATAATATAGCATAATGAAAGATTTATAAGCAATGAATCGGAGTACGGTCATTTTTGACCGGGAACACCACAAGTGTGACTTTTTGCAATTTTGTACAAAATAAAAGCATTTAAAAGCAAACTTCCGGATTAAGCATTAAAGCACACTAGTGTGAGAAACAGTGCAAATTTTTATATTTTTTTGTTTAATATTGTGAAAATTATTCATAATAAAAATATTTTTTCACTCAAAAAACGAGGTACCTACTCTCAGATAAATGAGGCTTACGATTAATCAGATGCAAATAGAAACACAAAACCAGTCCTAAATGAAAGAAAACAAGTTGACAAAAAGAATGAATCCAATATTTGGTGATAATATAGCATAATGATAGATTTAAAAGCAATTGTTTGGAGTCTGGTAATTTTTGACTGGGAACACCACAAGTGTGACTAGGTGAAATAAAACCCACAAAAAATTAGAAAAATTAAAAAAAAAAATTTACCCTGTGTGAACAAAGTCAGTAAGTTTGAGTCCAATGCGATAATGTTAACTAGTATTTTCGGGAAAAATTAAATCTTTTCCGGGTCAATTTGACCCGAACACAACCAGAGGGTTAAATAAATAAATAAAAATAAAATAATAATAATAATAATAAATAATAATAATAAGTAGTAATGAACTCAATTAATCAGAAATGAGGGGAAAGTTGGAGGGTGAGGAAGAAGACAAACAAATAGCAATAATAATAGCATTAATTAGTAATTAGTAATAGTAGCAACAATAACAATATTAACATTAAACTTATTCATCAGAGATGGGGGATGTTGGAGGATCAGGAAGAGGACACGTAGTAATAATAATAATAATAATAATAATAATAATAATGGTAGTAGTAGTAGTAATAACGACACCAACAACAATGTTAATAATAATAATAATAATAATAATAATAATAAAGCTAGAAATAGTAAGATATTGTAAGGCTGCCTCTGGGCCTTCTGTGAGCAAGGCATAAGTTAGACCTACGACAGGCCATCAAGGAAAAAGGTGCTACGGGGCACATATATATGTATGTATATATGTATATATGATGCATTAAAAAAGCGTGATGTGCAGCGTGTAACCAGCCCAGTGCAAAGCCCAGGCCCCCATGCTCATGTCCCACCTACCCTGTGTGTGTCTGATATATATAAGCATGCATGTATATATTTTTTTTCAATAAATGTATGTATATCATCTAATATGTGAGGCATTAAAAAAAGCAAGGCATGTAGTGCTGAACCAGCCAGCGGAAAGAAAACCAGGCCAAAGCACACGTTGGAGGTACAAGGTCCCGGCCCCACATCACACATCACACCCACCCACAACTAATCCGAACCGTAAATGGGTTTTCTAAATCCTTCTTACTAAATATTTGTGTGAATTACATTTTAAAGCGATATTTTAATATAAATAGGCTATTTTATGTAATAAACTATCAGACACTATCAGAAAATTAATTCTCATTACAAGCAGTCTGAACTGGCCGTGGTGTTTAACTACATAATGTTGTTATTTGCGCCACCTAGTGGATATTGTGTGAAGCACAACAATGTTTTTTAAAAAAAATCTGACAAAAATCACATGTGATTACATGTGGCGAATTGCAGGCTGCCGTGTGAAAAATGCGCATTCTTAATGGCCACATCTGTACTCATTCACTGAATGTGAGCAGCCCCTCACCTTAGAGCAGTGGCCAGCCACAAACATAGTGGACACAGTCCAGCCGATGACTTGTTTACACGATGTGGGCAGCCAATTTGAACAGAGAACAGACAAGACATTCACACGACCTCCGCAGTCCTGTGCCTCAGTGCAGCAGTCAACAGTGTGCAGAGCATGGAGGAGTCCCAGGTGTTCACTCATGTACGTAGTTCTTGGGAGATAAAATTACATATAGGCCCACTGTTTATAGTGTGTTTATAAGAGTCACAAAATGTTTGGTGATCCCAGCAAGGCTGTCCCAGCACATTAGATCCTAATGGTGCGTTTCCACTACAGCGTCAAATCTGCACTCAGTGCCAACTGGCAACGCTACAACGCCACTTGCTTTGGGGCGTGTCAAATTTAGGGCAGAGCACGCCTCTAAAAACAATGTTGAACAGTGAACAGTGAAAGTGACATATTGCATCCAAAGTGCACACACACAGCAGTGAAACACACACACACACCGTGGAAACACACACCCGGAGCAGTTTACACCCTGTTTGCAATTCATCTTCCTCTTTTTACAG
>CM041798.1:44611039-44793626 GCA_023376895.1 Aspiorhynchus laticeps
AGTAATTAATCGCAGCACCCTGTAATTAATTAGATTAAATTATATATATATATATATATATATATATATATATATATGTATGTATATATATTAGGGCTGTCAATTGATTCAAATATTTAATGATTAATCGCTTGATTGTCACGAGTTTACAAAATTGCAACAAGACGTCATACTTCATAAAATAGACTGTCGTTCCTAATCTGGTGTAATATCTCATTTGTATTCCCTACCACTAGATGGCAAACATGTAGTACTTCGATTCTAGACCAAAAGTGTTCAAGGAAATAGCAGAGCAAGTGAGCTATCGTGTCATTGATGCGGAAGCAGTTCAGTTCATGGCGTGTGAGTAAATTGTGAGATTTGTGAGAGAAAATCGGCAAATGGCTAATAAAAAGTTGTACCGTGAGGATGTGTTGCAAGTGTTATTCGCCGATTCTGACTCTGAAGGGGAATATTTGCCTTTTGGAAATGACGATCGGTCGTCTAATGATTGCGATTCCCCCGGTACATCTTTGCATGCACAATGGTGCCGCGCGCGCAAAGTGAGTGTTCACAAAGCACAAACAAGTGATCATTTGGACCCTTTGCCCGACAGCGATGGGGGTGGCAGGGGTGGACGTGGTCGTAGTGTCCATACGAGAGCTGTTGCTCTCTGATGATCGGCCAGATTACGTCGTTTGTTCTGATCGCGCATGCTCAAATGGCCGCTGGCAGACAGTACAGGTGCAGTCAGTGTGGGTAGGTCTGTGCGCTGTGCCATGCAATGAGAGGTACCATACTCTCAAGAACTATAAACTGTCACCTAGATACCTGATTGGGCAGATAGCTGGTAAACTGATAAAAAAAATAGGCACATGTATTTTACTATGGCACAGTAATATAGTAATAATTTACTACTTTCTCCTGTTTTACTGTGGATTTCCTCTTTTCCTTATCATTTGGAATGAGGATAAAAAGACAAAAAAAAACATGCAAATAAATTCAAACATCCATTCAATATCTATTATTTCCTGAAGATTACTGATGAATTGATCAAAAAGTATGCTACTGTTCACATGCGTTTTACTATTATATAGTATAGTAATATAGTAATAATTTAGTACTTTCTCCTGTTTATTGTTGGTTTCCTCTTTTCTGATAATTTGGAATGAGGATAAAAAGACAAAAAAACAACAAAAAACATGCAAATAACTTCAAACATCAATTCAATATCTACTATTTCCTGAATATTATCAAATTCAAGAGGGCCGCCCCCTGATGACATCATAATATGCAAATTAGAGTATATTTACACCCCACATAAACTTTCGTTCATGCCCAACATTTTTCTAATTTACAGTAGATCTCTATCTTTAAGCCTTTTCAAGCCACAAGCTTTTGAAATCTTGATGTCAAAATCCAGCATTTTTTTCCAAAAAACCCTGGCGCCTAAAGGGTTAATACTCTAATCAACATGGGCATGGGCAAATATGGATGCTTTATGCAAATGTATGTTTATTATTATTGAAACCATAGTCAACATAGATCATGAAGACTAGACATGTTTCAAAGGTCATAGATGTTTTTCAAATAACTTTTTCATGTCTATTAGACACATGAAAAAATAAATACCAGGTTCCCATTACTTCTCTTTCTTTGCACTGAGAAATTTACTTACACAAACCTGTATACATTTTTTCACTGCAGCACTCGACACTCCTAACATTCACCTCCGTGCCAAATTATAAAAAAACACGTTACGCTGTGCGTGGCCGGACTGAACAATACACACGTGTCTCGAACCATGACAAGTGAATGGAACGGTTTGGATTTTTTTCATGAACATTTCCACCCCTAATATATATATATATATACACACACACAGTGGGGAAAAAAATATGTGATCCCCTGCTGATTTTGTACGTTTTCCCACTGACAAAGAAATTATCAGTCTATAATTTTAATGGTAGGTTTATTTTAACAGTGAGAGACAAAATAACAACAAAAAAATCCAGAAAAACGCATTTAAAAAAAGTTATAAATTGATTTGCATTTAATGAGTCAAATAAGTATTTGACCTCTTGGCAAAACATGACTTATTACTTGGTGGCAAAACCCTTGTTGGCAAACACAGAGGTCAGACATTTCTTGTAGTTGGCCACCAGGTTTGCACAATCTCAGGAGGGATTTTGTCCCACTCCTCTTTGCAGATCCTCTCCAAGTCATTAAGGTTTTGAGGCTGACGTTTGGCAACTCGAACCTTCAGCTCCCTCCACAGATTTTCTATGGGATTAAAGGGGTCATCGGATGCAAAATTCACTTTACAAGTTGTTTGAACAAAAATGTGTGTTGGAAGTGTGCATACACATCCATCCTATAATGATAAAAATCCACCCAGTTTTTTTTTTTTAAATCCCTATTTTAAAATCCCCTTTATCAAATCAAGCTGTTCTGAGGTTCCTGTCAGAATGACTTAGTTTTGTACAGGCCGCTCCCACGAGAGTTGATTGACAAGACCGTCTTACCTTAGACCTGCCCTGAGTGAGCTGAGAGCTGTCCGCCTCCGGTGCAGGGGAAGACAAGATGTCTCTGATTAAGCGATTGAAGTGTTTAGTTGTTGGATGTAATAATGAATATAGCAGTCGTCAGTTACTCCCGACATCTGAGCCGCTGAAGACACAGAAGATTAACGTTACTTTCGCTTTGAAGTGAATGCTCCGATCCCCGATCTACATAAATGCATCTATGTTCGCGCGAATCATTCGTGATCCAGCTTTATCTACAGAAGAAATGAGTATAAGGGTTTTTATGAATCTTTGCAAATCGCCTTTCCTAATAATGTGCTAGTTAGCCAGTTTCACGGCTGAAGTTTAGTAGTATGCTCCATAGATATATATATACCTAGATGCCTCATTATCGACTGTTTCTATGGGCCGCGATACGTAAGCCATCCGCCATTTTTGGAACGGTCTGCGAATCTTTGAGTGCATTGACTGTGTGCATCTACAACAGCAAGTTATACGCTTGTATATCTTTGAATATTCATTGATTATTATGGTGAATGCGAGATGGCTGACACATCAACGTATCTGGAGCAGTCGAATAGGGAATCTACATACATCTATGGTCTGCTCGTCACTCCACGGAAGAGAGGGGCGGAGTCAGCAGAGCTCATTAGGATTTAAAGAAACATGGACTAGAACAGCGTGCTGAAGACAGAGCTGATTTTTACAGGGTAAAGGATGTGTTTTTTACTCTACCATTAAGAATTTTTAACCACAGTATGTTACAGACCTTTCATTAAGACCCCGAAGAATCATATAAACTTGTGTAAAATGGGCATCCGATGACCCCTTTAAGGTCTGGAGACTGGCTAGGCCACTCCAGGACCTTTTATTTTATTTTTTTGGCCACTCCAGGACCGTAATGTGCTTCTTCTTGAACCACTCCTTTGTTGCCTTGCCTTGCCTTGCAAACTTCAGCCGGGCCTGTACATGTGCTTTCTTGAGCAGGGGGACATTGCGGGCACTGCAGGATTTCAATCCTTCACGGTGTAGTGTGTTACCAACTGTTTTCTTGGTGACTATGGTCCCAGCTGTCTTGAGATCATTGACAAGATCCTGCCGTGTAGTTCTGGGCTGATTCCTCACCGTTCTCATGATCATTGAAACTCCACGAGGTGAGATCTTGCATGGAGCCCCAGACTGAGGGAGACTGACAGTTATTTTGCGTTTCTTCCATTTGTGAATAATCACACCAACTGTTGTCACCTTCTCACCAAGCTGCTTGGCAATGGTCTTGTAGCCCATTCCAGCCTTATGTAGGTCTACAATCTTGTCTCTGACATCCTTGGACAGCTCTTTGGTCTTGGCCATGGTGGAGAGTTTGGAATCTGATTGATTGATTGCTTCTGTGGACAGGTTGTCTTTTATACAGGTAACAAACTGAGATTAGGAGCACTCCCTTTAAGAGAGTGCTCCTAATCTCAGCTCGTTACCTGTATAAAAGACACATGGGAGCCAGAAATCTTGCTGATTGATAGGGGATCAAATACTTATTTCACTCATAAAAATGCAAATCAATATAACTGTTTTGAAATGCATTTTTCTGATTTTATTTGTTGTTATGCCGTCTCTCACTGTTAAAATAAACCTACCATTAAGATTATAGACTAATCATTTCTTTGTCAGTGAGCAAACATACAAAATCAGTAGGGTATCTTTTTTTTCCCACTGTATATATATATATATATATATATATATATATATATATACATACAGTATATATATAATATATATATATATGTATAGTATTTTTTTCAGACCCCTTTATTTTTTTTAATTTTTTTTAGACATTTCAGACCCCTTTAGCGTAATTTTTATTTATTTTTTTAAAAAACGTGCCCTTGCGACAAATCTAGCGGCTTATTGGACAAACCTTATTTAGTTTCTGAGATTCGCCAGTACTGCCACATGAGCGCGAGGTCTTGCTTTCCCAGTTCGCTCACACTTCTATCTGCATCTGCTTTGTTCACCGAGCAGCTGAGAGGAGCAGCGTTTTCAGTCAAAACAGATGTTATGTTGCTTCTCTAATTTTACATGCAAGTATAGCCAAAATCACAGCACAGCTATTGTCTTTATCGTATGTGTATTTGAATTCATCAGATGACAGCTCAATTATAAATCTGAATTTTTATGCAGATTAACATCTTGGAAGGGAGTGCTGGTTCATTTAGAAGGCAAGTTTATTTATATAGCACAATTCATACACAATGGTAATTCAAAGTGCATTACAAAAAAGGAAATAAAATAATCATAAAAAATTATAAAAACTTTTAAAATGATTTAGAAATTGATTTAAAATCAATTTAAAACAGTTAAAAATAGAAAATGATTATACAAAAAATACAGTGCAGTTAGTTTGGACGTAGCACAGTCCTCATTCAACAAATGCACAGCTAAACAGATGAGTTTTGAGTCTGGATTTAAATGTGGCTAATGTTTTAGCACGTCTGATCTCTTCTGGAAGCTGGTTCAAACTGCGGGCGGCATAATAGCTAAAAGCGGACTGCCCTTGTTTTGTGTGAACCCTTGGTATTTCTAACTGACTCGATCCTAATGATCTATGGTCTATTAGGTTTATATTCAGTGAGCATATCTGCAATGTATTTAGGTCCTAGGCCATTGAGTGATTTATAAATGAGTAAAAGTACTTTAAAATCAATCCTAAATGTAACTGGAAGCCAGTGTAAGGGCCTGAGGACTGGTGTTGTTACGAAGCCAACGAGACGAGAGGCGTGCAGATCCATCTGCAAGGCTTTATTAAGGGGACGTGGTCACAAACAGGCAGGGTCGAACATTGGCAAACAGGTATATAAATGGCAGGACAAAGAGTACTCCTAGGACAAGCGTGGGTCTTCGATCGGTGAACAGTATCCAACAGGGCAAAGCAGAGAGAGATAATCCAGGTACACAGCAATAATACAGGCAGGAGAAAACACAATCCGAAACAGGCAAGACAAGACTATGACTAAGACTAAGAAAACTACAAAAGGCTCTGTAAGGTAGCTATCGGCTAGGGTTGTGATATGTGCATACAATACTCGGCAGCGAGGGAGAGAGAGTCCAAGGCTTATAAAGAGTGTGTGACTGGGTGATTGTGTGATAGTTCTCAGGTGTGAGCGTGATTAGTGCAATCAGCTTGTGTGTGTGTGTGTGTGTGTGTGTGTCGTCAGTGCAATGGATGATGGGAAATGCAGTCCAGTGTGCTGTGAGAGTCAATATGATGGAGAGGCGACCTCTGGTGGCTATCGGGCGGAAGGCCACAGACCGGAGTTGTGACAGGTGTGATATGCTCAGATTTTCTGGTTCTAGTCAGAATCCTACTTCATCACAGAATGTTTGTTTTCGACAAGACTTACTTCATTTGAAAGTAGACACTTCCAGCTTTCTATAGATATAACTCTCATGTCCGTGTGTTGAGTTTTCGCTGAGTTACAGCTCATTTTAGTGACGTTTTTTGAAGAGCAGCTCGCGGAGATGGAGAAGACAGAGAGCGCTTCCTGTTTGTTTTCTTTTTTTTTTCCAAAACCACAAAGTTTTGTTGTTATTGTGAGTGTACACAAAAATAATAGACACTTCAAAGTTTCAATTGATGTATAACACTTATCTGTACGAACAAAATCGACGGAGTATTTTTAATGTCTTTTGCACTGGTCTTAAAAAAAACGAGTTGGTATCGCCGGCGATACGGCCGCCCATTAGGGTTAAGGTCTGGAGACTGGCTAGGCCACTCCAGGACCTTTTATTTTATTTTTTTGGCCACTCCAGGACCGTAATGTGCTTCTTCTTGAACCACTCCTTTGTTGCCTTGCCTTGCCTTGCAAACTTCAGCCGGGCCTGTACATGTGCTTTCTTGAGCAGGGGGACATTGCGGGCACTGCAGGATTTCAATCCTTCACGGTGTAGTGTGTTACCAACTGTTTTCTTGGTGACTATGGTCCCAGCTGTCTTGAGATCATTGACAAGATCCTGCCGTGTAGTTCTGGGCTGATTCCTCACCGTTCTCATGATCATTGAAACTCCACGAGGTGAGATCTTGCATGGAGCCCCAGACTGAGGGAGACTGACAGTTATTTTGCGTTTCTTCCATTTGTGAATAATCACACCAACTGTTGTCACCTTCTCACCAAGCTGCTTGGCAATGGTCTTGTAGCCCATTCCAGCCTTATGTAGGTCTACAATCTTGTCTCTGACATCCTTGGACAGCTCTTTGGTCTTGGCCATGGTGGAGAGTTTGGAATCTGATTGATTGATTGCTTCTGTGGACAGGTTGTCTTTTATACAGGTAACAAACTGAGATTAGGAGCACTCCCTTTAAGAGAGTGCTCCTAATCTCAGCTCGTTACCTGTATAAAAGACACATGGGAGCCAGAAATCTTGCTGATTGATAGGGGATCAAATACTTATTTCACTCATAAAAATGCAAATCAATATAACTGTTTTGAAATGCATTTTTCTGATTTTATTTGTTGTTATGCCGTCTCTCACTGTTAAAATAAACCTACCATTAAGATTATAGACTAATCATTTCTTTGTCAGTGAGCAAACATACAAAATCAGTAGGGTATCTTTTTTTTCCCACTGTATATATATATATATATATATAATATATATATATATATATACATACAGTATATATATATATATATATATATGTATAGTATTTTTTTCAGACCCCTTTATTTTATTTTTTTTTTTTAGACATTTCAGACCCCTTTAGCGTAATTTTTATTTATTTTTTTAAAAAACGTGCCCTTGCGACAAATCTAGCGGCTTATTGGACAAACCTTATTTAGTTTCTGAGATTCGCCAGTACTGCCACATGAGCGCGAGGTCTTGCTTTCCCAGTTCGCTCACACTTCTATCTGCATCTGCTTTGTTCACCGAGCAGCTGAGAGGAGCAGCGTTTTCAGTCAAAACAGATGTTATGTTGCTTCTCTAATTTTACATGCAAGTATAGCCAAAATCACAGCACAGCTATTGTCTTTATCGTATGTGTATTTGAATTCATCAGATGACAGCTCAATTATAAATCTGAATTTTTATGCAGATTAACATCTTGGAAGGGAGTGCTGGTTCATTTAGAAGGCAAGTTTATTTATATAGCACAATTCATACACAATGGTAATTCAAAGTGCATTACAAAAAAGGAAATAAAATAATCATAAAAAATTATAAAAACTTTTAAAATGATTTAGAAATTGATTTAAAATCAATTTAAAACAGTTAAAAATAGAAAATGATTATACAAAAAATACAGTGCAGTTAGTTTGGACGTAGCACAGTCCTCATTCAACAAATGCACAGCTAAACAGATGAGTTTTGAGTCTGGATTTAAATGTGGCTAATGTTTTAGCACGTCTGATCTCTTCTGGAAGCTGGTTCAAACTGCGGGCGGCATAATAGCTAAAAGCGGACTGCCCTTGTTTTGTGTGAACCCTTGGTATTTCTAACTGACTCGATCCTAATGATCTATGGTCTATTAGGTTTATATTCAGTGAGCATATCTGCAATGTATTTAGGTCCTAGGCCATTGAGTGATTTATAAATGAGTAAAAGTACTTTAAAATCAATCCTAAATGTAACTGGAAGCCAGTGTAAGGGCCTGAGGACTGGTGTTGTTACGAAGCCAACGAGACGAGAGGCGTGCAGATCCATCTGCAAGGCTTTATTAAGGGGACGTGGTCACAAACAGGCAGGGTCGAACATTGGCAAACAGGTATATAAATGGCAGGACAAAGAGTACTCCTAGGACAAGCGTGGGTCTTCGATCGGTGAACAGTATCCAACAGGGCAAAGCAGAGAGAGATAATCCAGGTACACAGCAATAATACAGGCAGGAGAAAACACAATCCGAAACAGGCAAGACAAGACTATGACTAAGACTAAGAAAACTACAAAAGGCTCTGTAAGGTAGCTATCGGCTAGGGTTGTGATATGTGCATACAATACTCGGCAGCGAGGGAGAGAGAGTCCAAGGCTTATAAAGAGTGTGTGACTGGGTGATTGTGTGATAGTTCTCAGGTGTGAGCGTGATTAGTGCAATCAGCTGTGTGTGTGTGTGTGTGTGTGTGTGTGTGTGTGTGTGTGTGTGTGTGTGTGTCGTCAGTGCAATGGATGATGGGAAATGCAGTCCAGTGTGCTGTGAGAGTCAATATGATGGAGAGGCGACCTCTGGTGGCTATCGGGCGGAAGGCCACAGACCGGAGTTGTGACAGGTGTGATATGCTCAGATTTTCTGGTTCTAGTCAGAATCCTGGCAGCAGCGTTCTGGATGAGCTGCAGCTGTCTAATGGTCTTCTTTGGAAGACCGGTGAGGAGACCATTTCAATAATCCACCCTGCTGGTGTTAAAGGCATGAACAAGTTTCTCCAAGTTTTGACTGGAAACAAAACATCTAATTCTTGCAATGTTTTTGAGATGATAGTATGCTGATTTAGTTACTACTTTGACATGACTACTGAAACTAAGGTCTGTCTCCAGAATCACCCCAAGATTTTTTGACTTGATTTTTAGTTGTTTGACCCCTAGAGTCCAGGTATGCATTCACCTTGAGAACTTCATATTTGTTTCCAAATGCAATGACTTCAGTTTTCTCCTTGTTTAACTGAAGAAAGTTCTGGCACATCCAAATGTTAATTTCACCAATGTATTGGCGGAGGGAGTCAATGGGGCTATAGTCATTTGGAGATAAGGCTAGGTAAATCTGGGTATCATCAGCAAAGCTGTGATAGGTAATTTGGTTCTTTCTCATTATTTGACTTAGTGGGAGCATATACAGGCTAAATAAGAGCAGTGCGAGGATTGAGCCTTGTGGGACTCCGCATGTCATGGACGTCCACTTAGACTTATGCTCTCCTATACTCACATATTAACCTCTCCCTTCTAAGTATGACCTGAACCATTTGAGTACAATCCCAGAAAGCCAGACCCAGTTTTCCAGTCTCTCTAGAAATATGTTATGATCGACAGTGTCAAACGCAGCACTAAGATCTAGTAGTACCAGCACTGATATTTTACCAGAATCAGAGTTTAAGCGAATATCATTTATTATCTTAATGAGCGCTGTCTCTGTGCTGTGATTCGGTCGGAAACCAGATTGAAAATTGTCCAGGTATCCATATGAGTTTAAGTAGTTGTTCAGCTGATTAAAAACTACCTTTTCAATAATCTTACCTATGAAAGGAAGATTTGATATTGGTCTATAGTTTCTCAGTATGGTGTTATCAAGATTTAGCTTTTTCAGAAGGAGCTTAACAACTGAAGTTTTCAGGGAGTTTGGAAAAGTCCCAGAAAAAAGTGAGGCGTTCACCACTTCTAAGATATCTGCTTCTAAACAGTTAATCACACTTTTGAAAAAAAAGAGGTGGGAAGTGTGTCAAGATAGCAGGTTGACGATTTAAGGTGCTGTACTATTTCTTCCAAATATTTTCTATCAATTGCTTCAAAAACAGACATAGTTACTTCTTTTTGAAATTGCGGTCAAATCTGTATGACCTCTTCATAACTTGAAGATGTGCCAATCGCCTTTCTGATATTATTGATCTTCTCAGAAAAGAAGTAAGCAAACTCATTGCATTTACTGTTGGAAAGCATTTCACTGGGAATCTGACTTGGGGAGTGTGTGAGTCTCTCAACAGTAGCAAAAAGAGTGTGAGTGTTGTTTAAGTTACTGTTTATAAGGTTTGAGAAGAAGGTCTGTCTAGCTGTGGCTAGTTCCACATTGAAAGCATGAAGGCTGTCTTTATAGATGCTATAGTGAATTTCACGTTTCGTCTTCCGCCACATCGGCTCAGCTTTTCTGCATTGTCTTTTCATTCTCTGAACTGCTGTTGATTTTCTCCAAGGTGATTTCTGTCTGCCAGTCTTATTACTGACTTTTTCAGGAGCAATATCATCAATAACATTCTTAACTTTTGAGTTAAAGGAATCAAGGGGAAGATCAACAGTAGTCTGCAGAGTCTGCAGAAATGCTTGGTGTTGAAGATATAGCCTCCATAAATAGTGCACTAGTGTTCTTGTTTATGCATCTCTTTCTGACAGAGAAAGATCTAGATTCAGTGGTAGCAGAGATCATTATATCAAAGAAAACACAGAAGTGATCAGATAGTGCTACATCCTTAATAACAATGGGTGAAATGTTTAGACCTCTTCTGATGAGTAAATCTAGAGTGTGTCCACTATTGTGTGTTGGTCCATGCACAAACTTTGGTCCTGAATCAGGTCAAAAGTGTTTAAAACAGTTATAATTTCTTTTGTAGTTTTAATTTCTGCATTATCTATGTGAATATTAAAATCCCCTGTAATAGCAAAACAGTCAAACTCTGAGGAAATCATTGATAACAGTTCTGTGAAGTCTTCAACAAAGGCTGGAGAGTATTTTGGAGGCTTGTAAATAATGATAAACAGAATGTGTGGAGCACCTTTCAGCACAATACCTAGGTATTCAAAAGACAAATACTGACCAAATGGCACTTGCTTGCATTGATAAACATCTTTAAATAGAGCAGCTACACCTCCACCTCTCCTAACAGTCCTGCAGACACTTATAAAATTAAAGTTAGGAGGGGCTGTTTCATTGAGGACTGTTGCACTGCAGCTGTCTTCTAGCCATGTATCATTTAGAAACATAAAATCGAGGTTGTTTATGGTTATTAAATCATTGATCAGAAATGATTTATTTTTTTAGTGAGCGAACGTTTAAAAATACTAACTTGACGGAATTACATTTTGTCTCTACATCTTAGTTTGATGCATAATAGGCCGCAGATTAGATGGGTCAGCCGCATGGCTTGAGAAGGCCTTAGACTTTCTATCATGTGACAAAACAGAAATAGAGGAGTCTACAGGCACACTGGGTTCCCGCTTGTCCTGTAAATATTTGTGACAGTTCCTGCTATCATAGTGGGGACCAGACACATATAACTGAGAGCTGTTATAAGCTTAGAAGTGGAGATGCTGGAGAGAGGGATAATGTGTCTGGTGAGCGGGGCTCTGGCTCTGGTGTTTCCGGTGGCTGTGATAAGTTTTCCTGGCTTCCCTGGCTGTTTTCCAGAAAGTCGTCCTTGGGTACTGAGTCTTGGAGCTGTTGTGGTACGTCACAGTCAGTCTGTGATGAGCTCTGTGGGCAGGGCTCAGCCGGAATAGTTTCCATGAGCAATGCTTGTTGTGGCTGCGTGGTGTTATCAGTGTCCTTGTGGAATTCTTCAAGCACATGATGACTCGGAAGCTGATATGAAGTCCTGTGGTCACTCATACTCTGTCCAGGTGTGTGTGTGCCATTCAGGTTGAGTGGATTGGCACACACTACTGAAGGATGATGGAGGGAGAAGTAGATATTGTCCTTTAGCACTCTTGCACCAAGTTTGTTTGGGTGGAGGCCATCTAGTTTAATTATGACTGCTGCTTATTTCCTGTGCACTTCAATACTAGTCTGCGCATTCTACTATTGTATATAATTTTGGCGCATCAGGGAGCTGCTATCTGTATGAGGTGTATTTAAATATTTTTGAATGAGCGTTTGCGCTGTTTATTTTCACTTTCGATTTCACGATCACACGCAGATATTTGTCAATGAGCTAAGGATATGTTGAGTAGTAAATACTCAAGCATGGTCTTGTCAGTCATCTCTCCTTATACTCTTGTTGGATGCAGGGTTGCCAAGTCCGCATTTTTTTCCACAGAATTGGGCTACTTTTAAAATGTTGCCATGGGTTGATTTTCCCAAGTGGGTTAAAGGTTTGAAATATTGCATTTATAATTATAATAATTACATTTGACTGAAATGCTTGTATTGAAACATTTTGCATTCTACCTATGATAAAACTTTCATGGACTTTTACATTAACTCTTCCCTCCTGGTGGAATGACCTGCCCAACTCAATCCAAGAAGCTGAGCAACCCTCTAACTCTAGCACTCTCTATTCTAATGCTAATTCTAATTTTATCTGCTTTTTTATTTATATATTTTTTGGAACACTTGACCCTCTAACATTTGCACTCTCTATTCTATTTCTATTCTAACTACTTGTGGGGCAGCCGTGGCCAAATGGTTAGAGAGTCGGACTTGTAACCCAAAGGTTGCAGGTTCGATTCCCAGGTCCGGCAGGGATTGTCAGTGGGACCAGCACTCTCTCCACCCTCAATACCACGACTGAGGTGAGACCCTTGAGCAAGGCACCGATCCCCCAACTGCTCCCCGGGCGCCGCAACATGGCTGCCCACTGCTCCGGGTGTGTGTTCACTGCTGTGAGTGTGCACTTGGATGGGTTAAATGCAGAGAACAAATTCCGAGTATGGGTCACCATACTTGGCCACACACCACTTCCCTTTCCCTCCCTTATTTTATTTATAAAGAAAAAAAAAGATCCTCTAACACTAGCATTCTCTATTATTTTCTATTTTCTAATTCCTTTCTTTTTATTTATTATAAATAATGACCTTCTAACACTAGCTGTCATGGTGCACACACGAGGGAGGAACAGGAACACGCAGATGAGGATATTAAATAATATTTAATGAGGAAATCAGGGCAGGGCAAACAAGGTAAGGCTGACATAGACAGGAAACACCGGGGAGTAACGAGTAGACCAGACGAAATCAAACTGAACAGACAGGACTATAAATACACAGGTAAATCATAGATAATTAGACAAACACGGCTGGACAAGGATTAACTCATAATGACACTTAACGAGGACAGGAAACAAACCAAATATTGACACATGAGGCGGGAACACATGACGCACACAACAGAACCCTGACATAACTCCCCCCTCCCGAAAGGCTCGTCCCGAGCCTTAACAGTTCCATCGGGGAGGGGGGGTGGGCGCTCTGGAGGGCCCTCAGGACAAATATGGACAAAAACACAGGACGGGGACCTCCAGAGTGGAACAGACTGACAAAGGAGGCCATGGCGGAGCTGGGACCTCAGGATGCCATAGCGGTGCAGGGAGCTCAGAAGGCCATGGCGTAGCTAGGGCTCAGGAGGCCATGGCAGTGCAGGGAGCTCAGGAGGCCATGGCAGGTGGGTCCTTGTGGCCGTGGCCTCGGTCCCCTCGGCCCGGCCCCTACAGCCGGAACCCTTTTACCCCCCCTCAAAATTTTCCTGGGGAAGTTAGGGGGTATCAGGAGCCCTCCGGGGCTAGACACAGACAAACAGTACATGGATAGCCCTCCAGGGCTAAACATACAGGGACAGGACAGGACAGCCCACAGGAACAGGAAGCCCTCCAGGGCTAGCTAGGAAGCTGAGGCTTCCTTTGGGCATGCGAGTCAGGGGCCCTCACAGGGTCCCTCAGCAACCGCTTTCATATCTGCGACATGGGGGCAGGCGGCTAGAATGGCCTCTTCGGCCACAAAACAAGGAGCCACCTGCCCCAAACGAGTCTCCATGAACAAGACCGACATGGTTCTTTAAAATGTTCCTGTGGGCACAACAAAACAGACACACGGCACTCCTGGCCATGACATGTGGACTTGATCCACGGGGCTAGGGATAGCGGCGGCCAGCGGGCATGAGTCAGCGCCAATCCGGTGGGCTTGAGTCAGCGGCGATCCGGCGGGCATTGAGTCAGATGCGTTCCGGTGGCGTGATCTCCCGCGAACGGCACGCCTGGGGGAGCGGCAACCCGGGAACTAGGCAACCAGCCGGCGGGCTTGGGATAGCCACAGCCGGAGGCGGATATCTCCCGCGATCGGCGGGCATGAGGCCTCGCGGCCAGTGGACTCGTGGCACTCGCGGCAATCCCGCCGAACTCCCACACCGTCCTGCAGTGGGCTAAGGCGGGAGGACGAGTGGCGACTTCCTTGCCACGGGACAGACAAACAGGAACAAAACAAAACACTGTTGAAAAACGGAAAACAAAACGGGGTGAATGGGCGCAGCTTACGGTTAGGTCTGGTCTTCTGTCACGGTGCACACACGAGGGAGGAACAAGAACACGCAGACGAGGATATAAACTCAAATAATAATATTTAATATTGAACTGAACAGACAGGACTATAAATACACAGGTAAATCATAGATAATTAGACAAACACGGCTGGACAAGGATTAACTCATAATGACACTTAACGAGGACAGGAAACAAACCAAATATGGACACATGAGGCGGGAACACATGACGCACACAGCAGAACCCTGACACTAGCATTATCTATTATTTTTCTGTTCTATTGACTTGTTTTATTTTTATTTAAAAATGACCCTCTAACACTAGCATCCCCTATTCTTTTTTTCTATTCTATCTATTTGTTTTCTTTTTATTTATTATAAAAACAAAATAAGCAAAATTAAAACAAACAAACAAAGAAACCTTGCTACGTATACTGTTAGGTGAAGCCCCGCCACGAACCCCGCCTCCTACTGTCCTCTTTTAAAATATGGTCATCCTAACATCACCCCAAAACATCATGGTGTAGCACTGGCAATATTCATATAATTAAAGGAAGGATGAATGGAAAAATGTTCTTGATAAAACATTCTTGATAAAAATCTGCTGCCATCTACCAGGATGATGAAGATGAAATGAGGGTAGACATTTCAGCGAGACAATGATCCCAAACACACAGCCAAGGAAACTATCAATTGGTTTCAGAGAAAGAAAGTAAAGCTGCTAGAATGGCCCAGCCAATCACCTGACTTGAATCCAATAGAAAATTTATGGGAAGAACTAAGTTTAGAGTTCATAGAAGAGGCCCATGAAACCTTCAAAATTTGAAGTCTTTTTGTGTAGAATAATGGGCCAAATGCATGCAATGTATGCAATGCATACAACTAGTTTCTCCATACAGGAGGCATCTTGAAGCTATCGTTACCAACAAATGCTTTTGAACGAGAGGATCATGTGACCCCTCGACGGTGATGCAGGCTTAGTTTTTCGCTCCGCTCACTTTGCCAAATATTTTACGATCCTGTCAGTAAAATTTGAACCACTCTGCATTAGACCCATCATGAGTACTAAGGCAGACAAAGGAGATCGGAAAAGAGAGATTGAGCAATTGCCAATGAAGAAAAAATTCAGAGATACAGCCATCTCCAGTGAAGACCTGGACAGTGCTATTGCTAACTGCATTGAACTAGCATTTAAAGAACACCAAAGCACTTTGAATTCGGTTGTGAAATCAGCGGTACGAGATGCGATGGACTCTGTGCTGATTCCAGCATTGCGCAAACTGCGTGAGGACATACAAGTGACCAATATGTCTGTTAAAGAGCTAAGAGAGGAGTTTGAAGCCATAGCTACAAAGACAAAGCAGACACATGACCGCGTTGATTCTGTTCAGGCAGCAGTGCGGGAAGATAAGAGAACAGTTACGGATTTAAAGGATCAGCTGGAGCGACTCACAGAGAAGATGACAGATATCGAGGACCGGTCTAGGAGGAACAACGTTAGACTGGTGGGGCTCCCAGAAGGGATGGAAGGTCCAGATGCAGCTAGTTTCCTCCGAGCTAATCTTTCCAAGTGGATTCCTTCCTTGAGGGGCCGTGACATTGAGATTGATCGGGCGCATCGCGTGTATGACGGAGTGAGGGGCTCGATCGGCCGCGCACTCTCATCTTCCGTGTACTGAGATGGCATGACAGATCAGATATCCTGAAAGGTGCTCGGCAGGCATATCCGGTGAAGTGCGCACAGAACAATGTCACACTGCTGTTTTTTCCTGACTTTAGTCCGGCTACAGCGGTCAGGAGAAAGGCATTTGGTCCGGTTTTGAAGAAGATGACAGCACTTGGTCTCCAGCCCTTCCTCATCTATCCAGCGGTGATTAAGCTACGGCACAAAGGGGAACAGAGGAGCTACGATTCCCCTCAGAATGCGGAGGATTTTATCAGTTCCATGTCTCAGCAGAAGTCCTATGCCGCCGCTCTGCGGGGGGACGACGGGGGAGCAGCGACCGCTGTTTCTCCAATTCGACGGGAGGGGCGTGACGGCCGGGATGGACTTGGCCCTAGCTGCCCAGAAGGGGATGATAGCAGGATGAGCATGGATGCTTGCTAAACCTATTGTTTGCGTTTTCTTCTCTTATACTGGGATATTGTCCTTATTTATCCGGTACAACATTCTCTTTGCTGGTAAGACTGACACTCCATTTTTCTGTTTTGGAGGGGACTAATGGAGAGTAGGTTTAATTAATATAAAAAAAAAAATATATTATATATATTTATTTTTTGGCTGTGTGAGCCTTTCGGGAGACATGTCTTGTGTTGGAGTGGATCGGGCACGACCTATCACCGTTTTTTGTTGCTCAGTCAGACCTATGTTCTCGGTAATGTGCGGTCTGAGTTGTTCTTTGTTTATGGTTGTCGGTTGTTCACATTTTTATGTTGTTTTTGTTTTTTACAGCAGACATTTATACTTTTATCTATTTTACATTATTTCTAAAGGGATTTTTCATATAGGAGATTTGGTATCTAAAATGCACATCAGTGTTTACGTGTTATTTACGGAATGGAAGTGCTTCTGTTTTTTGTTTTTTGCATTTATTGTGTACAATCTTGGGATTATGAATATTCAATGCATACTTTAAATATTTTATCACTGAATGTGAATGGTTTAAATTCTGCTGTTAAAAGAACCTGTGTATTAGAATATTTACACCGTAAATCTATTTACTGTGCCTTAACCCTCTGGTTGTGTTCGGGTCAAATTGACCCGAAAAAGATTTTCTTTTTCCCGAAAATACTAGTTAACGTTATCGCATTGGACTCAAACTTACTGACTTTTTTCACATAGGGTATAAGTACTTCTCATTAATTTTTTTAGAATTTTCTTAATTTTTTGTGGGTTTTATTTCACCTAGTCACACTTGTTGTGTTCCCGGTCAAAAATGACCGGACTCCAAACAACTGCTTATAAATCTGTCATTATGCTATATTATCACTAAATTTTGGATTCATTCTTTTTGTCAACTTGTTTTCTTTCATTTAAGACTGGTTTTGTGTTTCTATTTGCATCTGATCAATCGTAGGCCTCATTTATCTGAGAGTAGGCTCCTCATTTTTTGAGTGAAAAAAATCTTTTTTTATGAATAATTTTCACAATATGAGATAAAAAATTATGAAAATTTGTACTGTTTCTCACACTAGTGTACTTTAATGATTAATCAGGAAGTTTGCTTTTAAATGCTTTTATTTTGTACAAAATTGCAAAAAGTCTCACTTGTGGTGTTCCCGGTCAAAAATGACCGGACTCCGATCAATTGCTTATAAATCTGTCATTATGCTATATTATCACCAAATATTGGATTCAATCTTTTTGTCAACTTGTTTTCTTTCATTTAGGACTGGTTTTGTGTTTCTATTTGCATCCGATTAATCGTAAGCCTCATTTATCCGAAAGTAGGCACCTCATTTTTTGAGTGAAAAAAGCATTTTTTATGAATAATTTTCACAATATAAGATAAAAAATTATGAAAATTTGCACTGTTTCTCACACTAGTGTACTTTACTGATTAATCAGGAAGTTTGCTTTTAAATGCTTTTATTTTGTACAAAATTGCAAAAAGTCACACTTGTGGTGTTCCCGGTCAAAAATGACCGGACTCTGATCAATTGCTTATAAATCTGTCATTATGCTATATTATCACTAAATATTGGATTCAATCTTTTTGTCAACTTGTTTTCTTTCATTTAGGTCTGGTTTTGTGTTTCTATTTGCATCTGATTAATCGTAAGCCTCATTTATCCGAAAGTAGGCACCTCATTTTTTGAGTGAAAAAAATATTTTTTTATGAATAATTTTCACAATATGAGATAAAAAATTATTAAAATTTGCACTGTTTCTCACACTAGTGTGCTTTAATTATTAATCAAGAAGTTTGCTTTTAAATGCTTTTATTTTGTACAAAATTGCACAAAGTCACACTTGTCAAAAATGGCCGGCCATTGAAAGTGAATGGGGAAGAATGAAAGTAAGAGGAACAACTAGTGTTCAGGAGAATGTTGTGCTTGCAAACATAAAGGCCTTGGACCTGTTCGTGTGTGGATGCATGTATACTCATAAAAAATACTCATATAGCATCAGTCATAACTGGTAATATTATTTCCCCCTCATTCCCTTTACAGCGGGAACGAGGCAGGGGTGTCCACTTTCCCCCTTATTGTTTTGTCTATCTCTCGAACCCTTAGCACAAGCCATCAGGAAATCTGAAGTATCGATTAAGATTCATGACATTAATCATTGTATTTCATTATACGCTGATGATATTATTCTATATTTAGACCACTTTGATGTTTCAGTCTCTAGTGTAATTAAGGAATTTGATAATTTTAGTAGCCTATCAGGATATAAAATAAATTGGAGCAAATCTGCTCTAATGCCAATTAACAATGTTAAGGTTAATTTTTCTATTCCCTCATTTATCCCTATTAAGAAATCTTTCATCTATTTGGGCATTACCATATATAAAAACATTCATAAGATTGCCAGAGACAATTTTAATAACATTTTAGTTAAGGTCAAAAATGACATTCAAAGATGGAAGAATCTTAAAGTCTCTCTCCAAGGAAGAATCTCCACTGTTAAGATGAATTTGTTACCTCTGTTGAGAACTTTTTCCCCTTCGAAGCAGAGACCAGGAGACGTTGGGATATCTTTCAAGCAGAAGTTCCTCTTTATTGAGAACTCGCTGTGCGTCGCTGCAGTCATCCAAGTCTAAATCTTAAGTGACTTTACAAGGTTATTTATAGGCATTTTTGGAGGAGGGATTCTTGGAGGTGGAGACAATTTTCAAACAAAGCAAGTCAACATAATCAAATGCATAGAAACTAATCCAATCAACCTAACGAATCCACGTCTGGGCCAGGGGGCTCTGAGAAATAGACACTAATCCAATCAACCTAACGAATCAACGTCTGGGCCAGAGGTCCTTTGAATCAACGTCTGGGTTCTCTGAATCTCTGCCAACCAACATGACTTGATTGAGACAAAGCACAGTTATAAAATGCATCAGTAAGTGGATAATCTAAGTTAAACATTTAAACACAATTTGTAATTCCACAATTCCCCCTTTGAGAGTTCTAATAACTCTCACAAAATACAAATTTAGACACTTAAAAGTTAATTCTTGTAACTTGTAATCGTTACAGGCACATTGTACATGTTCTGTGTTGCTTATAGGTAATTGCATGCTGACACAGAAAACAAAACATGCAATTAGGGTCCGTGAAGTTCTTACGGGTAGTAATATTTTCTGGTTGGAACTGTCATTTCCTCGTGAGAGGCGGGAGTCATTTGCTGAAAGAAACACTTGATACTGTGGATGCATAGATAGTAGGCAAGTAGGAGAAACAACAGCAGAATTGCTATTTCCTTGATCCACAGCCAGGGTTTACCTAACAAGTTTCCGAACCATGAAGAATTATCTTCAGTCATCTGGTGTAATTTTGCTGAAAGACCAAGAATGTCTTGTTGGATTTTGTTCAAGTTCTCCGTTGGATCCATTAACCCGGTGCAGCATTCAGGACACTTTGCGTGATGTCCATGATGGTTAATAGTACGAAAATCTTGATCATGTGATGGATGACTGAAGTTCCCGTATGTGAGTCTCTGCGTTGTGTATTTTTTTCTTTCTTCTTTCTTTTTCTTGTGTGATAGTTGGCTCGGCAGTGGGTCTAGTTGTCTTTTAGAGGTTGTGGCTTCATACGCAGGTGAGAAGGTCGGTGCGTATGGGTCTCAGGACAGCCATCAAGTGGTATCTGCACAGAGGAAGGAAAAAAAACAAAACAAAAGAGAACAACGGCACATAGCAGTATTTGTTGTAGAGTCTGCAAACATTAGGGTTGTATCCTCTGTTCAAATATAGTCTGCTATTGTTGTTCCTTCTTTCCCTATTTCTCAATTCCTGCGACACCTAAAGAACAGTGAGGTAAGGATGGACTAGTGGATGGGGAAGGCCTATGAGGAAATCTTCACCGCAGGGTTGTCCCCCGAAGCCTGTTGCTTTCGGTTCTTCCCTGGGCTCCTCACTGGTCCGTGTGTCCTATCCTATCCCTGCAGGGGGCGGAACAACTTTACAGTGTGACACATGAGTCCAGGCTTTCCTTCCTTGACACAACACTGCAGCTGCTGTAATCAACATCACTTGATGTGGTCCGTGCCACTTAGGCTCTAATGGCTTGTTTCTGAATGAATTTATCATAACCCACTGACCTGGGATGATTGTGTGTCCACCTTCTGGTGGAGTCTGCCAACATGACTCAACTCTCTCTTTGGCACTCTGCACTGCCTTTGTGAGGTTTTCACAGTAAGCGATCAGGGCATCTGAAGCAATGTGCACATCAGCATTTCTAAGATCAATCACACCAGGCATCTGCATTGGGCGTCCAGTAATAATCTCATGAGGGCTCAGTCCTACTGATCTGTTAGGTGATGCTCTCATACTACACAGTACTGCGGGCAGTGCTTCCACCCATGGTACTCCTTCCTGATGCATTTTGCTTAGCCTGGTTTTGATTGTTCTGTTTGATTGTTCAACCTGTCCTGATGCTTGTGGCCTATAGGGACAGTAAAGGTTCCACTTAATCTTCAACATCCTAGACACTTCCTTGACTACCTGTCCTGTGAAGTGGGTACCTTGATCTGAGTCAATGCAATCTGGTAATCCCCATCTGGGAATGAAATCAGTGACAAGACATTTAGCAGTATGTGCAGCTGTAGCACGCCCTGTTGGATAAGCTTCTACCCATCTTGAGAACTTGTCTATTACTACCAAAACGTCAGTTTTTCCTTTACAAGGGGGCAACGATATGTAATCAACTTGCAGGTGACGAAATGGCCCTGGTGGAGCTGGGGTATGTGCTGCTGGTGTAGTGGCTGCTGGTACATCATTGTTTTTCTGACATGTAACACATCTCTTGACTGTTTCAGTGGCTGCGTTTCTGAATTTTGGATTCCACCATTGATTTGAGAACCTGTGATTCATCGTTGCTGGACCACTATGACCCAAACTGTGTATTTGTTGAGCCAAATATGGCAACAGTGATTCGGGAGCAACATACTTTCCCCCTTTGGTCCAGCAGCCGGATGAATCCACAGTGGCTCCTTTGTCTAACCATGTCCATGCTTCATATAGAGGAACGTCTTTATACAGATTAATAATTGATTCAGGAGGTAGAATTGTATTCTGTGCTGTACTACCTGAACACACTTGTACAGTTGCATAGAAAGAAGCCTGTTTAGCCGCTACATCAGCAAGAGCATTACCTTTAGCTTCCGTAGTATTAGTTGTGAGATGTGCTTTCACTTTGATCACTGCTAATTTCTTTGGAAGTTTCATGGCAAACATTAAATCTTTCACTAATCCAGCATGCTTAATGGGGGATCCAGCAGAAGTTAGAAATTTTCTGGTTTGCCAAATGACACCAAAATCATGAATTACCCCAAAAGCATACCTGGAATCTGTGTAGATATTTGCAACCGATCCTGAAGCTAGCGTGCATGCTCTAGTTAAGGCTACTAGTTCTGCAGCTTGAGCTGAAAAATGATCTGGAAGACGACCTGAAGCAACTACTTCAGTGGTGGAAGTTACTGCATATCCTGCTCGTCTGTTACCTTCAATAACTTGAGCTGAACCATCAACAAACAACTCCAATTCTGCGTTCTCTATGGGAGTTTCTGCTATTTCACTTGTTGCTGCACATGTAAGCGTAACACAATCATGAGTCATTTCGCCTTCATCCTCTAACACAAATTCAGTCATTGCAGACATCATACATGAGGATGGGTTCATGACTGGTGCACGCTGTATAACAATATTCGGGGCTGTGAGAGTTGCTAACCAATTTCCCCAACGGGAGGAGGTGACAGAAGTGACTTTTGCTTGATTCATTAGTGCGGACACTGCGTGAGGGCATTTCACGTTTACAGTCTGACCTAACACCATTCCTGATGAAGCCTGAAGCGCTAGATGCACTGCCTGTACTGCTCTGAGGCATGGGCCCATACCTTGAGCGACTATGTCAAGTTTACTGGAATAGTAATGAATTGGGCGTAAGCTGCCCCCATGATCTTGCATTAGACATGCAGTCATAAAGCCTAAGTGTTCATGGACATAAAGCACAAAGGGTCTATCAGATTGGGCAATTCCTAATGCTGGTGTTTGGCATAGTGCTCTCTTCAAATCATTAAAAGCTTTGAGATGAAGTTATTCCATACAAACAGTATCTGAATCTTTACCATGGCCTTTCAACAAATCATAGAGAGGCTGAGCAATCGAGGCATAGTCTTCAATCCAAGGTCTACAATAACCTGTTGTTCCTAAAAATGAGCGGAGTGTTTTAATGGTAGTAGGCGGAGGTATGGCTTTGACTGAAGCTGCTCGATCCTATGTAATGGATCTATTTCCTGCACCAATTGTTTGACCCAGAAATGTGACTTGCTTTTTAGCGATTTGAGCTTTGTGAAAGCTGCATTTGTGTCCTTTTTTATACAAATAGTCCAACAATGATGCCAATTCAGTTTGATGTACCTCATGATCTGTTGAGGCAATCAAAATATCATCGACATATTGGATCATAGTGGACTGTTTTACCGGACATTCTGGGTCACACAAATCACGCCTGACAGCCTGATGATATATGGTTGGGGAGTTTTGATATCCCTGTGGCAATCGTGTCCACTGGTATTGTTCATAGTCAACTGTGAAAGCTAACCATGGCTGGCTGTCAGAGTGCAACGGTACAGAAAAGAATCCATTAGACATATCAATTACTGAAAAAATCTTACAATCTAATGGTAAGCCATTACAAATTGTAGATGGATCTGCCACTAGGGGGGTGATTTTATCAATATTTTTATTGGCTACTCTGTAGTCTATTGTAAGTCTCCATGTCCCATTAGATTTCTTGATGGGCCATATGGGTGAATTACATGGACTGTTGGTTTTAACTAGCACTCCTTGCGTCAGCAAATTTTCTACAATAAGTTTGATTCCCTGTATAGCTTCCTTATTAATCGGATATTGTTTGGTGACCGGAGGTGGAGTTCCTGTCAATTTAACTGGTTCTACACCTGTCAACAACCCACAATCATCCTTGTCTTTAGCCCAAATTGGATGATTCTGTAAGAAAGCATACTCAGGAGGGGTTGCATTATTGGTAGAAATCTGTGCTGAGGAAATTCTTATGCTAGTAGATTCTGAGGACATGTCTAAAGTTAGATTTATTTGTCTCAGAAGATCCATGCCTAAAATTGCACCTGTATTTAATGGAGCGCATAGCAATTTTGTAGTCAGAGTTTTTGGGCCAAATTGTACCTCTATGGGCGGAGTTTCATACAAAACAGAATCTTCACCTATTACACCAGTTAAACAAAGTTTGGTTTTCTTGTATGGGATGTTTAAACCTTGTGCCAATTTTGTAGGGATTACTGTAATTTCTGCACCTGTATCAAGCAAAAAATCAATCTCTTTCTCTTTTATGCTACCTTTCACAAAAATTCTTTGGTCATTGTGTTGGATTACAGGGGAAAGGTAGCTACTCACAGCCCCAACAATTAGTTTTTTTCTTGGTCTTGTTGTGCTCTTAGAAGAGCCTGAACTAGCTGTCCTACAGTTTCAGTGGTCACTGGCGGAACTACTTCAGGGTTGTGTGCAGGCTGAGAAGGAGCAGAATTATGCATAGCATTTCTTTTACTATCCTGCAACTTCTTCCTACACTCTTTCTCCCAATGTCCTAATTTTCCACAGTATTTGCATTTGTTTTCCCTTTTAGACCATCTATTGTCTTGTTTCGTTGTGTTAAACGTCGCTGCTGCTACTCTTACTTTTGCCTTGACATCAGCATCTCTTTCCCATGTAGCTAACCTGTCTAGGTTACTTCTGAGAATTCTGTTAGACCAAGTTAGATCTAAGAATGGTAAAGCTTTTCTGTATTCGGCCACAAGGCCATCTGACCAGATACTAACTAGGGGTCCCTTGTCCTCTAGCACACTTTCAGGGTCATCAACAATTCCACTGTAAATTACAGCTGACTGACAAAATCTCTCAGTATATTCACTCACAGATTCTTCTTTCCTTTGCACACAGTTAGTGATTCTGGACCAGTCTATTTTGGGTCCCATGATATTCTTTAGAATTTTCAAAACACCTTCTCGTAAATCACCCTTACTGGCATTTCGCAGTTCAGAAGCAACAGCAGATTCAAAACTGTTGAATTCAGATTCAGTTAGGATTTGTGACATCAGCTGCGTGACTTCTGCCAACGACATGTCATAAAGACGCATTTTACTGATCAATGTTCTTCTAAATTCAGAAAAATGTGTGCGTGCTGACGGTAAACTCTGAGATAGTCTCTCTATATCTTTAGGACATAAAGCTTTGGCAACAGTTTGTATTTGCACAACAGAAGAATTGAGAGGAACACTATCATTCTCCTCAATTCCCTGAGATCTCCTCCTAGCACCACACACATTGACGGAATTTACAGGCACATCAGTTACTGATTGGAGAGCTACATCTGTTTCAAAAAACGCTTGTAAATCAGGGTAAATGTGATCAGACTGACTAAATTCCACATCAGTTTTTACTGCAGCTTTCTTGAGGTTCAATTTCTTAGTCAAAGTGGATACTCTAGCATGGAGCTCTTTGTTCTGTTCCTCTAACTCTGAGTTACGCTGCGACTGTTGTGTAGCTAGCGCTAACCCAAATTCTCTGTGGCAGCAGATAATGCCTTTCACATTGTTCTTTCGAATACTTGCTCCTAGCACCTTTTTACACTCATCTACAGACCAAATCTTGTCTGGATGAATCTCATATTTCTGCGTTAGTTCTTGTCTAACTTTTTCAGTGACTATTAGGTCCATTTGTTCCCCTAACAGCGTTTTGAATTCACTATCTGACCACAAAGGAGTCGCAAGACCACCTTTTTCAGTTGTGGGGATCAGTCTAGCATTCTTTCTAAACATTTTGTGAGTTTCTTTGTTACCACACAATCAAAACACTAAAACTTCTCTGATCCACAGAGGGTACGCTTGTTAACACATCAACTATTGTTAACCTTCCCTGGCAAAGCAGAGGATAACACAAATTACTAGCACTTTATGCTAAATCTTCCCTGCATGAACAGAGGATAACAAATTATTCTTCCCTGCCAAAACAGAGGGTAACAAAATATTAACACGTAATGTTAATCTTCCCTGCAAGAACAGAGGATCACAAATTCTTCCCTGCCAAAACAGAGGGTAACAAAATATTAACACGTAATGTTAATCTTACCTGCAAGAACAGAGGATCACAAATTCTTCCCTGCCAAAACAGAGGATAACTTTCATCTCTAAAAGAAAAACTTTAGAGGATAACCTTAGTTAAACCAAACACTACAGCTGTCTGTTAACTCTTCTCTGACGGCGCAGAGGATAAAAATTTGTACTGGTCTTAAAGGTTCTTTTGGATAGAGTGACACTCACCACCCTTGGTTGTACAGAAAGATTCAGACTGGAACGAAATCAGATCTTTGTTGAGCTTGAAGTTTCAATCTGGATTCAGGTGAGGAGCTCTATCCGGGGCACGGCACCATCTGTTGAGAACTTTTTCCCCTTCGAAGCAGAGACCAGGAGACGTTGGGATATCTTTCAAGCAGAAGTTCCTCTTTATTGAGAACTCGCTGTGCGTCACTGCAGTCATCCAAGTCTAAATCTTAAGTGACTTTACAAGGTTATTTATAGGCATTTTTGGAGGAGGGATTCTAGGAGGTGGAGACAATTTTCAAACAAAGCAAGTCAACATAATCAAATGCATAGAAACTAATCCAATCAACCTAACGAATCCACGTCTGGGCCAGGGGGCTCTGAGAAATAGACACTAATCCAATCAACCTAACGAATCAACGTCTGGGCCAGAGGTCCTTTGAATCAACGTCTGGGTTCTCTGAATCTCTGCCAACCAACATGACTTGATTGAGACAAAGCACAGTTATAAAATGCATCAGTAAGTGGATAATCTAAGTTAAACATTTAAACACAATTTGTAATTCCACACCTCGATTTAATTTTTTTTTCTCTATGCTACCACTTTCTCCCCCTCCAGGTTACTTTAAGGAGATGAACTCCATAACCTGTTAACTAGCACCAGGACGCCAGCGTCCTCAGAGCTCTTTGTTTGCACACGTCATTGTTTTCAAACAGATAAAGTAAAACAGGACAAAATGAATCTTGACAAACTATATATCATTTTGAAGGTCTAAGCCTCTAGCATCGACGACAGATCGCTGTTTTTCGATAGAAAGCTTATACGGAATGTATTTGCTAAATTTGTGTAAGCTTTGTGTAAGCAGTACACATCAAAACATGTAACGTTAGAAAATATCCCGCAGCACATACCATATTCATCCTGATAACGGCTCTCAAACGTATCCACTGCTGTAAATCCTGGTTTTGTTTGAAAGATAAGAGTCCAGTGAACAACATCCCATCGAGCACTTTTAGTCCAAAGAAACAACAACGCTGTAATTTAGATCGTAATCCTTTGTTTACGTCTGATCTCTTGAGGGAGAGTTATTGTTTGTGTCCGTTATGGAACAAACTACGCTCAAAAACAGCGTCTTGGTGGTAAAAAAAACAGCACGATTTTGTAGCAGACAATGTCCCAAACAGAATGAAACCATCCAAAAAAAAAAAAGTCAAAGATACACGGAAGATTGTTTATTTGAATTCTGGCGCTCCCTCGCGACGGCGCGTGACGCACGCTGTGACGCACCTGTCATCTGATGGGGCGTAACTTAGCGATCTTTTAGCACTATATAAAAAAAAGAAAACATTTTTTTTTTCTTCAGCAGCAGTTTTCATATATGTTTGCGTGTTTTGTGGAGAATGGGCCTGTATCTGTGTGATTAACATCCGTATAGCTGATAATCAGCATCTGATTACTGACTGTTCACAGATATCAGTGTGAATGCAGTCTATATAAAAGTCCATTATAATGTGAATATAGACTATATTGGGCAGCCATCAGTATGATTAGCATATGTATGAATGATCATCAGCAAGTGATTACTAATGTATGAACAGGAGAGCATCTGTTTGTCAGGAAATCAGTATGTACTTAAGTTATTTTTTTATTATTATTATTGTTTTTTTTTTTCATCACTCAAAAATTATTATTATTGTATTTTTCTAGTGCTCAAATAAATCACTTATACGATGTCTAAGATTCTGTCTACTGTTTTATAATTGAAAAACTGCAGTGGCATGTATAAAGACTAATAGTTTGTAGTAGAACCCTTCAATAATTTGGTAAATATTTTTCCTCAAACAGGGGGGGGGGACTAGAAAAATGGCTGCAGGAATCTCATTTTTCATGGTATCGTCTTCAGATTTGAAATATAAACTCATGAGACATGTGACTTTCAGCCCATTACTTTTCTGGATTTCTCCAGGATTTATTTCATGTATTTTTATATTAAATTTTAAAAAAATTCAGTGTGGTACAATTTTTATCAAGGCACTTCAGTGTCTATAACTTTTTATATTTTTGAGCATCATCAACTCTGGATGATGGATAGTAAAGGTCAAAGGGTCTTCTTTCCAAAAACACCACAATTGTGTGTGTGGCACACTGAAGTCAGGAACTGTTACCATTTTAAGTTAGTTAGTCATTTTCAGCTGTGATTCCCAATATGGGGGGTGCTAGTTAACAGGATAATTTCTAAATTTATCTGTAATGATAAATGTCCCAGAATTAAACTTACCACATTACAACATCCTAATAGCGCAGGAGGACTGGCTGTTCCAAATTTTGAATTATATTATTGGTCGTTCCAGCTTAAGGCCCTTCATAATTGGGTTGATCCTCAATCTACAGTTTCATGGAGGGTGATTGAAGCTGACAAGGTTAAACCAAATAGACTTCAAGATATTTTATTTACTGGCACAGGAAAAAAAGGGGATAATTATAAATTTGGTCCGGTTGTGGCTAACTCTATTAAAATCTGGAAAACGGTTGAACGTCGGATAGGTGGACCCTTCAAATTCTGTAACAGTACACTTTTATGGCACAATTTTAACTTTGTATGTGGAAATCGTCCATTTGTCCAACCCTCTTGGTCCTCTTTAGGTGTGAACACGTGCGGTGATGTGTATGATAACCAGGGCCTCTGTTCATTTCAGGCATTGAGAGCCAAATTTTGTCTACCAGCATCTGCATATTTTGTTTTTCTTCAATTACGTTCTGCTCTCAAAGCGTATGGCGTTCCTTGGTCTTCTTCCATTTCCTCTCATCCTATGCGGGACTGGATTGCACCATCTGCTGGTCGGCCATCTGTTTCTTTAATATATAATAAAATTATTGATTGTATTACAAAACCTCTTTCTATTAATACTATTTGGAATAGGGAATTATCTGATCTTAATTTATCTGTCGACTGGGAGAGAGTGTGGTCTAATCTCATCTTAACATCTAAAAATCTGGCTCATCGTCTTATTCACTTCAAAGTCATTCATAGAGCATACATAACTCCTTACAAAAGATTTAAAATGAAACTGCAGTCAAATTTGAACTGCCATATATGTAACACTACATCATCGGGCACTTTTCTGCATATGTTTTGGGAATGTCCTGTCGTCATCAGTCTATGGACACATGTAAACCTGGTTTTGTCATCATTACTGAGAATTGACTGGTCTGTTAACCCAAGTTTATGTCTTCTTAATGATGATTCTGGTCTCTGTATTAGTTCAATGCAAAAGAGAATGTTGTTTGCTGGTTTTACAGCTGTGAAGAAGACAATAATTCAGAACTGGTTTACACCACACATGTGTAGAGAGGCATATTGGATTCGTAGCCTCCTGCAAATTATCTCATGTGAATGTACAACGGCACGAGTCGGTGGGGCCAGGCCTTCAACCATTGAGGCTTGGCAGTGTTTTTTACTGAATATACGTGATTATTTAAAGGAGTAACTTTTGTGTTCTTGTTGTCCTTCCCTCTCTCCCTCCCTTTTGATTGAACCTTGAGATGTTGAGTATATGTCTGCTGTTTTGTTTTGTTTTATTTTGGATATTATGTTGTGTTGTTTGTGAAAAAAATGAAAATAAAAAATTGTTGATAACAAAAAAAAAAGGCTTTTGAACGAAGTAGTAAATAAATTTCATTAAGCGTGTTCAATACTTTTTCCCTGGGTCATTCCATTTTATTACACAGAACTTAATTTCTGAACTAATTTGGATTGTTTTCTTTGTATGTATGGATTACTTGGGTTGTTACCGACATCTGGGGCCTGTTCTTCTTACGTCGCTAACTCAGTTAGCTGGATTTGATTGTTGCCGATTTCACTTGATCTAGGATAATTTGGTTCTTCGAAGCTCATCCTGGACTTGCTGTCATAGCAACAGGTCCGTAAGCTTAAAGCTGCTTGGGAGCAGGCTTATTTCATGTAAACAGGATTAGATTGCATCTTTTTAAGCAGAATTGATACTTAATATCTGCCCCAGCCACCGCTACTTTATTACAAGAGTATCCTACTGGTCCAGGGACAATAATTTAAAATAATAATCATTAAAAAAAATATTTGAAAATAATATAATAATGTTGTGTTGTCTATAATACTATAGACATAGCCAGTTTTACTTATTGAAAGATTTATTAGTGATGAAATAATTACTTTATAATTGTATTGGAGTTTTACACACATGCTATACAGTTAATATGAGCCGTGCATTAATTTGAGTGGTGACAGATTGTGGGAGTGGCTTGATGGAGCACAGGAGATGCAGATAACTTGATCTTGACCCTTAAGAAACTTTAATTAATGCTGTCACGTAACAAATCTGTTTCAAAGATAAAATTAAATTAATTGGTAATTACAACATTGAAGTAAAAATGTAAAGCCTGTATAAATACTAGAAATCGTGAATATAAATAATTGGTAATTGTTATGATTCACTGCTAGCACTAGGATCCATCTGCAGCTTGTTTATTGAACAGGTAAATATCCACTCACAGTACAGAACACAGCACGAGCAGTATAGGGGTACAGACAGAATCAGGATGGTCAAACAGTTCCAAGATCGGGGCAGGCGGCGTACAAGCGTGGTCATAAACATGCAAAGAGTCAGGGCAGGCAGCAATCCAAGAGAGAGGTCGTTATCCAAGGCGGGGGTCAGAAAGGCAGGCGGCTAACTATCAGGAGACGTAAAACTAAACTAGGTCAAACACAGAGCAGTTAGAAATAATCACAAAACGCTTGGAAATGTTCACCAGAGCAAAACAAGACTTCGCAGTGAGGCACTGCAAGCTAGCTGATTAAATAGTCCAGGTAATGAGCTGCAGGTGGTGCCGCAGTGATCAGCCACAGGTACGAGGGGAAGATGGGAAATGTAGTGAAAACTAATACTCAGGAGACGGTTCCCTCTGATGGCCCGAAGAGGGAGCAAGAGGGACGCTCTCTGCAACAGTAATCATGTAAAAAAAAATACAAATAAAATAAAAACAGTGCACATTTCATTTATGTATTATAACATTTATGTAGTTTTGTTCGCTTGGCTGTTTCCTTATAAATGTCCAGAAATGTGTCAAGTTTTTCGTCAGGTGTCTTTTTTAATTATATGTTCACGAGTTCACCCTTACATCTAATCTGACAGCAAATAGTAAGCATATTTTGGCTTGCTGTCCTGGGGGAGGGCTCCGAGCCAAGAATATGGCCCGAACCCAGAGAACTCCCCCTATCCCTAATATGGGATAAAAATAGATTAGGGGTGAGGAGTTGGGGTGGAGGAGGGATGCCAGAAAACTGTCATTGGACAGAGGTAGGCAGGCTGCATATATATATACACACGTATTGTGCTCATTAGGATAGTTAGCTAAACGAGTTGCACCTGCGCCAAATTAGTTGATTATCTGATCGTGCTCCTCCCAAACCTTGTTAATAAAATATAATTTCACAAGTTCACCCTTACATCTAATCTGATAGCAAATAGTAAGCATATTTTGGCTTGTTGTCCTGGGGAGGGCTCCGAGCCAGGAATATGGCCCGAACCCAGAGAACTCCCCAAAAGAAGCTTAAAGGCATGGAACAGAAGCCAGAGAGCAAAAAATTTAGTTGCCCCCCAAAATATGCATGCTGTGGAGAGATATGGATTAAAATTTGCAAATAAAAAGGAGGCAGTGCGACCGGTGAGCTCGTGCAGTGCTCAATCGGACTGGCGAGCCCTACATGCCGCTAGAAGAGGAGCACGATGGCAGATATCAAATGAGGGACTCTCGCTGCGTCCGAAGGGAGCTGCTGCTCTGCTGCACCGGAAGGGAGAGTCCCTCTTGCAGCTGAAAAAGAGGCACGGTTTGACGTGTCGAATGAAGGGCTCTCACTGTGACTGAAGGGAGCCTGCAGCTATGCTGCACCGGGAGGGAGAGCCTCGTCCGTCGCCGAGTACGCAACATAACTCCAATGACAGACGGAGGGCTCACACTGCGACCGAAGGGAGCCGAGGCTCTGCTTCACCAGAAGGGAGAGTCCCCCTTGCGGCTGAATATGAGGCTTGGTTTGATGCCTCGGATGGAGGGCTCCCACAGCATCCGACGGGGGCCCATGACTCTGCTGCACCGGTAGTGAGAGCCCCGTCCGCCACCGAGCGTGCAGCGCAACTCGAAATGACAGACGGAGGGGTCACTCTGCGACCGAAGGGAGCCGCGGCCCTGCTGCACTGGAAGGGAGAGCCCTGTCCGATGCTTAGTAAGCCATGAAATTTGAAATGACAGCTGGAGAGCTCATGCTGCGACCGAGGAGCTGACTAATTGAAAAGGAGAGCCTCCGCTTACCCGAGTAAACAATGTTTTTGTTTTTTTTGTTTTTTAACTGATCAGGGCTAAATGTGCTTCCCTTATGTGGAGTTGATTATACCCAATGTAACTTTTGAAAGCGTCTGATGACCATCGACCGAGGGTCTGAATCTGAGAGAGGCCTTTTTGAGCTGCTGTAGTTGCTACTCCGATGCGAAATGAATGGCTGGAAAAAATTTCTGCGGGTAAGCCTGCTTGAGTGATGATTAGTTTTAAGTGTTTTTGGAACCAAAAATGTGTCACAGGGTGGTTAGAGTCGTCGACGAAGAGAGGGTACAGTGTGGATTTAGCTTGAGCGTTCCTGAGTTGGAATTAACCTGTTAACATGCACCAGGACGCCAGCGCACTGAAAGCTCTTTGTTTGCACATGTCATTGTTTTCAAACAGATAAAGTAAAACAGGACAAAATTAATCTTGACAAACTATATATCATTTTGAAGGTCTAAGCCTCAAGCATCGTCGACAGATCACTGTTTTTCGATAGAAAGCTTATAAAGGAATGTATTTGCTAAATTTGTGTAAGCAGTACACATCAAAACATGTATAAAAAAATGCAGTACATACCAGATTAATCCTGATAACAACACTCAAACGTATCCACTGCTGTAAATCCCGGTTTCGTTTCAGAGATAAGGGTCCACGGAACAACATTCCATCGAGCAATTTTAATTTTAGTCCAGCGAAACAACAACGTTGTAATTTGGATCGTTATTCATTTGTTTATGTATCATCTCTTCAGGGAGAGTTATTGTTTGTGTCCGTTATGGAACAAATTACGCTCAAAAACAGCGTCTTGGTGGTAAAAAAAACAGCATGATTTTGTAGCAGGCAATGTCCCAAACAGAATGAGATCATCCAAAAAAAAAAAAGTCAAAGATACACGGAAGATTGTTTATTTGAATTCTGGCGATAAAATCATGGCATCGAGGGAACGAGCGGTATGGATAGACTGGTACCCTGTGCAGAGATTTTGGATGCATTTTGTAAGGATGTCCAGCATTATAGGTTGTCTGGAATCCGGGCTAGACGGTTGAGAGCGCTGAAATCCTCTGATTAGGAGAGAAGTTTAAGAATTATTTATTTCGGAGGGGAAGCCATAAATTAGTTTGTGAAAAAATTGAACACCACTTAACCTGTTAACCTGCACCCCCATTTTGGGCCTCACAGCTGAAAATGACCTACCTAAATTAAAATGGTAACATTCCCTGACAATAATGTGCTACACACAATTTATGTATCTTTGAAAAAGAAGACACTCTAGGCTTTACTATGCATCAGCCAGAGTTGATAATGCTCAAAAACATAAAAAGTTATAGACACTGAAGTGCCTTGAAAAATGTTTTACCACACTGAATGTTTTTTTTTATTTATTTCATAAACAAATACATGAAATAAGTCCAGGAGCAATCCAGAAAAGTAATGGGTTGAAAGTCACATGTCTAATGAGTTTATATTTCAAATTTGAAGAGGATACCATGAAAAATGAGATTCCTGCAGTCATTTTTGTGATAATATTTCCAGATACCCCCCCCCACCCCTTAATGAAAATTACCACTAGATGTATTGAAGAATTCCACAAACTATTTTAGTCATTATACATAGTTTTTTTTCAATTATATAATAATAGACAAAATTTTATACATCATATTAGTGATTTATTTGAGCACTAAAAATACAATAAGAATAATTTGAGTAATTAAAAAAGAAGAAAAAAAAATAAAAACAGAAGAATTTGCTTTGTATGTAGTAGCATACAAAGCATACTCAATACTCTGCACTGCCAGACATAAACTGATATTGCCAGACATTCACACTGATTGCAGTCAGTAATCACACGCTAATGTGCGTCCATTCAAATGATAATCATACAGATGGGCCATATCATCAATAATAGCTGGTCATTGACCGCATTCTGATAGCAGTCATATCGTAACGGTGGCAGCCCCCAAATTAGATTGAATTAGTTAAACTTAAATACCTTCAATAATTTCCTTTTTTACGGGCGCCAGACAGGACAAAATTTGTCAAGTCAAAATATTTATATATTTTAGTGTTTTAGTTCCCAGATAAACTCAAGATGGAGCACAAACAAAGCCACCGATACACAATGTGCCAATCACACAGTAGCACAAACAAAAACTTGGGTTTAAATAACACACTTACAAAATAGAGCTTGCTTTTTCCAAGTCAAAGAATGTTATTTAGAAAAAAATAAAGAAAATACAACAAAATTACAATATTCAATTTCCCAGCATTTAAACAATTTGGGGAAAAGGAAAAAAAAAAAGGAAAGAACAATAAGTGGAAATGAGTAAATAACAGTATTGCTCTGTTCAGTTCAGACTTGCAATTCAAAAACACTAAATCCAAAAAGATCAAAAAAAAAAAAAAAAATTTTTTTTATATATATATATATATATATATATATAAAACCGTAAATAGTCTTTGAAAAAAAACAACAACTCAGAATTGATACGAGTCTCAGTCCATACAAGTTCACACACAAAACAAGCCAGCATTAAGCCCACTGGATGAGTGCATGAATGTGCGTGTGTCAGGTGAACTTGAATGCGTGTATGTGTGTGTAGCGTCGGCGGCGGGAATCAAGACTGCGTTAGGGGCGGCCAGCCAGCTAGCTGCTGCATAAACAATGCCATGGAAAAACAAGAGTTAGTGAATTTGAAAGTTCGATGTGGCTTCACGTAAGAAAGAAGTTTAAAGTCTTAAAATACCTGCAGCAGGCGAACTTGTCTCGTCTGGAGATATGTTGTGACCGGCAAACCATGCAGAACCAAGTTTCTTCTGATCGCACAAAGTCTATGCATTTACAATCCAGTACACGCCTCAGCAGCAACATGCATCAGCCGTCAGGTAACACTTAGATTTCCTTTCCCACACACACACCTTCACTTCCGTTTTACTCCTTATATACAGTTTTCCATTTTCCCAAACTTCCGCCTAATTATGGGTTAGATAAAAGAACTGGCACGGACTTTCTCCCGTTTTGCCACACTCTCCCCCCCTGGAGAAGACAACCTATGGTTGTAAACAAAAGGAGAGTAAAAATTAAAATCCAAGGAACTCTTCCTCTTCAGAAGATTCATTGAAAATTTCAAGGACTTTTCCTCTTTCCTGCTGCTCCAGCTCTGCAGCAGTTGGAAAACACGGTTTTAGGTTGCATACGTGCACCGTGCGAACATCCTCACCTGTGGATTCCAGTGATATGTGATAGTTTAGTGGTCCCAACTGCTTTAAAATATGGTAAGGGCCTTTCCATTTTTGAACCAGCTTAGCCATGAAGTGATGCTGAGCACTAGACTGTGGATAGTTTCTCATCCACACACGGTCTTTTTCCTTGTAGGTAACGTCTCGTTTGTTTTTATTATAATTCCTGAGTTGTTTTTTTGGGCTATTTTACAGCATTCCATAGCCTTGGTCTGGAGTTCAGCAAGATGATGAACTGTCTCGTAAGTTGGACAGTCTGGAGTTAGATTTGTGCCATGCAACAATTTGTCCATGGGGCTTTGCAGTTTCCTCCCCAACTGAAGCTCTGCAGGAGTCATTCCAATAGTCTCTTGAACAGCTGAATTGATGGCAAGGCGAAGTTCGGGTAAGTATTGGTCCCATTTCCTGTGATTGTTGTCCACATAGGCAGAAATCATAAATTTGAGTGTGCGATTAATTCGTTCCGTCATATTTGTTTGGGGGTTATACGATGTTGTTAGTTTTGGTTTCACACTCCATCTTTGACACAGTTCCTGGAACAACGTTGAGACAAACTGAGCACCTCTATCCGATAGGATGAAGTCCGGCACTCCCCATCGAGTCAGAATTTCTTTCCGAAGAAGTAATGCAATAGACTGAGCATTCGTCTTGCGCAGAGGGAAAAATTCCACCCAGCGGGAATAATAGTCGACGAAGACCAAGAGGTATTCATTTTGCTGAGTGCTCTTGGGCAATGGCCCCATAATGTCTACACCAATCATTTCATTGGGATGAGTGGTAATGGTCTGTTGTAGTTTCCCCGCAGGTTTCTGATTTTCTCCTTTTAACGTCTGGCATTTAACACACCTTTTGATGTGTTGTTTGATGTTTAACCACATGCCAGGCCAGAATGCAACATCATAGATACGCTTGTATGTCTTATAAATACCTACGTGGCCACTCCAGGGATTTGAGTGGTAGTGATGTAGAATGGATGACACAAGGCTATTTGGAATGTACACTTGATAATGAACTTGGTTGTTTGACCGGTGAGTTTTGTGGTAGAGTGTATCCTCAATTACTTCATACTGGTCTGTTAGAGTAGAGTCATCGTCTGCTAAGGCTTGAAGTATGTTTATGACTGCAGGATCTTTGTGCTGCTCTTCCCAGATGACAGCTGGAGAGCTCGGAAGTTGTAACTTATCCTGTTGGCTGGTGTAGAGGCTGCACCTGCTGTACATCTGAGACAGAGTTTTAGGTGCCATATTTAACTTCCCTTTGCGATATTCAATGATAAAATCAAATCTCTGAAGTCGCAAGGCCCATCTGATGAGACGACTTGTGGTTTTTGTTGAAGACATTACCCATTGTAGTGCTGAGTGATCTGTGATTACTGTGAATAGTTTGTACTCTAAATAGTGCTGCCATTTCTCAAGAGCCCAGATTACAGCCAAGCATTCTTTCTCTGTGGTAGAATAATTGGCTTCTGCTTTGGTCAAGGTTCTGCTGGTATACGCAATCACCTGTTCCATACCCTGGTCTTTTCTCTAAGTCAACACAGCACCCAAACCATTGTTGCTGGCATCCGTGTAGACTGTGAAGGGAAGTTGTACATCAGGATGGCCAAGGATGGGAGGAGAGGTAAGGCAAGATTTCAGATGATCAAATGCCTTCTGGCATTGCAGAGTCCAATGAAATGTACACCTCTTTTTTTCAGTGAATTCAGAGGTTCAGCAATTCTGGAGAAGTTTGGTACAAACCGGTGGTACCACCCGGCTAAACCCAAAAAGCGCTGTACCTCTTTGATGTTGGTAGGCACAGGGTAGGACTGTATGGCCTCTACTTTGCTTGGGTCTGCAGACGCTCCTTTGGTATTGACAACATGTCCCAGAAATGTTATCTCTGATAGGCAGAACTTACTTTTTTTCAGGGTGATGGTTAGGCCAGCCACTTCCAGGTTATGGAGAACAGCCTGAAGGTCGAAGAAGTGCTGGACTACAGATGGTGAGTAAATAATTATATCGTCAATATAGACAAAACAAATGCTTCCACGCAATTTTCCGAGTACACACTCCATCAGCCTCTGAAAGGTGGCAGGGGCATTCTTTAACCCAAAGGGCATTACATTGAACTGGAACAGACCTGAGTTGGTAACGAAAGCAGTCTTTGGTTTACTTTCTTGATCCATGCTTACCTGCCAGTATCCACTGTTAAGGTCAATGGTGGAAAAAATGGATGCTCCAGAAAGTGACTCCAATATTTCAGTAATGTTGGGCAGAGGGTACACATCATTTTCTGTAATGGCATTAACCTTACGGTAATCCACACAAAACCTGAGGCTTCCGTCTTTTTTAGGAATAAAGACGACAGGGGAGGCCCATCCAGAATGTGATGGTTCCACAATGCCAGCAGCCAACATCTCCTCCAGCTGTTCTTTTATGACGGCTTGCTTGGCAGGAGTTGTGCGATATGGGCGCTGCTTGATAGGCACCTGGTGGGTAGTATAGATGCGATGTTCAAGGACTTCAGTACGTCCCGGACGAAGTGTGCAGACTTGTGGATTTGACTCCATAATCTGATATAGCTGTTGCTTGTCTTCAGGAGGTAAGTGGGCAGCATTTACAGCAGCATCAATTAGTGTTTTTTTCATCAGAATTGGCTGGTGTTAAAGATATGACACTTTGTGGAGGAGGAACAGAACTCAGTAGGGAAAGACTGGAACTTTTACTTTCTTTCTTTTCCTTTTGGTGTTGGGAGTGGATAACTGGTACACTGGCATTTTCAGGCTGGAATGGAAAATCTTCATTAGGATTGGACTTAAAGGAATATTTTTGATCTACCACATTGATCTGCAGGCCACTGGAATAAATAAAGTCTAAGCCAAGTACAACAGCGTAGGCTAGAGCTTTATCAGGAAGAACAGCAGTAGGTATGTTGAAAACTTTTTTATGAAGAGTGATTGCTTTCCTGTAGCTCAACTGGTAGAGCATGGCGCTAGCAATGCCAAGATCATGGGTTCGATTCCCAGGGAAAGCAAGAGCTGGTCAAATGTAAAACTGTAACTTGAATGCAATGTAAGTCGCTTTGGATAAAAGCGTCTGCTAAATGCATAAATGTAAATGTAAATGTGATTGGTGCGTTTACCCATCCTAATGGAATTTCTGCTTCTCCATTGGCAAGGTAGAGAGGACCTCGAATCCATGGAAGAAGACTTTGTGCAATAAGCTCCTGACAAAGATTCTCATGCAGAAGGGTATAACTTGCACCTGTGTCAACAATAGCTTTCCCCTTCCAGGTACCAATACTCAGAGGTACAACTAATTGTTGTGGAACAGCGGCAGGTGGGGGTGTATTCTTACAAGTTTTTGGGGTCTTTTTGGTGAATGTGGCAGAAACCGAGTGATTGGTAGGAGGACCACCAGCTCTGGGAACTGAAAATGTTGTTCGCTTACTGCTGGCGGAATGGTGTTGATTGGATTGAAGTGACTGAGCAGAGACAAAGCGAGGACAGTGGCCCGGGGAGTGATGTCCGTTACATCGCCAACATTGCACTAAAGGCGATTTCTCTTTCTCTGCTGGGCAACTAGAGATGGGTCTTTGGGGCATGGCTATAGATTGCTTGAAACCCATACGTCCTTCATATTGTTTTTGCTGTTCATAATCTCTTTCAAGCTGTTGGCCTAATTTCACCAGTTCGTTGATATTGTTCACCCGACTGCTTAGCTGGCTAGCGAGGTATGGTTTAATGTTTTTTAAAATCATTTTCACCAGTTCATAGTCGGTTAAGGTGGGCTTCCATCTCTTGCAGAGTGCTCTGTAAATAAATGCGAAGTCTCTTATGCTTTCCCTTTCACCTTGTGTTCTTGTTCGGACTCTTTCTGCTAGTTCGTCCTCGTAGTCCTCTGAAAGGAAAGCAGAAAGAAATGCAGACTCAAACTCATCCCATGTTCCTACAGATGATCGTGCCACTTCCCACCAGTCTCGGGCGGTACCATATAGGACAGAGCGAAAGGTGGCCAAGATGTCAGTATCATTAAGAGGATGTAATGCCAAGAAGTCCTGACATCGGGTGAGATACAGCAATGGGTCAGCATCATCTGACTGTCTGCCAAAAGTAGGAAATGTGAGCTTAAGATGGTCACTCTTTACCACAGGAGGAGGAAGAGGTGATGGACCAGTCACTAGTGTGATGGTTCTCTCATCTGTAAACCAGCCAATTGTTTTTCTAGAGTTTGAAATTTTTTCTCCATTTCAGTTTTAAGATCTTGTACATCTGTACATACTGTTTTGGTAGTTTGAGTGCACTGAGTGAGCTCTGTAGACATCAGGTCATGATTTCTCTGAAGTGTTACTAGGTAGGTTTTGATATCCTGTTGGAGCTCACATTGAAGTTGTTCCATCGTGAATCTTACTTCAGACACAAAAGTAGTTTGAGCTTTGTGTAGTTCAGCAAAAATGTCAATTTTCACTGTTTTAACAAGTTGATCAATCTCTTCCTTAACATACTCTTTATTTTTAGACATGCTCGTGAGCACTTGTTGCTGGTTGTATTCCAGTTTATCAGCAAGTTGAGCAATCAAGGAGTCATGGTGTGCAGACGTTGTTTTAAGTTCTTGGGTGAGTTCGCCAACAGTTTTCTCATGGGTTCGCAAATGATCCAGTAATGTGTCCCAGTTTCCTTGCACATGGGCAGTGAGCTGATGGATTTCCCTTCCAGGAGTAGGGAGGTAGCCAGGAAGATCATGCTGCGTCGCCGAGGAGGGTGGTGAAGCTTCAACGGATGCACTTGTGCACAGTTGCATAGGCGTGGGTTCAAATGAAGCTGTGCCACCTAGAGGTTTTGTGGCAAAATACACTTGAGACCTGGTATGGGGACTGCTGTACTGAGCCGGTGCGAAGTGAATGGTGGGAATATGAGGAGGAGGAACAGATCTTGGTTGCAAAGGTGGCCAGACTGGGGTTGCTATGTCTGGAGGGGGTTCAATTTCCACAGATGTTGAAGGTGAAGGAGGGATAGTGGCCATGTTTGTAGTGTGTGTTGATGTAATATGTAAAATGTAGTGAAATGCTAATGTGTGAAAGTGAATGTGTAAAAGTTACTGGAAATAAAAATACAATGGCAATCCCACAATGCCTGTAGCGTGGATCTGTTTCAACAATTATTCAGTTACTTAAATGTCCACCAATTAGTACAATTAGTTACCTCAATCAGTTGTTCATCACCACACTCACACCACAAAATTATCCAATCAAATTAACAACAGCAGGTTATCAATTTAACAAGTTTCTCTTCCAATTTATCAGAAAGAAAAAAAAAAACTTTCACAGTGCTCAGGTTTCACAACACAGGAATATACTTAAACAGTACTTTTCAGCAAAAACAAACCATTTCAGTTCAAATCTGAGAACCTTAAAAAGTGTTGACAATGACCTCAAATAACAGAACTCTACACTTTCACAATTTGTGGTTTCGGGTCCTTGTTCACATACACTTTTTAAATATTTTTATTATTATATTCATGTCCCTGTTCGGGCGCCACTTATGTAAGGGTGGCAGCCCCCAAATTAGATTGAATTAGTTAAACTTAAATACCTTCAATAATTTCCTTTTTTCGGGCGCCAGACAGGACAAAATTTGTCAAGTCAAAATATTTATATATTTTAGTGTTTTAGTTCCCAGATAAACTCAAGATGGAGCACAAACAAAGCCACCGATACACAATGTGCCAATCACACAGTAGAACAAACTAAAACTTGGGTTTAAATAACACACTTACAAAATAGAGCTTGCTTTTTCCAAGTCAAAGAATGTTACTTAGAAAAAATTAAAAAAATACAACAAAATTACAATATTCAATTTCCCAGCATTTAAACAATTTGGGGAAAAGGAAAAAAAAGGAAAGAACAATAAGTGGAAATGATTAAATAACAGTATTGCTCCGTTCAGTTCAGACTTGCAATTCAAAAACATTCAATCCAAAAAGATAAAAAAATAAAAAAAATAATTTTTTTATATATATATATATATATATATATATATAAAACCGTAAATAGTCTTTGAAAAAAAACAACAACTCAGAATTGATACGAGTCTCAGTCCATACAAGTTCACACACAAAACAAGCCAGCATTAAGCCCACTGGATGAGTGCATGAATGTGTGTGTGTCAGGTGAACTTGAATGTGTGTATGTGTGTGTGTGTAGCGTCGGCGGCGGGAATCAAGACTGCGTTAGGGGCGGCCAGCCAGCTAGCTGCTGCATAAACAACGCCATGGAAAAACAAGAGTTAGGGAATTTGAAAGTTTGATGTGGCTTCACGTAAGAAAGAAGTTTAAAGTCTTAAAATACCTGCAGCAGGCGAACTTGTCTCGTCTGGAGATATGTTGCGACCGGCAAACCATGCAGAACCAATTTTCTTCTGATCGCACCCGGTCTATGCATTCACAATCCAGTACACGCCTCAGCAGCAACATGCATCAGCCGTCAGGTAACACTTAGATTTCCTTTCCCACACACACACCTTCACTTCCGTTTTACTCCTTATATACAGTTTTCCATTTTCCCAAACTTCCGCCTAATTATGGGTTAGATACAAGAACTGGCACAGACTTTTTCCCATTTTGCCACACTATAGTTGTTAATTACATGCTGATGTGCGTTCATATAGATGGTAATCATGCAGATACAGCCATGTTCCACACATCAATAAAAAATGTTGAAAAAAGGAAAATAAAAGGTTTATTTAGCAAAAAAGGCGATCGCTAAGTTACGCCCCCATCAGATGACAGGTGCGTCACAACGTGCGTCACGCGCCGTCACGAAGGAGCGCCAGAATTCAAATAAACAATATTCCGCTTATCTTTAACTTTTTTTTTTTTGGATGGACTCATTCTGTCTGTGAGACTGTAAGCTACAAAACTGTGTTGTTTTTTTACCACCAAGACGCAGTTTTTAAGCGTAAATTATTCCATAACAGACACAAACAATAACTCCCTGAAGACATGAAACTGAAACAAATCAATAACGATCCAAATTACAACTTTATTGTTTCGTTGGAGTAAAAGTTCATGATGGAATGTTCTTCCGTGGATCTTATCTCTCAAATTAAACCAGGATTTACAGCAGTGGGTACGTTTTAGTGTCGTTATCAGGATGAATCTGGTATGTACTGCATTTTTTTATAAATGTTTTGATGTGTACTGCTTACACAAATTTAGCAAATACATTCCTTATAAGCTTTCTATCGAAAAACAGCGATCTGTCGTCGATGCTTGAGGCTTAGACCTTTGGAATTATATATAGTTTGTCAAAATTAACTTTGTTCCATTTCATCTAATCTATTCACAAACGATCACATGTTCAAACAAAGAGATTTCAGTGCGCCGGCGTCCTGGTGCATGTTAGCAGGTTAAGTAACCTTCAATAGATCCGGCTTGGAGATTCTTAATGGAATTGAGGTAGGAAATAAATGACGTAATTGCGAGGAGAGAAAAATCAGGAAATGGCAAGTTATAGGAGAGGTGAAATGCTTTGAAACATCTCCAAGCTGATTGGAGAGAAGTGTTAGAAGGAAGATATAGAGGGGCCATAACCGTTTGCGGAGGCAGCCTCATGCATGGATTAGCCCCTGGCCATTGATAGGGAAAAGGAGTAATGGAAGGTTAAGAGTAAGATGGCTGATCTTTAGCGGCCAGCGGAGGCAGCCTCACGCTAGCATCTGCAGCCGGAGGTAGAAGGAAGGAAGTGAGAAGGATAGGAGGTTAGAAAGCCATGCCAGCGGGCAATGTTGTGTGCGGCATGGTAGCTGAAGGCGCCGCAGTGATTGGTTGAGAAGAGGAGGAGGCAGTGCAGTGTGAGGAGCGGCCGAGTCTGGGGCACGGCTCAGGCTTGCTGACGGCCTACTGCATCTTGACGCTCGAGGGCTAGCGTTCGCTATGGGAGCTGGAGGCCACTGAAAAGGAAAAGAATTACAAGTAACAGGAGAAAAAGACTGAGATGTGAGGGCCTGTGTTGCAGGCGGAAGCAGCTTCATGTTAGTTTCAGCTGCTGTAGCTGTAGGCCACGGGGGCTTGTGACATTTGGCGGGGCGGGAAATGCTGAAAAGCAACTAGCAACGAATTTAGCTATTTAAAAAGTATTTGACGACCTTCAGCAACTTTTAAAAAGTGATAAAATGAAAAGACATGCTTTTCCTCTTAACCACACACAAAAAAAAAATAATATAAAAAAAAAAAAAAAAAAAAAATATATATATATATATATATATATATATATATATATATTAGGGCTGTCAATTTTAACGCGTTAACGCATGTGATTAATCTAAAAAGTTTAACGCGTTAATATTTTTTTAACGCAAATTAATCGTTTGATAAGGTCTGACCCCAACTTCTTGCCGTCATCGCAGTGCGGAAGGTAATCAATCATTGCCTGCATCCCAATGTACACACTATCCATCCTAAATTCTATGTGATATTAGTAATTTTAGTAATTTTAGATTGTGTGATTATGAGGTGCCCGGCTAGACGAAAGTGAAGCGAATGTGGAGAGAGAGAGAGAGCGAGTGTGTGAGAGAGAAGAGAGCGAGAGAGAGAGAGAGAGTGCGCGAGAGAGAGCGAGTGTGTCCGAGAGAGAGAGAGACAGTGTGCGAGAGATATTATACTCATATGTGAAAAGGGTACCAGCGAACCAGTTTTGCCAGGGTCGGGGTTTTTCCCCTCACAATTAGGCTATTTTGAATATACAGTCGCGGGAAAAATGACAGAGCTGTGGGTTGTGGTTTTTTTGGGCTACTTTTATAATGTACCGCGGCCGCCCAAAGTGTATGTGATCGCAAAATTAAGTTATTACAAACACTCGATGGTGGTTTAAAGTGATTTCTGAGTAAAAGTGTACTATTAATCTCATAAACTGTCTTATGTAGAATGATGCTAATGTTAGCTCTAATGCACCTGCATAACAGGTCCAATTCTTCTTCATAATGCATTTTATCATAATACTTCATGTAAGGTCGCAAGAAAATGTTTTGTTGTATTTATTTAGAAATACGTTTGATAATAGTTGGGTAAATGTGTACTGGGATTGAAGTGATGTGGCTTGGTAAACGTTTTATTGCCAGTATAAAGGCTGATATGGCTGAATAAAAACAAAAGAATAATAAGGATTATGTCTCAGACTTTGCGGAGGTGTGAAAGGTTCTGTTTCCTTAAACTAGTTTGCCATGCATTTCTTTATTGCAAGACATTTACAGGTAAATCCTAGTATTTTAAATTTGTGATTAATCATGATTAATCACAGTCCAGGACAGCACAAATATATATATATATTGAAACAGCTAGCCAGCCAAGCAGCACATAAGCTGGTAGAGACTGAGAGGTGCCTAGCAGTAAGCGTATCTCATGAGAATTAGGTTGTTAGTTGCTCTTGTTCAATAATAATAATAATAATAATAATAATAATAATAATGAAAATAATAGTTTCTCTGATACACCTAAGTTGTTAGTTTGTACCTATAATTGTTAATTATTTAGGTACGCTGTTGAACTTTTCTTGAAAATCAATATTTTTTTTTTTTTTCAACTTCTCTGAATATCTGAGTACCATGTGCAATTTAAAAACAGGTAAATTTCTAGAGAATATTACAGAATATTTAAATAATTTCATTGTGTTCTGTATAGCTTTGCGCCATGGTTACAAAATGACATCAACATCCATTGTCATCCCGTCGTTTAACAACTTTTAGCAACAAACGACCTGCCTTTAGCAACTTAATACTTAGTTTGCAACACGGCCTGGGCCGCTAGTGGAGATAGCCTTGCGCTAGGGGCTGTCTACACCTGGACACCTCATGCGCCCCCTCCGAAACGACCAGGTGTAAATGCCCTCCGAGACGCATTCCAGACGGATATAAATCCGATTGCTCAAACCACTTCAGGAGGTGGTCTGGGCCGCATTCCAGATGAAACTGGACAAGTTTAAATGCATCTGGTTGTTGAAACCACATATGTTAATTTTTTACTTCTCCCAAAATATTAAAATAATAAACGTGTGAGAGCGTTTTATAGGCTATATGCTATGTTATTTATTTAAAAAATTGGAATTCTCAATTTATCCAGAATCGTGCAACTCATTTACATGTTTTTTTATTTATTTTATTTTTTTTCTACGTATGATGGCACCGCAGATGGCAGCTACTGTGCTTTTCTCTCCAGTGTTTGTACAGTTTTTGTTTGTTTTTCCTGTTTTTTGTTTCTCAAACACGATCAGCTTTACCAGGGATGAACTGCTGAACATTCGGCAGAACACACCACAAAATCTTTTACCGGATTTTGATTACTCGGACGCTTTGCTTGACATTATAGTTGGCAGAGCTGTGGTGTTGTTTAGACGCTACAGGTCATGCAGATGGGGGAAGCGCGCCGGCACGCTTGTGAAGCTTCGTCAGCGCGGATTAAGAACGCCGTTGCCTAGCATCCATCTCGCGAATCTCCACTCTCTACCCAACAAAACGGCAAACTTCTCCTGCTCTCCCGGACAAATAAGGATTTCTCAAACTCTGCTGCTCTGTGTTTCACGGAAACCTGGCTGTAGGATACCATACCAGACAGCATTTTGCATCTTTCTAACTTCCAACTGATCAGAGCAGATCGCGAGGCAGAATCAACGGGGAAATCGCGCAGCGGCGGGACGTGCTTCTACATCAATGAGAGGTGGTGTACAGATGTAACTGTGTTAAAGAAGATGTGCTGCTCTGATCTAGAAACGCTCTTCATTAACTACAAGCCGTTCTCGTGAGTGTTTACATTCCACCGCATGCGAATGCGAGATCAGCTTTACAGAAACTCGCTAATCAGATCACAGAGACTGAGCAACAACACCCAGATTCTGTTTTAATCATTCTCGGTGACTTTAATAAAGCAAATCTCTCCTGCGAACTGCCAAAATACAGACAGCACATGACATGTCCCACCAGAGACAGTAATATATTGGATCACTGTTACACAGCGATAAAGGATGCATATCACTCTGTCCCACGGGCAGCTTTGGGACTCTCTGATCACTGTTTAGTTCATCCTATACCAACCTACAGGCAGAAAATCAAATCTGAAAAACCTGTATTAAAAACTGTTAAAAGATGGACTAATGAAGCAGAGCAAGATTTAAAAGCTTGTTTTGACCTCACTAATTGGAGTATTTTGAAGCAGCCGCCACCGATTTGGACGAACTCACAGGGACTGTAACATCATATATCAGTTTCTGTGAAGATATGTGTATTCCTACCAGGACTCGTTTAACCTACAACAACGACAAACCATGGTTCACAGCAAAACTCAGACAGCTCCATCAGGCCAAAGAAGATGCTTACAGGATGGGGGATAAAGTCTTGTATAAACAGGCCAAATACACATAGGAAAAGGAGATCAGGGTGGCAAAGAGGAATTATTCTGGCAAGCTAAGGATTCAGCTCTCTTCCAGTGATTCGGTTTTAGTGTGGAATGGTATGAAAGAATTTACAAATGACAAGAGACCATCCCCCAGCACTGTGGAGAATCAACAACTAGCAGACGATTTGAATGTCTTTTGCTGCAGGTTTGAAAAAACACCCCACAACCACCCTGAACACCTCTCCACACAACCATTAACACCTCCAACAACCCCCCTGTGCCCCACACCTGCACTGAAAATAAGTGAAGATGACGTGCAGCAGGTCTTCATAAAGAACAAAAGAAGGAAAGCACCAGGCCCAGACGGTGTGTCACCAGCCTGCCTTAAATCCTGGGCTGACCAGCTAGCACCCATCTTCACACAGATCTTCAACAGATCACTGGAGCTGTGCGAAGCCCTCTCATGCTTCAAACGCTCCACCATCATCCCCGTCCCAAAGAAACCCAAAATTACTGGACTTAATGACTACAGACCTGTGGCTCCAACGTCTGTGGTCATGAAATCATTTGAAAGACAGTTTGCCTACAGAGCAAACAGGTCTGTGGATGACGCAGTCAACATGGGACTGCACTTCATCCTGCAGCATCTGGACAGACCAGGGACTTATGTGAGGATCCTGTTTGTAGACTTCAGCTCTGCTTTTAACACCATCATCCCGGACACCCTTCAGAATAAACTGACACAGCTCTCCGTCCCCACCTCTGTCTCTCAGTGGATTAACAGCTTCCTGACAGACAGGCAGCAGCTAGTGAGGCTGGGAAAATTCTCATCCAGCACCCGCACCACCAGCACTGGAGCCCCTCAGGGCTGTGTTCTCTCCCCACTGCTTTTCTCCCTCTACACAAATGACTGCACATCTAAAGACCCCTCTGTCAAGCTCCTGAAGTTTGCAGACGACACCACACTTATCGGCCTCATTCAGGACGGTGATGAGTCTGCCTACAGACAGGAAGTTAAGGAGCTGGCTGTCTGGTGCAGTCTTAACAACCTGGAGCTTAACACGCTCAAAACAGTGGAGATGATCGTAGAATTCAGGAGAAACCCCCCTGCTCTCCCCCCACTCACCATCATGAACAGCACGATGACTGCAGTGGAGTCATTCAGGTTCCTGGGCACCACCATCTCCCAGGACCTGAAGTGGGACAATCACATAGACTCCGTTGTGAGAAAGGCCCAGCAGAAGTTGTACTTCCTTCGCCAGCTGAGGAAGTTTAACCTGCCACAGGAGCTGCTGAAACAGTTCTACTCTGCCATCATTGAATCCGTCCTCTGCACATCAATAACGGTCTGGTTCAGCTCAGCTACCAAATCTGAGGGTAGTCCGGACTGCTGAGCGAATCATTGGTACAACCCTCCCTACTCTCCAAGAACTGTACTTATCCAGAGTGAGCAAAAGGGCTGGCAAAATCACTCTGGAACCCTCAAATCCAGCACACTCCCTCTTTGAACTGCTGCCGTCTGGTCGACGCTACAGAGCTCTGAGCACCAGAATGACCAGACACAGGAACAGTTTCTTCCCCCAAGCAATCCATCTCATGAACACTTGACATTAACGTGGAACACACAACACTATTTTACAATTATTTATTCACCACACATACATATATAATATATATATTTTTTTTTTCCCATTTCAAATTTGCACATGTCAGACCTGTACACACATGATTGTCTGTATTGCATAGTGTGTTTGCTATTTTGTACATTGCCTATTTGTATATTTGTATATTGTTCTTTTGCTGTCTGTGTCCTGTCCTGTTGCTGTCATTCTGTTGCACTGTGGAGCTTTGTCACTATAACAAATTCCTCATATGTGTAAACATACCTGGCCAATAAAGCTCATTCTGATTCTGATTCTGATGTTGTTTATTACTGCATATAATTCATTAAAATATAAGTTTAATTTCATAAAGTACAAGTTGATTTCAAAATGCAACTACATTTTTTACATCGTGTTTTTCAGTTGAATAAAATACTATTTTTCCCTATATATTTCATCATTGAGGTTTTCTTTTTAAAAAGTCTAAAAATCTTGTCTCGTCTCGTTCTCGTGAACCCAGTCTCATGTCTCGTCTTGTCTCGTCTCGTGGGATAAGTGTCTCGTCACACCCATAATATATATATATTATATATATATATATTATATATATATATATATATATATATATATGTATGTATGTGTATATATATATTATATATATCAGCGTTCACATTAACCGAAAATTCTCCGTCATTGACAGAATTTTTTTAGCAATGACATAAAAATCTGAAGGGTGATCTATTGTAATTTATTACTGTAATTCCCACCCCTGTCCAGTTGTTGGCGAGTGCGCTCCAATGTGGCAGCAGAGCGCGGGATCATCAGCTCCAGAACAAGAATAAAACTGTCACCAGTCTTTTATGCATTTGATTATGCACAGGGGAGTACCCAATTTAAGCTACAGTGATCTATCACGCCACATTAAGGAGTGCCAAAATGTTATTTTTTACTTGAATTTCCTAATAAAATTGACAGAATTTGAAATCTGAGACTTTGTTTCAGGAAGCAGACACACTCTGTCAGTTTAAATCTAGATTAAAGACCCATCTCTTTAACCTGGCTTACACCTAATACACTATTGCATTTCTATAATTCAAATCCGTTAAAGCAGTGGTTCTCAAAGTGTGGTACGCGTACCACTAGTGGTACGTGAGCTTCCTCTAGTGGTACGCAGAGGAATCTCTGAATTAAATATAAATTAGGTGTCCACCAAAAGCCGCTTTTCAACCGTAGGAACTTTACCGAGGAACTAGGGACTTTGGGCTGGTACTCATTATCTTTCCACCACAGGAACCAGGATCTAAATAAAGTTCCAGGTAAAAATTTCCCCTCAGAAAGTACCTGCTTGAGAGGTATTACTTTTTCAAAGGTCTGGAACGTTCGGATGCGGGACTTGGGCGCTGAACATGCTGATTGGTTGAGTTCAAGCAGCACTCAACCAATTCGCTTTTTTTATTTTTATTACTGTCATTGTGTCATGAAATGTAGTTTTAAAAGTATTCCAGGCGAGAATGTAGTTGTTTAAAATTCAAATCTGCGGTTTATTTATAAAAACAACGCCTATTTGAAAATGTGCTTTGCCGATTTCAGAGACGTGAGCTCCACGCGATCACCGGGCGCCCAGTGCTCATGTATCCCAAGAGAGTAGCATAACCTCGGCTAGTCCTTCGTACATTTGCCGCTGGCTCTGATGTCTCTGTAGTGGTTAAACATAAGATATAATTCGTTTTGGGTAACTCTAACAGGTAATCTTTGGTCTTTATTCTTTTGTTCTATTAATATGTTAAAATGAAAATGAAAACAGGCAATGTTTGATATAATATTTCGTTTCATTGTAATGTATGTACGTTCCCTGAACTACATTCTGTGGCTATTAATATGTTTAAATGAAAACGAAAAGAGGCAGTGGTGTTTGAGATATTTCGTCTGTAAATACAGTGAGGAAGATTGGAGCAGCCGAGGCGAGCTGACTGATGTTATCAAGTACGCTGCTCTTTGCAGAATTACTGGACTTGCGTCGTTCTTGAGTCTCGTGAAGTCTGAACTACCGAGGATGCAAGTCCGAGATTTGCGTACTTGGTATTAAGAAACGCGTGCAGACCTAACGTTACGTTACCAGACTATTTACCTAATCTTCTGGGTACTTTAGACAGCGATGGAAACGCAGACAGCAACAGGTCTGGGGGGAAAAAGTTCCTGGGACATATTGTTGTTACTTGCAGCTACACATACAGCCTTTGTTATTTATTTATATTTTTAATCAAGTACTTTTTTATTTAAAAGTTAAATAAAAACTGTACTGTACTTAAATAAAGATTAAATGAAAATGTATTGTAGCTACTTAAGTTAAATAAATACTAAGTTACTGTACTTAAATGTTAAGTATGATACATTTTCATTTAATCTTTAAGTACAGTTTTTTTAACATTTAAGTACAGTACAGTTTTTATTTCACTTTTAGGTACAATATATTTTAATTTAATAATTATATTTTTTTATTTACCTGGAAGTAAACAGTGCAGTGTTAATGTTCAAACTGTGTATTTACAATGTTTTAAGAGGCTGACAATAATAAATATTCTTATTAGGAATAAAACTGACTCGTTTTTATTTTATTTTATTTTGTTAACTGTGCATAGTGCTACTGCATTTTAATATTGGTCATAATGGTGGTACGTGGAAAGCCAAATATTTTCTGAGGTGGTACTTGGTGTAAAAAGTTTGAGAACCACTGCGTTAAAGGATTGTTAGGCTGCATTAATTAGGTCAAACAGAACGGGGAACAATTCCCAAAACACCCGATGTACTTGTTACATCGCTAGAAGAATGGCATCTATGCTAATATTAGTCTGTTTCTTTCTTATTCCGAATTCACCGTAGCCACCCAGATCCAGACTGTGTCCAGATCAGATAGTCACTGCAGCCACCCGGATCCAGTCCGTATCCACATCAGATGGTGGATCAGCACCTAGAGATGACCTCTATAGCCCTGAATGTCAGCGGAGACCAGGACAACTAGATGAGCCCCAGAGACTGATCCCCAGTGAAGACCCTGTCTCCTAGACAGCCATCAGGACAAGACCACAGGAACCAGATGAGTCCTTTGCACAATCTGACTCTCCTGCAGCCTAGATTTAACCTGCTGATTTTGTCTGGCCAGAGGAGAATGACACTATTTCGACACACTATTTCCCCGTCTAAATACTGCAAAGCTGATGTAAAGCCACCCAGCTTTATATCAAGCTGATGTAAAGCTGCTTTGACACAATTTGCATTGTTAAAAGCGCTATACAAATAATAGTGACTTGACTTGACTTGATATATATACAGTATATATATATATATATATATATATATATACAGTCATGGCCAAAAATATCGGCACCCTTTGTAAATATGATCAAAGAAGGCTGTGAAAATTAATCTGCACTGCCTTTTGATCTTTTATTTAAAAAAAAATCACAAAAATCTAACCTTTCATTAGATAATAAGAATTTAAAATGGGAGGAAATATCATTATGAAATAAATGTTTTTCTCTAATACACATTGGCCACAATTAACAGCACCCTTTTATTCAATACTTTTTGAAACCTCCATTTACCAGTTTAACAGCTCTAAATGTTCTCCTATAATGCCTGATGAGGTTAGAGAACACCTGACAAGAGATCAGAGACCATTCCTTCATCCAGAATCAATCACTCCAGACCCTTTAGATTCCTCGCTCTATGTTGGTGCTTCTTCTCTTCAGTTCACCCCACTCATTTTCTACAGAGTTCAGGTCAGAGGACTGGAATGGCCATAGCAGAAGCTTGGTTTTGTGCTCAGTGACCCATTTTTGTGTTGTTTTTGGGGTTTGTGTTTGGATTATTGTACGGTTGGAAGATCCAAACATGGCCCATTATAAGATTTCTAACAGAGTCAGTCACTTATTGATTTTTTATCTGTTGGTATTTGATAGAATCCATGATGCCATGTGTCTAAACAAGATGTCCAGGACCTCCAGCAGAAATATAGGCCCACAACATCTAAAATACAGCAGTATATTTCATTGTACACATGGGGTACTTTTTATCCCTGTGTTCACCAAACCCATCGTGAGTGTTTGCTTATAAAAAGCTATTTTTTTTAGTTTCATCTGACCATAGAAGTCAGTCCCATTTGAAGTTCCAGTCGTATCTGATAACTGAATATGCTGGAGTTTGTTTTTGGCTGAGCTAGGAGAATTTTTCTTGAAACCCTCCCAAACAACAGTTTGCTGTTTGATTTTTTTTTAAGGTTTTCTGACCCCGAGACTCAACTATTTTCTACAATTCTCCAGTTGTGGTACTTGGAGAGTCTTTAGCCACTCAGATTCTCCTCCTCACCGTGCATTAGGATGATATAGACACATGTCCTCTTCAAGGCAGTTTTGTAACATTTTCTGTTGATTGGAATTTTTTAATTATTGCCCTGATGGTGGAAATGGGAATTTTCACTGCTCTAGCTCTTTTCTTAAAGCCACTTCACTAATTTGTAAAGCTCAATTATCTTTTGCTGCACATCAGAAATATATTCTTTGGTCTTTCTCGTTGTGATGGATGATTAAGATAATTTGGGCTTTGTTTTCCCTCCTATTTATATTTCTGTGAAACAGGAAGCCATGGCTGGATAATTTCATGTTCATAATCACCCTGGAGTGCTCAAAATTGTGAATATGAATGGGAATATACTTCAGAGATATTTTACTCATAAGAATTTCTAGGGGTGCCAATAATTGTGTCCAACGTGTATTTGAGAAAAAACATTTATTTCATAATGATATTTCCCCCCATTTTAAATTCTTATTATCCAATGAAAGGTTAGATTTTTGTGATTTTTTTTAAATAAAAGATCAAAAGGATTAATAATGCAGATTAATTTTCACAGCCTTCTTTAATCATATTTACCAAGGGTGCCGATATTTTTGGCCATGACTGTATATACACACACACATATATATATATATTATATATATATATATATATTATGTATTTCATTATTATTATTATTTCATTGTTACGGGGTTGTAAACTTGTGACAGGGCTGAGTTATTTACTTAAAATAAATAAATAAAATACACAATTTACTATCTTCTGACAGCATGAGACAATAAGACAATTATCTCTAATCTGGTCAAATAATCATTGGCTATGTTCTCGATCATTCAACCATATCAGTTACGTCTATAAGAGTGCAAGTGCCATATCAGATAATTTGCATTTGGTATTTGCTGTAGAGCTCTGTCGCTGAGATGATTCTCTTTCTATACACACTCCTCCTTTTCCATCAGCTTCATACAAAGGCAGAAAACACTCCTTGTCAAACAATGGGAGACCCTAAATACCCGCTGCTTTCCAAGGATGGAGATGTAACTATCGGAGGGATTTTTGCAATCCACAGAAAGGAAACATTACCTTCTTTTGACTTTATACAAAAACCTCAACATCTGTTATGCTCAAGGTTTGTTACAATGATGTTTTAAGAAACATCAGAGTTGACAATTTGAATACAAACTGTTTTTAAATTTGTCTTTTTCTGCTTATTATTATTATTATTATTATTATTATTAAGACATCTAGAAGCAGCATCTAGAAACTCATTTTCAATAGCAAACTACCAAAAACATCTAATTTTATTGTGTTTTGAGTTTGAACCATATGCAAAAATAAATAATTATCATTTATTTCTACACCTTATGTATTTTAATAATTTAGTGGAGCCTACTAATTCAATGTTTCATTTAACAGCGTGAATCTGAGAGATTTTCGTTTGGCACAACTCATGATCTTCGCAATTGAGGAAATTAACAGAAGTGAAAGTTTGCTTCCAAATGTTTCTATTGGATATCGAATATATGATACTTGTGGATCAAGATTGTCTACAATGAGTGCAACTATTGGAGTGATGAATGGTCAGGACTTTGGACCAGGAGACAGATGCAATGGACGTCCTCCTTTACATGCTATCATAGGTGAATCAGAATCTTCTGCCACAGTGATTCTGTCCAGAACTACAGGACCTTTTAAAATTCCAGTGGTAAGGAGCAGTAATACAAATTATTTTACAATTACCATATGACTTTATCATTGTTTCCTTTGCTTTCTTTTTCAGATAAGTCCCTCAGCTACGTGTGAATGTCTCAGTAATAGAAAAGATTACCCCTCTTTCTTCAGGACTATTGCTAGTGATTACCACCAGAGCAGAGCACTTGCACACATAGTCAAGCACTTTGGATGGTCTTGGGTGGGAGCTGTGAACAGTGACAATGACTATGGAAACAATGGAATGGCTGTATTTCTTAAAATAGCCCAGGAGGAGGGGATTTGCATAGAGTACTCTGTGAAATTCTACCGCACAGAGACAGAAAAACTAAAAAAAGTGGTAGACACAATTAAAAAAGGCACAGCAAAAGTGATTGTTGCATTTGTTTCATTTGTTGAGATGGGCTTACTTATTGATCAGTTAAGTATTCAGAATATTGCAGGATTTCAAATGATTGGTGTGGAGTCATGGATAACTACAAAGAATTACATCACTCCAAATAGTTTTCATTCACTGGGAGGGTCACTTGGATTTGCAGTGAGAAAAATTAATATTGAAGGGTTTGCAGATTATGTTATAAATGACTTCTGGGATACAGCTATTCCATGCTCACAGAGTGAGATTAATTCTTCTCAATATGCATTAAACTGCAACAGATATGAGGATCTACTTGCGCTAAAATTCTACAATGAAGATGTAGCTGAACAAAGATATGCAAGCAATGTCTACAAAGCAGTTCATGCTGTAGCTCATTCACTACACAGTCTACTCAAGTGCAAAGAACAAGAAGGTTGTGAGAAAATCCTGGCAATACAACCACAGGAGGTAAAGGATAAAATATAGATACAAGATAAAAGGAAGCAAAGAGGGGGCATTAGTTTTGTTGCACATTTTAAATGTCTCAGTGATAATATCAAATATATATATATATATACAGGTGCTGGTCATATAATTAGAATATCATCAAAAAGTTGATTTATTTCACTAATTCCATTCAAAAAGTGAAACTTGTATAATGTATACATTCATTCCACACAGACTGATATATTTCAAGTGTTTATTTCTTTTAATTTTGATGATTATAACTGACAACTAATGAAAACCCCAAATTCAGTATCTCAGAAAATTAGAATATTACTTAAGACCAATACAAAGAAAGGATTTTTAGAAATCTTGGCCAACTGAAAAGTATGAACATGAAAAGTATGAGCATGTACAGCACTCAATACTTAGTTGGGGCTCCTTTTGCCTGAATTACTGCAGCAATGCGGCGTGGCATGGAGTCGATCAGTCTGTGGCACTGCTCAGGTGTTATGAGAGCCCAGGTTGCTCTGATAGTGGCCTTCAGCTCTTCTGCATTGTTGGGTCTGGCATATCGCATCTTCCTCTTCACAATACCCCATAGATTTTCTATGGGGTTAAGGTCAGGTGAGTTTGCTGGCCAATTAAGAACAGGGATACCATGGTCCTTAAACCAGGTACTGGTAGCTTTGGCACTGTGTGCAGGTGCCAAGTCCTGTTGGAAAATGAAATCTGCATCTCCATAATGTTGGTCAGCAGCAGGAAGCATGAAGTGCTCTAAAACCTCCTGGTATACGGCTGTGTTGACCCTGGACCTCAGAAAACACAGTGGACAAACACGAGCAGATGACATGGCACCCCAAACCATCACTGACTGTGGAAACTTTACACTGGACCTCAAGCAACGTGGATTCTGTGCCTCTCCTCTCTTCCTCCAGACTCTGGGACCCTGATTTCCAAAGGAAATGCAAAATTTACTTTCATCAGAGAACATAACTTTGGACCACTCAGCAGCAGTCCAGTCCTTTTTGTCTTTAGCCCAGACGAGAAGCTTCTGACACTGTCTGTTGTTCAAGAGTGGCTTTACATGGACCCTGAAACCCATGTCTTGCATACGTCTGTGCGTAGTGGTTCTTGAAGCACTGACTCCAGCTGCAGTCCACTCTTTGTGAATCTCCCCCACATTTTTGAATGGGTTTTGTTTCACAATCCTCTCCAGGGTGCGGTTATACCTATTGCTTGTACACTTTTTTCTACCACATCTTTTCCTTCCCTTCGCCTCTCTATTAATGTGCTTGGACACAGAGCTCTGTGAACAGCCAGCCTCTTTTGCAATGACCTTTTGTGTCTTGCCCTCCTTGTGCAAGGTGTCAATGGTCGTCTTTTGGACAACTGTCAAGTCAGCAGTCTTCCCCATGATTGTGTAGCCTACAGAACTAGACTGAGAGACCATTTAAAGGCCTTTGCAGGTGTTTTGAGTTAATTAGCTGATTGGAGTGTGGCACCAGGTGTCTTCAATATTGAACCTTTTCACAATATTCTAATTTTCTGAGATACTGAATTTGGGGTTTTCATTAGTTGTCACTTATAATCATCAAAATTAAAAGAAATAAACACTTGAAATATATCAGTCTGTGTGGAATGAATGTATACATTATACAGGTTTCACTTTTTGAATGGAATTAGTGAAATAAATCAACTTTTTGATGATATTCTAATTATATGACCAGCACCTGTATATATATATATATATATATATATATATATATATATATATATATATATATATATATATATATTATTATGTATTTATTTATGTATTTTTTGCTAGGTGGTCGAGGCTCTGAAAAATGTAAATTTCACCATAAAGATGGGAGATCATGTGTGGTTTGACAGCACTGGTGGTGCAGTAGCCCAATATGAAGTTGTGAACTGGCAGCAAGACTCTGATGGATTATTCCAGTTTAAATCAGTGGGATATTATGATGCCTCACTTCCCCCTCCCCAACGCTTAGTGCTTAATACTAAAAATATAATTTGGGCTGGAGGACAGCTGAAGGTAAATGCCTATAACCTGTTTTAAATTAAGGGATCACCATATTAAAATGTAAAGTGTAAATACATGTATTGAAATTCATGAAAGGCATGAAGAATACATAATTAGTTTTGGACAGCAAATGTTCCACCAAACAAAACATTTATAGTTTGAATACTGTTATTTGGTTTGAAAGCATCTAATGTGCCATCAGCTATGAGTCACATCTCTGTAAGTCAACACTTTACAATAATGATTAATTAATTAATATTAGCTAAGGCATTAGATTTATTAATCTATGTTAATGTATGAATGTACTTTTGTACATTGTTAATTTGTGTTTGTTTATAACACAAATGTGTATGTATTCATATTTGTTCATGGTAAGTATTAGCTATGTATTATGCATTAGCTATGTATTTTATAACCTTTTTGAAGAGTGTTTCTGAATTGTTTAGAAAACAGATTTTGCATTTATTTTATTTAACAAAATAGGGATAAACAGAGTCCTTACTAGACTACATTTTATGATGTCATGACACAAAATTAAGGACAATACCAGTATGAAATTGTACACCGGTTTAAAAGGAACATAATGAATGAAACATACTTGACAACGACAGTTCCTATATCAATATCCAAACAAATAGAATAGTCTTAAATAATGTATAGTCACTGGTATGTGTCAAGTTTCTCCTGGAATATTGACACCCTTCGCGTTTACAGTACTTTTTATATTTTTTTAATTAACTGTGCGCCATGTTTTTTTTTTTAGATGCACATTTGTTTCTTTGAAAAATTCAAGTAGAGAACACATGTGCAGTTGGAAATGTGTAATTACTCTTTGAGCAAAATGAAATATAGGACACCCTGCAGTTTAGCTCCAACCCTAATCAAACACACCTGAACAAGCTAATCAAGGTCTTCAGAATTTCTAGGGCTACAGGCAGGTGATGTATTTTTCAGGGTTGGAGCTAAACTCTGCAGGACATCGGCACTCCAGGACCGACGTTGCCTACCCCTGCTCTACTCTGACACTCCACTGCACATGTGTCCTTTATGTTTTTGTTGAATATTGTTTGGTTGAAAAAAAATATTTAAGCATGTACACTTTTTTAAATTCTTTTTTATAGAAAATCTTTTTTTTTATTTATCAAATTAAATTGAAATCATTTTACATTTTTAGTTAAAATACACATACAATTCAAGTTTAGAATCAAACTGCTTTGCATTACATTATTTACACCACCTAGCACCAACCAACAGTAATGCTGGTATCACCAGTTAGAATGTGGATACTGTACCAGCATGAAAATTATCATACTGTGGCAATATCAGTATTATTAATCATTATTATTGACTGTCTTTAGTTATTCCTTTACAATCAGTTTAACCAGGGACGAACTGCTGAACATTCAGCAGTACACCTCACCCAGTATTTTAATGGTTTTCAATTTTCTGGACGTTTTGCTGGTCATTGTAGTTGGAAGGGTAGTGGCACTGCTCAAGTTCTCCAAGACTCGCAAACGTGGGAAGTGAGCCAGTGCACTAGTCAAGCTCCGAATTCCAAAATGAAATCTGCATGGAAATAATGAGGCAATAGGACATTTTACATCAATGATATTTGGGTACTGATGTAACAATGTTGAAGAAGTTGTGCTGTCCTGATCTAGAAGACCTCTTCATCAACCGTAAGCCTTTCTATTCAGCGCTGGAGTTTTCCTTGTTCATTCTGGTTAGAGTTTACAATTCTCTGCAAGCGTGCATGAGTTCATGAGCCTGAAAGACAACACCCGTTTGACCTTCTCTCCATGCATTCATCAATACTTCCATCAATGCCCTCTACCTGTTGTGTTTTCTTCCCTCATGTGCCCGTGACCTAGTTTTTCCTCGTGTCTGACTGTGTCATTCTGTTCACCTGTGTTTTATTAATTAGCCTTATTTGCCCAACTACTTATTTTCAAGTCTGTTCATTCTGTCTTGGTCCGGTATTGTTGATGTGTGTGTCTCCTGCCTGCTGTATATTACCCTCTGTGTGGATTCATTAAAGACTGTTTGACTATTATCTTCTTCGTTGCGCATGTGGATAGACAATGTTTTGTGACAGAATACCGGACCAAAAAGAAAAGAAGTGGACACGGTCTGTTTTCCCCATGTTTGTTTTTTGTTTAAAAAGGTTTTATTTTTGATTTTTTTGTATGGAACTCGCCGTGAGATTCGCTACTCTGGCTCGGAGGAGCCAGGATATGGAGGATTTTGCAGGGGACTTCAGCTGTTTCGCCGTCAATACCACCTTCGATGACGAGGCACTGAAGTCCCTGTTCAAGTTCGGGGCAAACTGCCACCACCTCGTTGACATCCCAGACACCACGGGACTGAACTGGAGGGAGGCCAACATCCGGTGCCTGGAGAGCGTCTGGCCCTGATCCATAATGCAGGTCGACCAAGAGCCCAGCCCATCACCACCCTGCTGCGCGGAGCAACAGCCTGAGCCCACCACAGATGGATAGCCAGATCCCGCCGCAACTGACGAGCCATCGCCAAGTGGAGTGACAGTGCTGAGGATCGCCCCGGAGCTAGAGCCTGACTTAACGTCTGACCAGATGCAAGAGCTAGCTACTGAGCGCGTGCCTGTGGATGAAGTACGGGAGTGCGAAGACTTGGAAGAAAGCCTCGCCCACTGCACCACCACTGAGGGTGAACAGATACTGGACTCTGAGGACTTTATTTATTCCAATTCAGATTTATATGCGGATATGCCCATTCTCCTCCCACCATCTTCTGAACTGCCAGTCTGCCCTGAAATGTCTGTCTGTCCTGTCACGACCACTGAGGTCGCTCCCCTGTCTGCTGTGCTCCCAGTGTTGGGAGTTGCGATCTGGTGTGTATGGGCAGCATGGGCAGAAAACCCTAGTGCTCACAAATTTACATCCACCCTCCCTCTCCTGCCTCCTCCTGTCACCCACAGCCCACCATCTGTGCAGTGGGATCACTGCGGGTCTGCCAGTCTCCATTGGTGTCGTGGCTGGAGGATCCCTTGTCTCCGCCTCCAGCCTCTGAGTCCCGGACTCCGCCTCAGCCCGTCAACCCAGTGGCTCCACCATGGCTCCTAGCTCCCTCATCTCTACCGTGGCCCGTCAGTCCACCAGCTCCACCAGGCTCCCTCGTCCCTCTGGCTCCGCCACGGTCAGTCGTCGACCATCCACCACCCTCGGGACTCCACTCCTCTGGCTGCGCCTCGTCCCTCCGGCCCCCTGGAGCCATCAGCCCTTCCTCCACCATGGCTCCTCCCTCCGTCAGCTCCACCATGGGCCGCCATCCTGGCTGGGATCTGGGTCCCACCTGGCTCCTCCTGCTCCCTCCTGTCTTCTCCCTGGCTCCTCCCTTTATCTGATCCGCCCTGGTACCTTCTGCCTCCAAAATGGCTCCTCCCTCCATCTCATCCACCCCGGTCTTCTGCCTACCTTCCTGCCTGCCCTTCGCCACCACCTTGTCCCCAGCCCAAACCCCCTCCTACCCTACTTTGTCCATCCTGCCTGGGCGTGAGGCTGCGCCTTCGGGGAGGGGGGAGTACTGTCACACCCTTGGACTGTTTTGTTGTGTTTTCTTCGCTCATGTGGCCGTGACCTAGTTTTCCCTCATGTCTGACTGTGTCATTCTGTTCACCTGTGTTTTATTAATTAGCCTTATTTGCCCACCTACTTAAGTTCAAGTCTGTTCATTCTGTCTTGGTCCGGTATTGTTGATGTTCTATATGTGTCTCCTACCTGCTGTATATTATCCTCTGTGTGGATTCATTAAAGACTGTTTGACTATATCTTCTTCATCGTGCGTGTTGATAGACCACATTTTTTGACAATATGTATACATTTCTCTTTTTTAAAGGATTATTTGTCTGTGTATATGAAGCACTGTGGTCCTGTGAGGCAGGATGTTCCTTTGTATGTCTCCACATATAGTTGAATGACAATAAAGCTCACTTGAACTAACTGAAAAATCACGTGTCCCGGGAGCCTGTATTCATAAGTATTTTATCAGCAGAGTGCAACACATCATTTGGGTCCTTGCTTTGGGTCTCTCCACCATTAAACGTCGCTTTCTTTGTCTTTTATAATTAATAAATGTAATGCCATTCATGAAAAGGGCTAATGTAATGTGTTTTTTGCAGTTGGAATAAAAAGGCTTGAAGTTAGGACATCAGCGGGGTTATCCTAAAGTTAAGACTATTTTTATGATTTTTGGTCAGGTTAAGATACTTCTGCAATACACTTTTCCTATCTGTAGTTAAGATAAGATAATGCATGTAGGAAATGTTGTTCTGTAATAGCTTTTGTCCTAAATGAAGTCCTAATCGAAATCACCATGGTTACCTAACAGATATGATTCTAAATTTAAGATATTTCTGTAATATACCGCTTGATTCTGATTCTGATATTTTTTTACATGCAGAAGCCAAGCTCTGTGTGCAGTGAGAGTTGCCCTCCAGGCACTAGGAAGGCTGTCCAAAAAGGAAGACCTGTGTGCTGTTATGACTGTATTCCATGTGCAGAAGGAGAAATCAGTAATGAGACAGGTAATCTTCAGTCCATCTTAAAGTTCTGAAGATAAATGTTTAGTTGCTCTTATACTATTAAAGAAAATATTTTTTTCTTCTGTCTCTAACGAGTGATTACATCTTCCTTTACAGATTCAATTAACTGCAAGCAGTGTACCTGGGAATACTGGTCTAATGCTGAGAAAAATAATTGTGTGTTAAAGAATTTAGAGTTTCTGTCATTCACAGAAATTATGGGTATAGTGCTTGTCTTTTTCTCACTGTTTGGAATAGGAATAACTGTGCTTGTGGCCATTCTATTTTACAGCAAGAAGGACACCCCTATTATAAAAGCCAACAACTCAGAGCTGAGCTTTCTGCTGCTCTTCTCATTGACTCTTTGTTTCCTCTGTTCACTTACTTTTATTGGACGGCCTACTGAGTGGTCCTGTATGTTGCGTCACACAGCATTTGGGATCACTTTTGTCCTCTGTATCTCCTGTGTTCTGGGAAAAACAGTAGTAGTGTTAATGGCCTTCAAGGCTACTCTTCCAGGAAGTAATGTCATGAAATGGTTTGGGCCTGCACAACAACGACTCAGTGTTCTTATCTTTACACTTATACAGGTCCTTATATGTGTGCTTTGGTTAACAATATCTCCTCCTTTTCCCTACAAAAATATGAAATATTATAAGGAAAAGATAATTCTTGAGTGCAGTCTGGGTTCTACTATAGGTTTCTGGGCTGTGCTGGGTTATATCGGCCTACTTGCTGCCTTGTGCTTTATTCTGTCTTTTCTGGCACGCAAGCTGCCTGATAACTTTAATGAAGCCAAATTCATTACATTCAGTATGCTGATATTCTGTGCTGTATGGATAACATTTATTCCAGCTTATGTCAGTTCTCCTGGAAAATTTACTGTGGCTGTGGAGATATTTGCCATTTTAGCCTCAAGCTTTGGTTTACTATTCTGCATATTTGCACCTAAATGTTATATAATCCTACTTAAACCTGAACAAAATACAAAGCAATATATTATGGGGAAAACAACATCTAGGTCCTACTGAAAAATAACATGTCTAAATTACCCCCTCCCTTAATTATTTGTTAAATGACACATTAAAGTGGTGTTACTGATTTATTACATTCACATTTTCACATGTTTTAGGCTATTGTGCTTTGTACATTTGACAATCCAGTTTCTTGATTTAGCTTGCTAAATGTACTTTCTATGTATAATATATATATATATATATATATCGAAAATCATACAGATGTCTATTTGCTTTTTTAACCTTTTTTTCTCTTGAGCAAACATATGTAACTCATTACATTTTCCATGTCACATCATATCAAGCAACTTCATAAAACACTATAAAATAAATGCAAAGTATGTTATTGTGTGAAACACAGGCTTCAAGCTATACCATGGAGAATACACATATGGGATCCACTTATGGCGCTTTTCCACTGCATGGTACGGCACGGTTCACTTTTGGGGATTTTTCCTCTGGGTACAGTACTGGCACCTGGTACTTTTTTCAGTACCACCTCGGCTGAGGTTCCAAATGAACCGTACCGTTACCAAAACGTGACGTGTAAACTCTACTGATCACTGATTGGCCAGAGAAAATCATTACTGCCTGCGTCATTGAACTTGCGACACGAGATACAACAGACCCGCTAGATTTAACCCTTTAACGCGTACGATCACACTGGTGTGATTAGAACGGTCAGTGCGTTACGTCATCAACTGCTGAATTCAAATCTGTTTTTGCACATTGGCTGGCGCTGATCCAGAGACAGACGCGCTCAGTGCCACAACTATTCACTGTTTTCAACCACATAATGTTTATTTTAAGTTTCAGACATTTAAATTGTTATGGAGTTGACGAGACGTGAGACATGCGGATCCAAATGCAAGCTCTTTATTAGAAAACATGGTCAAAACAGGCAGGGTCGGGCAGTAGCAAACAGGTATGGCATGGGCAAAACACAAGAGTAATCCTTAGGCAAGCGTGGGTCGGCGATCGGCGATCGGCGAACTATATCCAGAGGGCTAGGCAGAGAGAATAAACCAGGAACACAGGCAGGAATCAGAACACAGGAAATCAGACTAGGGATACTGGGAAAAACGCTTTGTAATGCAGCGGGGCTAACAATACTCGGCAGAGTGGGAGAGAAAGTACAGAGTTTATATATTGTGTGTGTGTGGGTGTGATTGGATGATGGTGATTGAGAGATGGTGAACAGGTGCAAGCGTGATTATAGTGAACAGCTGTGTGGGTGCAGTGAATGATGGGAAATGTAGTCTAAGAGTGATCTAACTGTGTGAAAGTCCATGTGCTGGGAGAGTGACCTCTAGTGGTGAATGAAGGAATGTTCATGGGCAGGATTCGTGACATAAATTCACATAAGTAGTAGCAAAACAACTCGTTTATAATTTGTAAAATACACACTCTCTATGGAAACGGCAATAACGATCCATTCATTTGACCTTGAACTACATATTGTTAAATTTATATCAGATGCACATTGTGTAGATAACTATGAAGTTTATTATATTTTTCTCCCAGTTCACCGGCCTCTTATTTTCATGCATTTTGGGAGAAGAGGATGAATCAATGCCTGTAAATCTAGATCCGATTCTCTGAATTGCATTGCAAATGCGGCTCCCACCTTGCGTTATAGATCATCTAACATGATCATTATAAATGCGTTTAATCTAGATTTAAACTAAGTGTGTCTGCCTCCTGAACAATGCTAGGCAGATTGTTCCAGAGTTTGGGTGCTAAATATGAAACGTATCTGCCACCCGCAGTTGATTTTGATATTGTAGGTATTATCAAATGACCAGAGTTTTGAGAACGCAGCGGACATGAAGGACTATTATTGAAGAGCTAAACCATTCAGAGCTTTATAAGTAATTAGCAAGATTTTAAAATGTATTCGATGTTCAATAGGGAACCAGTGCAGAGTTGACAGAACCGGGCTAATATGGTCATACTTCCTGTTCTAGTAAGAACTCTAGCTGCTGTATTTTGGGCCAGACGGATTTTGCTAATTAAGCACGCAGAGCAACCACCCAATAAAGCATTACAATAATCTAACCTTAAGGTTATGAACACATGAATTAACGTTTCCGCATTTGACATTGAGAGCATAGGTCGTAATTTAGATATATTTTTAAGATGGAAAAATGTGGTTTTACAAATGCTAGAAACATGGTTTTCAAATGAAAGATTGCTTTCAAATTGCACACCTAGGTTCCTAACTGATGGGGCGAAGAATTAACTGAGCAGCCATCAGGTGTTAGACAGTGTTTTAGGTTATTACATGTGGAGGTTTTAGGTCCGATAATTAACACCTGTGTTTTTTCAGAATTTAGCAGTAAGAAATTACTCGTCATCCAGTTTTTTATATCAACTATGCATTCCATAAGTATCTCAATTTGGTGTGTTTCACCAGGCCATGAAGAAATATAGAGCTGAGTATCATCAGCATAACAGTGAAAACTAACCCCGTGTTTCCTAATGATATTTCCCAAGGGTAACATATAAAGCGTGAAAAGTAACGGCCCTAGTACTGAGCCTTGAGGTACTCCATACTGCACTTGTGATCGATATACCTCTTCATTCACTGCTACAAATTGATGGCGGTCAGATAAGTACGATTTGAACCAAGCTAATGCACTTCCACTAATGCCAACAAAGTTTTCTAGTCTATTCAAAAGAATGATGTGATCGATAGTGTCGAACGCAGCGCTAAGATCCAGTAGCACTAATAGAGAGATACAACCACGATCAGATGATAAGAGCAGGTCATTTGTCACTCTAATGAGAGCAGTCTCAGTACTATGAGATGGTCTAAATCCTGACTGGAAATCCTCACAGATATCATTTTCTCTAAGAAGGAATATAATTGTGAGGATACAACCTTTTTTAGTATCTTTGACAGAAAAGGGAGATTCGAGATCGGTCTGTAATTAACTAGATCTTTTGGGGTCAAGTTGTGTTTTTTTAATGAGAGGCTTAATAACAGCCAATTTAAAGTTTTTGGGGACATATCCTAATGCCAATGACAAATTACTAATAGCCAAAAGAGGATCTATGACTTCTGGAAGCACCTCTTTTAGTAGTTTAGATGGAATAGGGTCTAACATACATGTTGTTGGTTTAGATGATTTAACAAGTTTATACAAATCTTCCTCTCCTATAGTAGAGAATGAGTGGAATTGTTCCTCAGGGGATCTATAGTGCACTATTTGATGTGATACTGTAGCTGACGGCTGCATGGTTACAATTTGATATCTAATAGTATCAATTTTGTAAGTAAAATAGTTCATAAAGTCATTACTGCTGTGCTGTTGGGAAATGTCAACACCTGTTGATGCTTTATTTTTGGTTAATTTTGCCACTGTATGAATAAATACCTGGGGTTATGTTTGCTTTCTTCTAAAAGAGATGAAAAGTAATCAGATATAGCACTTTTTAAAGCTTTTCTGTAGGATAGGGTACTTTCCCGCCAAGCTAAACAAAATACCTCTAGTTTTGTTTTCCTCCAGCTGCGCTCCATTTTCCGGGCTGCTCTCTTTAGGGTGTGAGTGTGCTCATTATACCACGGTGTTGGACTCTTTTCCTTAATCTTCCTTAAGCGTAAAGGAGCAACCGTATCTAAAGTGCTAGAAGAGAGAGAGTCCATAGTTTCTGTTACATCATCAAGTTGTTCCGAGCTGTTGGATATGCTGATGAATTGAGATAAATCAGGAAGATTACTTACAAAGCAGTTTTTTGTGGTAGAAGTGATGGTTCTACCATATTTTTAAGAAGGTGTTGAATTTACAGCTTTAACTATATGGAGTTTACACAAGACTAGATAATGATCTGATATATCATCGCTTTGCTGCAGAATTTCAACACCATTAACATCAATTCCATTTGACAGTATTAAATCTAGAGTATGATTTCGACTATGAGTAGGTCCTGAAACGTGTTGTCTAACCCCAATAGAGTTCAGAATGTCTATGAATGCTGATCCTGATGCATCTTTTTCATTATCAACGTAAGAGTGTAAGTAAAGGACAGTTTGGTTGTGAACACAACACTTGTGCATTGTAAATATAAGTTTGCATGAAATATAAGTTATTGTTATTTTAGATGGTTGTGAAAATTTCTAACCTGACAATTGGTGGTGAAAAATGTGGCTGTTCAGCAAAGCAGTGTCAAGCAGATAAAAGACAATCTTCTTATACCACTTTCTTGTTTTCCTTGCATACTCAAGAAAGCCTTTTACCATGTCAGCCCAGTTGACTGCCCCCATCTTTTTGTTGTATTCAAGGACACAGTGAGGCTTGACCTTCCTCTCACTGGTGACATGGTCGACTATCCCTGTGGCTGACATCATGGAGGAGTGTACCATGGTAAGCATAAGAACATCTCTTTTATCATGTCATTTTACCACCAGCTGAGTTCCGTTCTGTCTGCATTCAACTTGCCCTTTCGCCATTTTTCCAGTAAAAACTGGCATTCCTGTCCTGTTGGCCCGTACAGTGCCACAGGCCCCTGAGCCATGACAGAGGAGGTGCTGGAACAGCGATGGACTGCTGTACCAGTTGTCCACATAGAGGACGTGGCCCTTTCCCAGATAAGGTGCAAGTAGGGTCATTACAACCAAACCAGATATGCCTAACCCCTCATAGAGGCAGATGTCGGTAGTGGATCCGGTATATATAAACATGTCTTGCACATATCCGGTCAGCACATCACACAAGATGAAAAACTTCACTCCAAATCGGCTTATTTTTGTAGGGATGTACTGACGGAAGGCCAGCCTGCCTTTCCATTTCATCAGTGATTTGTCCACACAGAGATCTTTATATGGGACAAAAAAGGAGGAGGTAATGGCAGTAAATACGCGTCTTATTTTGTGCAGTGGATCATGGTGACTAACTCTTGCACTGTTGGTGAAATGCAGACAATGGAGGAGCAGGAGGAAGCGGTCCTGTGAAAACAGCGTTTCAAAGAAATGGGTCTGCAGTAACGGGTCGGTGCTCCAGTAATGCCGGAGAGATATTTTTTTTTGATGACTCCCATCAGAGGAACTGCCATCAGGAACAAGTACATTTCTTTGATGGTAGTTGGCACCCACCTTGCCATCTTTCCCAACACTCCTGGTGCCATCTTCTCCTGGAGTTCTGAGGCATACCTATTTGTTTCCTCCACAATTTCTATGACAAGTTCCTCTGTAAAAAACAGCTTGAAGCACTGGACCTCAGTGGCAGATGCAGGAAGGGTTTGCATTCCAGACTTCGAGCTGTCAAAGGTGATACCTGGTCCAGGAGGGGTAAAGTTGCTGGTCGTTGTCCGGGGAGAGTTTACCTGCTCTGCTAAATTGGATTTGTCTCCCTGGGTACGAGTTGTGGCAGAAAGACCAGCATCATCACCCTTTTCAAGGCCCTGGAGATTGGATGGGAACTCATCATCGGAATCGCTCTCGCTTGTCTCACTGTCAGAATATACTTCATCAGAATTAAAAAAAAATATTTCTATAATCTCTTCATCTGTCAGTTTTTTTCTGAACATTTTTACAGAAATGTTGAGGTTTTGATGTTTTGGGTAAATTATTTTCCTCAGGTAATTGCACTGTCAGTGTATTGACGCGAGTCTGACGGAACTGAGGTAAAAATGACATCACAAAAATGGCGCTGAGGCATAATTTTATTTCAAATTCATATTTTTATTAAATTTCAATTAACATTACATTTCATCCTATGGCAATTCATGACTAAATATATCACCATCATCATTGGTTGGGTCCCCTAGTATGGAGCTCAACAATATGTTTCCACAATTCTCTATTCTTGGTGATGCTGTTAATCACTTTTGTTTCCTCTTCCCTTTCGACGTGGGTGAGTGACTGACTGCTCTTCGCTACGGGGAGAGCTATTTGATTCCGGGCTTTTTTACTTATGTTGTACTCGTCAATGTAGCTCTGGATTTTGTATCTGAAGGTTAGGCGAGGGGCTCCTCGCTTGTTCTTGTCACTGACGTCTGAGTGATAGATGGCGTAGATGTAGGCTAATTCATTCTCTTCCATGCGAAGACAGTGGCCCACAAACTCCAGCTGTCGCTTGCGGATGGTCACGCTAACTGGATGTTGTTTGGTCAGTCTGTATAGTTCCTCGTTTGTCGTATGGGCATCTGCTTGTCTAATTCCCAGCATGGTTCGGTAGCACTTTCTCGCAAACACATCCAGTTCTTCCACTAGAGCTTTCGTTAGAACCCATGTCTCGCAGCCATAAAGCAACACAGATAGGCACATTGCATTAAAAAACCGAGTCCTGAATTCTATCGTTGGCTTCGGTGGTGGAGCGGTGAACAGCTTCTTTAACTTAGTAAAGGCCACCCATGCAAGAGAGATACGATTTTTGACGTCTTTCTCCGTCGATATGATGTAGGATCAAAGATACTTGAATTCGTCAACAATTTCAATGTCCTTTCTGTTGATTAGTAGATGTTGTTCATTGTCACTGGAAGCATTCATTTGCACTTGGACAGTCTTCTCCTCATTTAATTCTAGTCTGACTGTGCCGGCTTTTTGTTGTAGTTGGGTGAGCTGTTGGTGTGCCCTGGTGAGATCATTTTCCAGGAATGAAATATCGTCGGCATATGCTAAATCGTTAAGCTTGCGTTTGGCTCTAGATTTTTGGCTATTGCTGTACCGCGTTGCAGTCTCGTGTTACTCCTGGGCGGTGGACCTTTATGTGTAAGGTATCCGAAGCTTCCAGCAGACGGCCTGGAGACGTAGTCTATTACTTTGATGAATAGAAACGGAGCTAGAACGTCGCCTTGTAATACTCCAGTTGTGACAGCAAATAGCTCTGAGAGCTGGCCCTCCAAGTACCCCCTGGCTTGTCGATCCGTCGTACAAGACTTGGATTGCATCAACGATCTTTTGTGGGATGCTGTAGTGTCGCAACATTGCGAACATCATAGGTCTATCTATTGAGTCAAATGCCTTCTTGAAATCGACGAACGTGATGTCCAAGGGTAGTAGTTGAGCTCTTGCTCCTACGATAACTCTACGTAGAATGTGCAATGCTTGAAAATGAGTTCGCAGAGTTTGTGCAATTCATTTACTATGAATTTGCCGCTGTCTTTGAGGACTTCTGCCATCATTGCATAATCAGGTCCGGGCGACTTGTTCCGCTTAAGCTGTTTAATCGTTCTCACCACATCCTCTCTTGTTGGACTTGCTGTTGAAATAGCGATGTCTGGGCTTGGTTCTGGAAAGTTGACTGTTTCACCTTCAGGCTCTTGTTTTTGAGGAGTTTGCAGAAGTACTTGCCCCAGTCACTGATGAGCTCGGTCTTCAAGTTTGGTTGAGAGCCATCGAGCATTCGGACTTTGCTTGCTGCAGCATTTTGTGGTTTCTCTGAGATTTTGTCAATTAGAGTCCATTTTTTTTTTGTTATCAACAATTTTTTATTTTCATTTTTTTTCACAAACAACACAACATTATATCCAAAATAAAACGGAACAATACAGCAGACATATACTCAACATCTCAAGGTTCAATCAAAAGGGAGGGAGAGAGGGAAGGACAACAAGAACACAAAAGTTACTCCTTGCTCTTCGGTCACTTTTGACCGAAACATTTTCTGTTTTGAATTTTTAAAAATCACAGCTTCATCGGAACGGTACCAAACTTGGTGACTTTTATGGCATTTGGAATGTGAACACACAAAAAAAATGATGGCACGATTCGAGCAGGCTAAGTGGTCATAAAAAAAATAGTCACACGTGTGCTCTTCGGTCAAAAATGACTGCCCATAGGAAATTAATGGGAAATCGACAAAAAACGTGTACAATCTACAAATTGGCCACAATGCTGAAAAAAGTACACAGCAGTAAAGGGATGACACTAAAAATTTAAGAGTGTGATATAGACACATCCACTCACACACAGACGCGCACACACACACACACACACACACACACACACGCACACACTCTTTTTCTGGAGGAGTTAGGGAGAGCCCTTGTGTCCCCCTATGGAAAATCAAGGCAGTATGGCCCATGCACACCAGCCTCTCTGCTTCTCTTGAGAAAACTGCAGGAAGAAGATGAAGAACCAGCTGGTCCTTCCAGAGCAGGTCCCTCCAGGGCAGACCCCTCCACGGCTCGCCCTTCCAGTGCAGGTGCCTTCATGGCAGATCCCTCCACGACTCACCCTTCCAGTGCAGGCCCCTCCATGGCAGACCCCTCCACGGCTCGCCCTTCCAGAGCAGGTCCCTCCAGGGCAGACCCCTCCACGGCTCGTCCTTCCAGTGCAGGCCCCTCCACGACTCGTCCTTCCAGAGCAGGCCCCTCCACGGCTCATCCTTCCAGTGCAGGCCCCTCCACGGCTCATCCTTCCAGTGCAGGCCCCTCCACGGCTCATCCTTCCAGTGCAGGCCCCTCCACGGCTCGCCCTTCCAGTGCAGGCCCCACCACGGCTCACCCTTCCAGTGCAGGCCCCACCACGGCTCACCCTTCCAGTGCAGGCCCCACCACGGCTCACCCTTCCAGTGCAGGCCCCTCCACGGCTCGCCCTTCCAGTGCAGGCCCCTCCACTGCAGGCCCCTCCATGGCAGGATCCTCCACGGCTCGCCCTTCCAGAGCAGATCCCTCCACGGCAGACCCCTCCACGGCTCGCCCTTCCAGAGCAGGCCCCTCCACCAGGCCCCTCCACGGCTCGCCCTTCCAGAGCAGATCCCTCCACGGCTGACGCCTCCACGGCTCGCCCTTCCAGAGCAGATCCCTCCACGGCTGACCCCTCCACGGCTGGTCCTTCCTTGGCTAGTTCCTCAGCCAAGAGGAAAAGATGCCGAAGATGCCTCCCAAGGGATGTCTAGATCATTTTTGTTTGCAAGAAATGTGAAAATTCCATTTGCAAAAGCCACTGCATTCTAATCTGTGACCTCTGCTACAATCCATAGAGTAGTTATGTACTGTAGAGTTAGTACAGTATGTAGTTAGCATATAGTTATTATAGTAGTTATTATATATAGTATATAATTATAAATATAGCAAATATAGAACATAGTATAAACAAATATTGTTTATAGTTAGTATAGTAGTTTCTCTTTTTTCATTTACTATAGCTTGTTCATTATTGCTGTTTCCTTTTTTACTGTTTGACTTTTACACAAAATAGACATGTTCATTAAAAATTGTTTACATAAAGTGTTAAAATTGAATTATTAAAATTGCATTTTTTTGTACAAATTCTGAATTAAAAAATGGGTAACACAATATTTCCTTGTGTTCTCTTTCTAACACAATGTTTAGGTTTAACTGTAATCATAATACAAAAACTAACACTTCAAATCATATTTATAACAAAAAAAAAAATCCAAAACTTGATAAGAAATAGTTTTTGAGATTGTTTAAATATATTTTCAACTCTTCCACCTAATAAAAATGTTGAATCAATTGTCTAAAAACAACTAGGCAATTCACAAGCTGCTCTATAGAGAGCTATACAGGCATCAAGTTACACATGCCATTACAGATGTTTTTCTCTTTTTTTACAACCAGGTGGTGCTAATCTGCCTTCCAAAATTGGTTTTGAATGGCTGAGTCTCTATTTTAACCTGAAATACTGCATTAATTAAAAAATAATTGTAAAAAATATATTAATTTTTTTTTTTATTATTTTCAATGTCAAAAAATGGATATGAATTACTGCATAAATATTAATTATTACCACAAAACCCTCTCAAAATGCAAAAGAAAAAAGAAAAAATATTATTAAACAAAAATGAATTAGAATGATTTTCCTGAAAATATAAGAGGTTACATTACAGGTGTCCGGTCACTTTTGACCGTGAAGAGCACAAGTGTGACTCCGAAATGAGAAGATCCAAAGGGTTAAATAATCACGTATATTCAGTAAAAAACACTGCCAAACCTCAATGGTTGAAGGCCTGGCCCCAACGACTCGCGCCGTTGTACATTCACATGAGACAATTTGCAGGAGGCTACGGATCCAATATGTCTCTCTACACATGTGTGGTGTAAACCAGTTCTGAATTATTGTCTTCTTCACAGCTGTAAAACCAGCAAATAACATTCTCTTTTGCATTGAACTAATACAGAGACCAGAATCATCATTAAGAAGACACAAACTTGGGTTAACAGACCAATCAATTCGCAGTAATGATGACAAAATCAGGTTTACATGTGTCCATAGACTGATGATGACAGGACATTCCCAAAACATATGCAGAAAAGTGCCTGATGATGTAGTGTTACATATATGGCAGTTCAAATTTGAGGTTAGACCACACTCTCTCCCAGTCAACAGATAAATTAAGGTCAGATAATTCCCTATTCCAAATAGTTTTAATAGAAAGAGGTTTTGTAATACAATCAATAATTTTATTATATATTAAGGAAACAGATGGCCGACCAGCAGATGGTGCAATCCAGTCCCGCATAGGATAAGAAGAAATGGAAGAAGACCAAGGAACGCCATACGCTTTGAGAGCAGAACGTAATTGAAGAAAAACAAAATATGCAGATGCTGGTAGACAAAATTTGGTTCTTAATGTCTGAAATGAACAGAGGCCCTGGTTATCATATATATCACTGCACGTGTTTACACCCAAAGTAGACCAAGAGGGTTGGACAAATGGACGATTTCCACATACAAAAATTAAAATTGTGCCATAAAGGTGTACTGTTACAGAATTTGAAGGGTCCACCTATCCGACGTTCAACCGTTTTCCAGATTTTAATAGAGTTAGCCACAACCGGACCAAATTTATAATTATCCCCTTTTTTTCCTGTGCCAGTAAATAAAATATCTTGAAGTCTATTTGGTTTAACCTTGTCAGCTTCAATCACACTCCATGAAACTGTAGATTGAGGATCAACCCAATTATGAAGAGCCTTAAGCTGGAATGACCAATAATATAATTCAAAATTTGGTAAAGCCAGTCCTCCTGCGCTATTAGGATGTTGTAATGTGGTAAGTTTAATTCTGGGACATTTATCATTCCAGAAAAACTTAGAAATTATGGAGTTGATCTGCTTAAAGTAACCTGGAGGGGGAGAAAGTGGTAGCATAGAGAAAAAAAATTAAATCGAGGTAACAAATTCATCTTAACAGTGGAGATTCTTCCTTGGAGAGAGACATTAAGATTCTTCCATCTTTGAATGTCATTTTTGACCTTAACTAAAATGTTATTAAAATTGTCTCTGGCAATCTTATGAATGTTTTTATATATGGTAATGCCCAAATAGATGAAAGATTCCTTAATAGGGATAAATGAGGGAATAGAAAAAATAACCTTAACATTGTTAATTGGCATTAAAGCAGATTTGCTCCAATTTATTTTATATCCTGATAGGCTACTAAAATTATAAAATTCCTTAATTATACTAGAGACTGAAACATCAAAGTGGTCTAAATATAGAATAATATCATCAGCGTATAATGAAATACTATGATTATGGTCATGAATCTTAATCGATACTTCAGATTTCCTGAAGGGTTCAAGAGATAGACAAAACAATAAGGGGGAAAGTGGACACCCCTGCCTCGTTCCCCGCTGTAAAGGGAATGAGGGGGAAATAATATTACCAGTTATGACTGATGCTGCAGGTGAGTGGTATAATGTCTTAATCATAGAAACGAAGTATTCACCGAAGCCGAAACATTGCAGAACTGCCCACATATAATTCCACTCTAGCCTGTCAAAGGCTTTTTCTGCATCAAGTGAAACGACCGCACAAGGGGTTGGGTGGGAGTCCGCAAAGTCAAGAATATGAAGGAGTCGACGCATATTGTCAGATGCATTGCGCCCCTTGATGAAACCAGTTTGGTCCTCCTTGATCAGACTGTGAATTACCTTCTCCATACGAGAAGCAAAAACTTTAGCATAGATTTTTACATCACATGGGATAAGCGAAATCGGTCTGTAGCTGGAACAATCTAATGGATCTTTCCCTTTTTTAAGAAGTAATGAAATCAGTGATGTTTTTTGATCTCTATGAACTACCCCATGTTCAATTGCAAAATTAAATGAGTTAAGCATAAGTATCCCTACCAAATCCCAAATTTCTAAATATAATTCAGGGGGAGACCATCTAGACCTGGCGATTTGCCCTTTTGAAGGCTTTTTAGAGAGACGTGAAGTTCCTCCAAACTTAATGGGGCCTCCAAAGATTCTTTATCCATCTGTGAGATCCGAGGCAGTTCCAATTTATCTAAATACTGCTTACAAATTGGTTCATCAAAATCTGTTTCGGCTTTATACAGATTTGTGTAAAAACCTTTAAATATGTTATTAATTGCCACAGGGTTCGTGGTGACCTGATCATCTGATGATTTTATTACGCTAATATATGCCTTAGACTCGCATTCTTTCAACCTAAGGGCCAATAAATGACTAGGTGTCACGGTGCACACAGCAGGGAGGAACAAGGAACACGGAGACGAGGACGTAAACTCAAATAATAGTATTTAATGACATCAAGGCAGGACAAGGCAGGACTCAGAGACAGGATACACTGGGAAGTAACGAGTAGACCAGACAAAATCAAACTCAAAAGACAGGAACTAATATACACAGACTAAATCAAACTGACAGGACTAATATACACAGGGTAATTAACACATAATGAGACAAACACAGCTGGAACATACTTGACTAATAATGACATGAAACAAGGACAGGAAACAAACCAAATATGGACACAAGAGGCGGGAACAGATGACACACACAACAGAACCCTGGCATAACTCCCCCCTCCCGAAAGGCTCGACCAGAGCCTTAACAGTTCCATCGGGCGGGCGGGCGGGTGTCGGAGGGTGGGGGGGGCGCTCTGGAGGCCCCTCAGGACAAATACGGACAAGAACACAGGACGGGGACCTCCAGAGTGGAACAGACAGACAGGGACCATGGCGGAGCTGGGAGCTCTGGAAGCCATGGTGGAGCTGGGAGCTCTGGAGGCCATGGCGGAGCTGGGAGCTCTGGAGGCCATGGCGGTGTAGGGAGCTCTGGAGGCCATGGCAGATGGTCTTCAGGGGCCTTGGCCTCGGTCCCCTCGGCCCGGCCTCTACAGCCGGAACTCTTACCCCAAAAAAAAATTTCCCTGGTGAAGTGAGGGGGTATCAGGAGCCCTCCGGGGCTAAACAAACAGGACAGTACAAAACAAAACATGACAGGAAAGCCCTCCAGGGCTAGACAGACAGGACAGGACAGCCCACAGGAACCAGAAGCCCTCCTGGGCTGGCTTGGAGGCTGAGGGTTCTTCTGGGCATGACCAGGAGTCAGAGGCCCACACAGGGTCCCTCAGTGACCACCTCCATATCAGCGACAAGGGGGCAGGCGGCTAGAATGGCCTCCATGGCCACAACAAGAGGAGCCGCCTGCCCCAGACGAGTCTCCATGGACTAGACTAGAAAAGGTAAGTTTAAAATGTTCCTGTGGGCACAACAAAACAAACGGCACTCCTGGCCGTGACATGTGGACTCGATCCAAGGGGTTAGGGTTAGCGGCGGCCAGCGGGCACGAGTCAGCGCTGATCCGGTGGGCTTGAGTCAGCGGCGATCCGGCGGGCATGAGTCAGCAGCGATCCGGGAACTAGGCAACCAGCCGGAGGGCTTGGGATAGCCACAGCCGGAGGCGGATATCTCCCGCGATCGGCGGGCATAAGGGCTCGCAGCGATACCGGCGAACTCCCACGCCATCCTGCAGTGGGCTAAGGCGGGAGGATGAGTGGCGACTTCCTTGCCACGGGACAGAGAAACAGGAACAAATAAAAACTTTTCAAAAAACGAACAAAACGAGGTGAAGGGGCGCCGCTTACGATTGGGTCTGGTCTTCTGTCACGGTGCACACAGCAGGGAGGAACAAGGAACACGGAGACGAGGACGTAAACTCAAATAATAGTATTTAATGACATCAAGGCAGGACAAGGCAGGACAAGGCAGGACTCAGAGACAGGATACACCGGGAAGTAACGAGCAGACCAGACGAAATCAAACTCAAAAGACAGGACTAATATACACAGGGTAATTAACACATAACGAGACAAACACAGCTTGAACATACTTGACTAATAATGACATGAAACAAGGACAGGAAACAAACCAAATATGGACACAAGAGGCGGGAACAGATGACACACACAACAGAACCCTGACACTAGGGGCCTGTACCATGAAGCCGGTTTAGCTGGCTAGCCAGGTAAGTTTCAGTTTAGTTTGCACCAATCCTGGGTTTTAGGTACCATGAAAGTAGCTTGGCTTTTAGCTGCGTTCATTGCCATAGTGACTTACACTGCACAGCTAACCTGCTCCGGGGCAGGTTATGTTCTGAGTTACAGATCTCAAACTGAAATTGGACCAATCAGATGTGAGCAAAGTGACACATGTCTGACACACAAAAAAGTCACTCCCCCAGATTCTCTTGCTACAAATGAACGCTCACTAAGAAGTACCTTAAAAAAAATATATATACAACAAAATAGTCTGGCTTTATATATTATATTATTTATATTATTATTACTCCATTACACACAAGCACTTTTAGTTTAACAATTATTGTAAAGCATTTATTTTAAATGAATATTAATTCAGATCATATGAAATATAAATAAGTGGAAGAATCAATAGATAACACTTTAAAAATGGCTACATGTGACCTTACATGTTTGAGTCTCTATCACTATATATAACCAACTATATAAACTAACTTCACAAGTTTCACTTGTGACTGCACTGATAGAGCAAGATAATTTCCTTTAGTTGTCCTCTTTCATGGACAAGTACTTCAGTGGAAATGCATTTACATTTCTCATATTCATTGATCTCTTAACCTTTAACAAAAGAGTTTTTGAGAAGTTAATCACACTTGCTCTGTGTTGTGATTGGCTGTTCGCCGCTGATGTCACACATTCATGTGCACGTGCTCCATTAACTCAGGATCAAGCCTGAGTTGACAGAGAAAGTTGATGATCAGCTTCATGGTACCAACAAAGCCAGATTGGAGTGGTTTGGTTTTGTCAACTCAAAACTTATCCTATAACTCTGAATTTGTTCATCTACCATCATGGTACAGGCCCCAGGTCTCTCTGATTCAAAATAATATTTTTGTCTAGTCCTATGTAAAATAAATTCTGCCTTTGAGTGTGAAAGTAAATCATATTCTTCTTTTAAAGAGGACAGCTGTGTAGCCTGTTGCTCAGTAAAATGTTGTTTTTGTAGGTTTTGTAATGATTGGATTTTATTTTCTAATTGTGTAAACTCGTCAGTTTTCGCTTGGGCAAGAGTAGAAGAAAAAGATATACAGAAACCTCGTATAGCACACTAAGTCGTTTCCCACAGTATTTGAGGATCCACATCAGAGGGCATATTAATTTCAAGAAATTCCTTAATATATTCTTTTAAAGAAGTAATGAAAGTCTGATTACTTAATAATGATATGTTAAAGCGCCATCTAGGGGACTTGGCTTTAACATCGGAAAGAGGAACACTGCACAACACAGCAGAATGATCAGATAATAAAATTGGTAATATAGAGATGGAGGAATTAGATGAAATTAAAGATGGGCTGAGAAATATGTAGTCTATCCTAGAGAAAGTCTTGTGTCTATTAGAAAAAAAAAGTGAAGTCCTTAGCTTTAGTATTCTGAATTCTCCGTAGATCGATTAAGTTAAGCTCAGTGATAAATTTATTCAATAATTTAGAGGATGGATTGGCTGTTGTATCAGATTGAGATTTATCTAAAGCAGGATTTATGACAGCATTAAAATCACCACCCACCACTAGAATTCAATCAATCTCCTCAAGTAAAGTTTTGGAAATCTGTGTAAGGTATGGCGTTATTTTACTGCCAAATGTCGAGAGCACATTTTGGTAGCGTGAAAGTAGATTAATATAATGCGCGAGCGTGAATCTCCCTGCTCGCGTGCGGATTTCTTTTGCTCTCGCACAAAACCGGACGCGCGTGCTCGGATATACCCTGCTCTCCCGCAGAAAGAGTGCGCGCACTTAAAAGTGTTAAGTGTGTGCACGCTCAAACTTTGTCCTGTGCACTCGCACATCTCTCCGTGCTCTTGCACTAGATATTAATTATTTTCACACCTGGATTAAACGTCAAAAGTTATCAGCCAATCAGATTTTTCTATGACTGACCCGATGAAAATACTATGCCTACCTGAAGAGTGAACTGATCCTGGAATTTCTCTACAATTTAATAATATTTAGTCATAGCAAATGTATATTAGAAATGGCTAGGAATCGGGTGCTTGGATGATTTATTAAAAATAAAAATAAAAACTAGTTTGTCTAATTGTTTGGTCAAACCCCCTGAGCGATTTATCTAAACAAACAAACAAAAAAGTATATGATTCTTAAAGTTCATATGGCCATACATGTATTGTGTACTTGGGATGAAATAAATAAATAAATAAATAAATATATATATATATATATATATATGAAGATTAATTATTTTCGCACCTGAATTAAACGTTGTCAAAAGTTATCATAATGCACTTTTAAAAATATCTTGAAACAGATTTCTTCATTAGGGCCTTTCCTTCATTTTTTTTTTATTGTTGCAGTTTTGTTTTAACACACTGGTTATTGTAGGCTACTTTGTATACAGTATACTGTATACTTAGTATACTCTGTATACTACTTTGTATACAGGCTACAGAGTCTCGTCACATCACAGCTGATCGTCCAGAGTCAGGTTACCTCTGGTCTGTTACACCCAGATCTCCGAGGTCAGTTTGTCAGTATTCCCGACTGGCATCCAGCGTGGAGGATACACCGTTGATGTCAGCAGGCGCAGCTGGTATTCCCAAACCCATTCATTCTAGTCCCTCTGTTCCTGGACTGATTCCCCTGTCTGTAGCGCTTAATGATCCCATAATGGGGATCGCTTTATGGTAAGTTTGGGCTGCATACATCATCACATAACCCCCAGAGGCGGCGGCACCCACTGCAGTTTCTCCTGAGGTGGCGGCACATGCTGCAGAACCTTCCGAGGCGGCGGCGGCGCTCGCTTCAGCTTCTTGCACGGTGGTGGTTCCCAGTAATGAACTCTCCCTGTTTCCTTATGATACTGCTGTAGAACCTCCAGAGGTGGCGGCAACCGCTGCAGAACCTCCAGAGGTGTCAGTGGTATCCACTTATCAGCTCTTTGCCAGTCCTGTCATGGGTATGGAGGCCATCTGTGAACCTCTCTGTCCTTCACGTTCAAAGGCACTGTTGCTGAACTCCGTATCTGTCCTGTCAGGAAACGTTAATGAACTATTGCCTTGTTCTAACCGGCCATGGAGGCCAATTATGAGCTATTGTCCTGTTCTGACTCAGCCGACTGCCATGAACTCTCAATCCTGCCTGTTGGCTACAAACGAAATTAACTTTGTATGCGCTGTTAACCCTGTCATGACCCCAGAGACCTAAACGAATTTCTTGTATGCCCTAGTCGCCATATCACCCTAAAGAGGTCACCTATGAACCCTTAACCCTGTCTGTCACAAGTCCAGAGACCACTTGTGAACTGTCTGTCTATCCAGTTTCAGTCAATGAGTTTGATTCTGATCTGTGTGTCCAGTTTCGACCAATAAGCCTGAGAATGAGCCATCTGTCTGTTCAATTTCAAGCGATATGACTGATTTAGAACATCTGCCTGTTCTATTTCCCCAAATGCGTCTGATTTTGAACCATCTATCAGTCCAGTTCCCATCAATGAACCTGAATATAATTTGTCAGTCCATCCAGTTTCAATCCTTGTGTTTGATTTAGAATTGCCTGTTTGTCCAGTCTCTTTCTATACATCCAACCTTTAACCGTCTGTCTTGCCAGTCCCAGTCAGTGAGTCTAATTATGAACTGTCAGCTCAGTCCATCATGGCCAAGGAGACTGTTAATGAACTCTTTACATTTCCTGCCTCGGTCCATGGGGCAGTAAATACTCTGTCTGTGTTGTCTGTCTCTGTTTTTCCTAGGTTTCAGTCTCTGCCATGGTCTCCTGATCAGTCTGGCCCTCCGTGGTGGTCTTCTGCTCTGTCTGCTCCGCCGTGGTGGTATTCTTCTCCCTCTGATCTGGCCTGGTGGTCTTCTGTTCTGCTTTGGTGGTCTTCTGCTCTGCTGTGGTGGTCCTCAGCTCCACCTGTTCTGCCGGTTCTGTCCTGGCTCCCTGCTCTGCCGGCTCCACCCTGGTTTCCTACTCTACCGGCTCCGCCCTGGTTTTCTGCTCTGCCGGCCCCACCCTGGTTTCCTGCTCTGCCGGCCCCACCCTGGTTTCCTGCTCTGCCGGCTCCACCCTGGTTTCCTGCTCTGCCTCAGTCCCCTGTCCCTCCACTTCCACATGGACCTGACCCTACATTCCTTCCCCTGTTCCGCCTCCACTCCACCGTCCTCCAGGATTGTACTATGTTGGGAGTGTCTGGAAGCCGCTCCTTGTGGGGTGGCTCTGTCACGAATCCTGTCCATGGACTTCTGTCCGCTTGCCACCAGAGGTTGCCCTTCCATTATATTGACTTTCACATTACACAGACTGTTGCATGTCACTCTGCACTACATTTCCCATGCTCCATTTCACTGATTACGTTTTCACCTGTGGCCAATAAAACACTATATAAATCAGTCTCACACCACCATTCAAAGCCGAGAATTGTAAGCACATATCGCTACCCTAGCTACTTTACGGAGCCTGCTCTAGTTTTCTTAGTTTAGTCATAGTCTTGCCTTGCCTGTTTTCCCGTGTTCACATTCTTGCCTGTGTATTTTGGATTACCCTTTCGTCTTGCTGTTGGGACTCTGTTTGCCCCTGCCTGGACTATTACCGTGTACCTAGATTATCTCTCTTTGTTTTGCCTGTTGGATTATGTTCACCGTCGATTGACCCTGCCTGTTTACTGGACTGCTCTTTTGTCTTGCCCTCGATATACCTGTGTGCCATTGTCTGACCTGTAGGAAACTTTTTCCTCGTCAAAACAGAGACCAGGAGACGTTGGGATATCTTTCAAGCAGAAGTTGCTTTTTATTGAGAACTCGCTGTGTGTCGCTGCAGTCATCCAAGTCTGACAATACCTCAGCACAGTAGAGTTTATACCTTTCAAGGGGGAGGGATACATAGAGGTGGAGACAATCTAAACAAAGCATGCAAATGCAGTACAGGAATCAGCCCATTACCAGAATTTCCCCAGCCCTGACCTCATCAGCATAACAGTGCCATTCAAATGCATAGGTGCTAATCCAATCAGCCTGACAGTAACGCCCATACCTTCACATTATAATAGAGACAAAGGCACAGCTGTGCCTTGAGCTTAGCATTCACCTTTAACTTAGGTCAGGAAGTGCATAAAGACAAAATGTTAATGTCTCAGACACCTGGGCTGCCTGGATTGATGTTCTTAGAATGTCATCATCTTTACCTCAAAATGTAAAACACATTGGAACCTAAATTTATCATTTTATAAATTTGCAATCCAACAGTTCCCCTTTGAGAGTTCTAATAACTCTCACAATATACAAATTTAGACACTTAAAAGTTCATTCTTGTAACCTGTGATCGTTACAGGCACATAGCACTTGCTCTGTGTTGATTGTCTGTAGTGACGAACGGCATGCTGACATAGAAACAAACATGCAGCTAGGGGTCCGTGAAGTTCTTACAGGTAATAGTCTTTTCTGGTTGGAAATGTCATTTCCTCGTTATGGGCGTGGGTCATTTGTTGAATGAAACACTTGATACTGTGGACGCTGTGGATAGTACACCAGTAGGAAAAACAACATCAGAATTGCTATTTCCTTGATCCACAGCCAGGGTTTACCTAACAGGTTTCCGAACCATGAAGAATTATCTTCAGTCATCTGGTGTAATTTTGCTGAAAGATCAAGAATATATTGTTGGTACTAGTATGGCAATCTTGATCATGTTGATGGATGACTGAATTTTTCGTATGTGATTCTCTGCCTTGTGTATTTTTTTTCTTTTTTTTTTGTCTTCCTTGACATTTGGCTTGGCAGTGGGTCTAGTTGTCTTTTAGAGGTTGTGGCTTCATACGCAGGTGAGGAGGTCGGAGCATATGGGTCTCGGGACAGCCATCAAGTGGTATCTGCACAGAGTAAGAAAGAAAACAAAGGAGGACAGAGCAGTATTTGTTGTAAAATACTGCAAACAATAGGGTTGTATCCTTTGTTCAATCTGAGTCTGCTATTGTTGTTCCTTCTTTCCCTATTTCTTAATTCCTGCGACACCTAAAGAACAGTGAGGTAAGGATGGACTAGTGAATGGGGAAGGTCTATGAGGGAGTCTTCACCGCAGGGTGGCCCCCGAAGCCTGTTGCATTCGGCTCTTCCCTGGGCTCCTCACTGGTCCGTGTGTCCTATCTTATCCCTGTAGGTGGGGGAACAACTTTACAGTGTGACACATGAGTCCAGGTTTTCCTTCCCTGACATAACAAAGCAGCTGCTGTAATCAACATCACTTGATGTGGTCCGTGCCACTTAGGCTCTAATGGCTTGTTTCTGAATGACTTTATCATAACCCACTGACCTGGGATGATTGTGTGTCCACTTTCTAGTGGAGTCTGCCAACATGACTCAACTCTCTCTCTGGCACTCTGTACTGTCTTTGTGAGGTTTTCACAGTAAGTGATCAGGGCATCTGAGGCAATGTGTACATCAGTTTTTTTAAGATCAATCACATCTGGCATCTGCATTGGCCGTCCAGTAATAATCTCATGAGGGCTCAGTTCTACTGATCTGTTTGGTGACGCTCTCATACTACACAGTACCGCTGGCAGCGCTTTGACCCATGGTACTCCTTCCTGATGCATTTTGCTTAGCCTGGTTTTGATTGTTCTGTTTGCTCATTCAACCTGTCCTGATGCTTGTGGCCTGTATGGGCAGTGAAGATTCCACTTAATCTTCAACATTCTTCAACTTCTTCTTTGGCACTCAACGGAGGCGGTCGCATTTTTCACTCCCCGTCCTTGCCCTTATTTTCCCTGCTTGCTCTCCTGTCTCGTCTCGTCATCTATTGAGAGACTCTCTCTGCACTGCTCTCCAAACTGAAAAATTATGGATTTGATCAACTGGTCTCTCAACGCAATTGACACCATCTTCTCGATGAGAAGCTTGGGTTCGGGGGAACCTGACTGCCCTGACGGAATGTTCGCAGCTGGCTACACGATGGACGCGTGGGAGAGATGGCGGATCGTGTGTTTGGCGGCTCTTTCCGTGGAGGACATTGAAGATATATACCTATTCGGAACCATGATAACAGGTCTTCTGCTGATTGGATTAGGCTTTGCCCTGGGTTATCGAATAATTCAGAAAACGGGAACAGCTGTCCAACGCCTCACAAGGCTGTTCATGATTGAAGCAGTGGGAAGAGTGGTCAGCATTGAGACTGACACTATTAACCGCAATATGGATTCTATCATGGAGAAGCTCACGGCTTTGCAAAGGAAAATTGAGTTGGAGATCAGAACGGACATAGAGAGTAGCCGTGGAATTGGAATGCGGTTACTCGCCCCAAGACTAAATAATCGCAATCTTATCTTTTTTGGCTCCCCTGAACCAGCACTGGCCTCGGCCTCGGCTGCTGCTGGAAAATCAACCCTGGAAAGAGCACTGCAGTGAGACGCTCTTGTGTTCCTTCCCCATTCTACAGACACCTGCTGATTACAAACTATTACACATACACACATATATATGCATTCACCTCCCCACCCCTGATCCCTCGCCTCCGCCAGCCTGACAAGCGGGTCTGTGACCAGCGCCGGAAATGGCTGCAGGAATGGATGGCTGCTTGCCAGAGCTGGATTACTTCCCCTGTTGCAAAGTCGTGTGTCCATGGTGTATTATGTGGTTTTGTTGCTGAGGTGTTTTTCCTGTTCTCACACTGTACTCCCCAAGGAGCATAGTCTGGGGGTTATTTTTTTTCTCCTCGCATTCCTCATGTTATGCTGTATTTTTCTTCAATTCCCTGTCTTCTTGTCCTGTCTACCCCCTTGTCATATATGTTGTGTATGTGGACAGGTTGATGGCTAATTTTGCTGGTACTTGTGACTAGTCAAGTCAAGTCAAGTCAAGTCACCTTTATTTATATAGCGCTTTTAACAATACAAATTGCGACAAAACAATATCAAAATGGGAAAATAGTGTCAATAATGTAAAATGACAAGACTAAACACTCAATTTTCAGTTAAAGGCATTTCATTGTTGAATTCAGTGATGGCATCGTCCAGCTCAGTTCAGTTCAAAAAGTTTCTGTTCAATCAAGTCGACGATATAGCTGGAAATGAAGTGTCCCCAACTAAGCAAGTCAGAGGCGACAGTGGCAAGGAACCAAAACTCCATTGGTGACAGAACGGAGAAAAAAACCTTGGGAGAAACCAGGCTCAGTCGGGGGGCCATTTCTCCTCTGGCCAGACGACACAGCAGTTCAATTCCAACTGCTGCAAAGTCAGATTGGATGGCTCAACTGGTTCCCGAGGTCTTTTCCTGATGGCTGTCTAGGTGACGGGGTCCTCACTGGGGGTCTGTCTCTGGGGCTCATCTAGGTGTCCTGGTCTCCGCTGACGTTCAGGGCTGTAGTAGAGGTCGTCTCTAGGTGCTGATCCACCATCTGATCTGGTGACTGCAGTGACCTCGGAATAAGAAAGAAACAGACTAATATTAGTGTAGATGTCAATCTTTTTACGATGTAACAAGTACATCATGTGTTATGGGAAGTGTTCCCGGTTCCGGTTGATCTAATTAATGCAGCCTAACAATCCTTTAACGGATTTGAATAAAAGTGTATTAGTGTGTTATGTGTACGCCAGGTTAAGGAGATGGGTCTTTAATCTAGATTTAAACTGACATAGTGTGTCTGCCTCCCGAACAGTGTTTGGTAGATTGTTCCAGAGTTTGGGCGCTAAATAGGAAAAAGATCTGCCGCCCGCAGTTGATTTTGATATTCTAGGTATTATCAAATGGCCAGAGTTTTGAGAACGCAGCAGACGTGAAGGACTATAATGCGATAAGAGCTTGCTCAAGTACTGAGGAGCTAAACCATTCAGGGCTTTATAAGTAATTAACAAGATTTTAAAATCTATACGATGTTTAGTAGGGAGCCAGTGCAGTGTTGACAGAACCGGGCTAATGTGGTCATACTTCCTGGTTCTAGTAAGAACTCTAGCTGCTGCATTTTGAACCATCTGTAATTTGTTTATTAAGCGTGCAGAACAACCACCCAATAAAGCATTACAATAATCTAACCTTGAGGTCATAAACGCATGAATTAATATTTCTGCATTTGACATTGAGAGCATAGGTCTCAGTTTAGATATATTTTTAAGATGATAAAATGCAGTTTTACAAATGCTAGAAACGTGGCTGTCAAAGGAGAGATTACTATTAAATAGCACACCTAGATTCCTGACTGATGACGAAGAATTTACAGAGCAGCCATCAAGTGTTAGACAGTGTTCTAGGTTATTACTTGTGGGGGTTTTAGGTCCGATAATTAACACCTCTGTTTTTTTTCAGAATTTAGCAGTAAGAAATTACTCGTCATCCAGTTTTTTTATATCGACTATGCATTCCATAAGTTTCTCAATTTGGTGTGTTTCACCAGGCCGTGAAGAAATATAGAGCTGAGTATTATCAGCATAACAGTGAAAGCTAACCCCGTGTTTCCTAATGATATTTCCCAAGGGTAACATATAAAGCGTGAAAAGTAACGGCCCTAGTACTGAGCCTTGAGGAACTCCATACTGCACTTGTGATCGATATGATACCTCTTCATTCACTGCTACGAATTGATGGCGGTCAGATAAGTACGATTTGAACCATGCTAATGCACTTCCACTAATGCCAACAAAGTTTTCTAGTCTATTCAAAAGAATGTTGTGATCGATAGTGTCGAACGTAGCGCTAAGATCCAGTAGAACTAATAGAGAGATACAACCACGATCAGATGATAAGAGCAGGTCATTTGTAACTCTAATGAGAGCAGTCTCAGTACTATAATACGGTCTAAATCCTGACTGGAAATCCTCACAGATATCATTTTTCTCTAAGAAGGAATATAATTGTGAGGATACAACCTTTTCTAATATCTTTGACAGAAAAGGGAGATTCGAGATCGGTCTGTAATTAACTAGATCTTTGGGGTCAAGTTGTGGTTTTTTAATGATAGGCTTAATAACAGCCAATTTAAAGTTTTTGGGGACATATCCTAATGACAATGACGAATTAATAATAGCCAAAAGAGGATCTATGACTTCTGGAAGCACCTCTTTTAGTAGTTTAGATGGAATAGGGTCTAGCATACATGTTGTTGGTTTAGATGATTTAACAAGTTTATACAATTCTTCCTCTCCTATAGTAGAGAATGAGTGGAATTGTTCCTCAGGATATCTATAGTACACTATTTGATGTGATGATATAGCTGACGGCTGCATGGTTACAATTTGATCTCTAATAGTATCAATTTTGGAAGTAAAATAGTTCATAAAGTCATTAATGCTGTGCTGTTGGGAAATGTCAACACCTGTTGATGCTTTATTTTTTGTTAATTTTGCCACTGTATTGAATAAATACCTAGGGTTATGTTTGTTTTGTTCTAAAAGAGATGAAAAATAATCAGATCTAGCAGTTTTTAAAGCTTTTCTGTAGGATAGGGTACTTTCCCGCCAAGCTAAACGAAATACCTCTAGTTTTGTTTTCCTCCAGCTGCGCTCCATTTTCCGGGCTGCTCTCTTTAGAGTGTGAGTGTGCTCATTATCCCACGGTGTTGGACTCTTTTCCTTAATCTTTCTTAAGCGAAAAGGAGCAATTGTATCTAAAGTGCTAGAAAAGAGAGAGTTCATAGTTTCTGTTACATCATCAAGTTGTTCTGAGCTGTTGGATATGCTAAGGAGTTGAGATAAATCAGGAAGATTACTTACAAAGCAGTCTTTTGTGGTAGAAGTGATGGTTCTACCATATTTATAAGAAGGAGTTGAATTTACAGCTTTAACTATATGGAGTTTACACAGGACTAGATAATGATCTGATATATCATCGCTTTGCTGCAGAATTTCAACACCATTAACATTAATTCCATGTGACAGTATTAAATCTAGAGTATGATTTGGACTATGAGTAGGTCCTGAAACTTGTTGTCTAACCCCAATAGAGTTCAGAATGTCTATGAATGCTGATCCTAATGCATCTTTTTAATTATCAACATGGATATTAAAATCACCCATGATTAGGACTCCATCTGCAGCCAGCACTAACTCTGAAAATCAGCAAATTCTTTGGTGCCCTGGTGGCCTGTATACAGTAGCCAGTACAAACGTTATGGGGGATTTATCATTAATACTTTTTTACCTAGATAATTTTATATGAAGCACCATTACTTCAAAGGAGTTATACTTAAAGCCTGTCTTCTGAGAAGTACTGAGAATATTGTTATAAATTGTAGCAACACCTCCCCCTTTGCCTTTTGGACGCGGCTCATTTTTGTAACAGTAATCTTGGGGGGTAGACTCGTTTAAAATAATGTATTCATCTGGTTTTAGCCATGTTTCTGTCAAACAGAGCAAATCTAGGTTATGATCATTAAAAAGTGCTTTTGTAGAAAGGGACCTGATATTCAGTAAACCAAGTTTTATCAACTGTTTCTGTGTATTGTAAACATTTTTTATTTGTTGAACATCAATTAAATGGTTACTCATAAATAGTTTTTGACGTTTTCTGTATTTTCTAGTTCGGGGAACAGAGACAGTCTCTATACTGTGATATCTAGGTGAAGGAGTCTCTATGTGCTGAGAATTAACTGACTTCTGTGACGTGAGGCGGCTAGCAGACAGTCGGTTTAGCCAGTCTGTCTGCTTCCTGACCTGGGCTCCAGTTAGTCAAGTATGAACTCTAAGACTATGTGCCACATTTCTAGAGAGAATAGCAGCACCACCCCAGGAGGGATGAACACCATCTCTTTTCAACAGGTCAGGTCTGCCCCCAAAACTCGTCCAATTGTCTATAAAACCTATGTTGTTTTGCGGGCACCACTTAGAGATCCAGTCATTTAATGATGACAGTCTGCTATGAATCTCATCACCCCGGTAAGCAGGGAGGGGGCCAGAGCATATTACAGTGTCTGACATCGTACTTGCAAGTTCACACACCTCTTTAACATTATTTTTAGTGATCTCCGACTGGCGAAGTCGAACATCATTAGCGCCGGCGTGGATAACAATCTTACTGAATTTATGTTTAGCATTAGCCAGCACTTTTAAATTTGCCAAGATGTCAGGCGCTCTGGCTCCCGGTAAACAATGGACTATGGTGGCTGGTGTCTCTATTTTCACGTTCCGTACAATAGAATCGCCAATAACTAGAGCACTTTCACCAGGTTTCTCAGTGGGTGCGTCACTGAGTGGGGAGAACCTGTTTGATGTTCTGATCGGAACGGAAGAGCGGAGTTTTGACCCGTGACTATGCTGCCTCACAGTCACCCAGTTGCCCTGCTGCACAGTCTCTACCAGAACCGAACAATGTACAGGAGTCCCTGAGCTAGTCACATCCAAAGCAGTATCTACAGCCCTCACATTCTTACTGTCCTCAACTAAAGTCTGGATGTGTGTCTCTAGTTCTAAAACCTTCTCTGTCAGCCTAACTATTTCCCTGCATTTATCACATGTGAATCCCTCATCGCCGACAGAGATAGATAAACTGTACATGTGGCAGACTGTGCAAATAATAGCAGGAGAAGAAGCCATTACTCACCGTGATTGATGAATGATACCAACTTAACTTACCACTTACCACCTACCACTTACCACTGTTGTTTGATGAACTCGTGAAAAACGGAGCGAGAGAGAAATGAAAACGGAGCGAGAAAAAAGAAAACAATAATAGGCGCGAATAGCAACGCGAATGGAACGCACTACACTCGCGGTTTTTGAAGCGAGCGATCAAATTAGTTTGATAGATAATACCAGAAACATGGTGGGAATTAAGTTATATATTATCACTTTAAACAACAGAGTGAAAGTAAGGTAAAGATTCAATAAAAAAGCAGAGCTACAATCACAAACCGCACAGCAGCACAACAGACAGAAACAGACTGAATAGAGTCTGTTCAGCAATCAAACTGTGACTCAAGCACTAGTGACAATAAAGGGCTACTACTACTACTACTACTATTTTAGACACTTCCTTGACTACCTGTCCTGTGAAGTGTGTACCTTGATCCGGGTCAATGCAATCTGGTAATCCCCATCTGGGAATGAAATCAGTGACAAGACCTTTCGCAGTATGTGCAGCTGTAGCACGCCCTGTCGGATAAGCGTCTCTGGAGAACTTGTCTATTACAACCAACACGTCAGTTTTTCCCTTACAAGAAAGCAACGATATGTAATCAACTTGCAGGTGACGATATGGTCCTGGTGGAGCTGGGGTATGTGTTGCTGCTGTAGTTGCTGTTGGCACATCATTATTTTTCTGACATGTAACGCATCTCTTGACTATTTCGGTGGCTACATTTCTGAATTTTGGATTTCATCATTGATTTGAGAACCTGTGATTCATCGTTGCTGACCACTGTGACCCAAATTGTGTATTTGTTGAGCCAAATATGGCAGCAGTGATTCAGAAGTGACGTACTATCCCCCTTTGGTTCAGCAGCCGGATGAATCCACTGTGGCTTCTTTGTCTAACCATGTCCATGCTTCATATAGAGGAACATCTTTGTACAGATCAATGATTGATTCAGAAGGCAGAATTGTCTTTTGTGCTGTACTACCTGAACACACTTGTACAGTTGCATAGCCTGTTTAGCAGCTACATCAGCAAGAACATTACCTTTAGCTTCCGTAGTATTAGTTGTGAGATGTGCTTTCACTTTGATCACCGCTAATTTCTTTGGAAGTTTCATGGCAAACATTAGATCTTTCACTAATCCAGCATGCTTAATGGGGGATCCAGCAGTAGTTAGAAACTGTCTACTTTGCCAAATGACATCAAAATCATGAATTACCCCAAAAGCATACCTGGAATCAGTGTAGGTATTTGCAACCGATCCTGAAGCTAGTGTGCATGCTCTAGTTAAGGCTACTAGTTATGCAGCTTGAGCTGAAAAATGATCTGGAAGACGACCTGAAGCTACCACTTCAGTGGTGGAAGTTACTGTGTAACCTGCTCGTCTGTTAGCTTTAATGACTTGAGCTGAACCATCAACAAACAACTACAATTCTGCATTCTCTATCGGGAGTTTCTGTTATTTCACTCGTAGGTGCGTATGTAAGCGTAACACAATCGTGAGTCATTTCTCCTTCATCCTCGAACACAACTTCAGTCATTGCAGACATCATACATGAGGATGGGTTTGTGACTGGCGAACACTGTAAAACAATGTTCGGGGCTGTGAGGGTCATTAACCAATTTCCCCAACGAGAGGAGGTGACAGAAGTGACTTTTGCTTGATTCATGAGTGCGGACACTGCATGAGGGCATCTTATGTTTACAGTCTGTCTTAACACCATTCATTTTATTTACAAAGAATCGTTCAGCTTTGTTGTACATTACTGGGGAAATTAAGCACTCACAGCCCTAACAGTTAACGCCTGAGCAAACTGCTCTAACAGTTCGGTGAAGTGGGGAGGGGCTGCTTCAGAGTACTAAGTAGACTGAGTAGGAACTGAGTAAAGCTGTTAACTTCTCCTAATGTCTTTTTGCTTTTCCTACACTCTTTCATCCAGTGCCCAGGTTTACCACAGTAGTGACAACTACCCTCCTTCTTAGGACATTTACGTTTCTGTCGGTTCTCTGTGTTGACCTTAAAGGATGCTGCTGTAATCTTTACTCTGGCTTTAACATCAGAGTCTCTTTCCCACGTAGCTAACCTGTCCAAGCTGTTTTGCAAGCTTCCAGTGGACCATGTTAGATCTTAGAACGGCAAAGCAGATCTGTACTCTGATAAAAGGCCATCAAACCATGTTCGAACTAGTGGTCCTTTATGATCCAGTACCTTCTCTGGAGTGTCAGCTATTCCACTGTATGCTGCAGCTGACTGACAAAACCTTTCAGTGCACTCACTTACAGTTTCATCCTTCCTCTGTACACAACTAGTGACTTTTGACCAATCCACTTTTGGTCCAAAAATGTTCTTTAGAATTTTCAAAACACCTTCTCTCAAATCACCTTTACTGGCATGTTGTAGTTCAGAAGTAACAGCAGACTCAAAACTGTTGAATTCAGATTCAGTTAGAATTTGTGACATCAGCTGTGTGACTTCTGCTAACGACATGTCGTAGAGACGCATTTTGCTGATCAATGCTCTTCTAAATTCAGAAAAATGTGTGCGTGTTGAGGGTAAGCTCTGAGATAGTCTCTCTAAATCTTTAGGTCCTAGCGCTTTGGCAACAGTTTGTACTTGGACAACATATGAGTTGGGAGGAACACTTTCAATTCCCTGAAAACTTATCCTAGTGCCACAAACCTTCACTGAATCTACAGACACTTCAGTTACTGATTGGATGGTTACATCTGTTTCAAAGAAAGCATGTAAGTCAGGATAATTTTTATCAGGCTGACTAACTTCCACATCTGTTTTTGCTGAAGCTTTGTTGCTGTTCAATTTCTTAGTCAAAGAGGAAACTCTAGCACGGAGCTCTTTGTTCTGTTCCTCTAGCTCTGAGTTGCGCTGAGACTGTTGTGTAGCTAGCGCTAAACCAAATTCTCTGTGGCAGCAGATAATGCCTTTCACATTGTTCTTATGAATACATGCTCCTAGTACCTTTTTACATTCATCTACAGACCAAGTCTTGTCTGGATGGATCTCATATTTCTGAATTAGCTCTGGTCTAACTTTCTCAGTGACTATTAGGTTAATTTGCACTCCTAACAGTGATTTGAATTTGCTGTCTGACCACAACGGAGTCGCGAGACCACCTTTTTCAGTTGTGGGGATTAGTCTAGCATTTTTTCTAAACATTTTGTGAGTTTCTTTGTTACCACACAATCAAAACACTAAAACGCAGAGGATAACAAATTTGTACTGTTATTTGTACTGTTTGTCTTAAAGGTTCTTTTGGATAGAGTGACACTCACAAACCCTTGGTTGTACAGAAATATTCAGTCTGGAACGAAGTCAGATCTTTGTTGAGCTTGAAGTTTCAATCTGGATTCAGGTGAGGAGCTCTATCCGGGTCACGGCACCAAAACTGTAGGGAACTTTTTCCTCGTCGAAGCAGAGACCAGGAGACGTTGGGATATCTTTCAAGCAGAAGTTACTCTTTATTGAGAACTCGCTGTGCGTCGCTGCAGTCATCCAAGTCTGACAATACCTCAGCACAGTAGAGTTTATACCTTTCAAGGAGGAGGGATAAATAGAGGTGGAGACAATCTAAACAAAGCATGCAAATGCAGTACAGGAATCAGCCCATTACCAGAATTTCCCCAGCCCTGACCTCATCAGCATAACAGTGTCATTCAAATGCATAGGTGCTAATCCAATCAGCCTGACAGTAACGCCCATACCTTCACATTATAATAGAGACAAAGGCACAGCTGTGCCTTGAGCTTAGCATTCACCTTTAACTTAGGTCAGGAAGTGCATTAAGACAAAAGGTTAATGTCTCAGACACCTGGGCTGCCTGAATTGATGTTCTTAGAATGTCATCATCTTTACCTCAAAATGTAAAACACACATTGGAACCTAAATGTATATTTTTATAAATTTGTAATCCAACAGACCCTAGCCTGTTTTGACCACGTCTTTTAATAAAGCTTTGCAAATTGATCGCATGCCTCTTGACCTGTTCACTCCGTTACAAATACTTAGGCTACATATAAAAAAAATGCCATGGCCAAAAAATAAAAAATAGAATAGCTGAACAATAAGGGCATCATTTTAATCAAATATATAATAACTCAATCTGACACCCGAGAGTCACAAGATGTTTGAGAGGCGGCTGTGCATGCTTTGGCTGAGAGCGCATTGAAATTGTCTCTCAGGGAATGTGTGAGTAGGCTACTTTATGGGTTAAAATAGCTTAAATGTTTAAATTGGCATGACTTGATTCATTTGCAGTGCAAACTCAACGTGGATATTATGGATGTGAGGCCATTTGTGCATTTTGAGGGAGTGGGAGAAGGCTACCACTCAATCCCAATCACTCACACTGTTTGTGAAATCCCATCTCACAGAAAGTTTTAAAATGACTGATCTGCTCTGACAATCTCTTTGGAATCAACCTACATGCTATAGAGCAGGGGTCATCAAACTTGATCCTGGAGGGCCGGTGTCCTGCAGAGTTTAGCTCCAACTTGCCTCAAAACACCTGGCTGGAAGTTTCAAGTATACCTAACAAGACTTTGATTAGCTGCTTCAGGTGTGTTTGATTAGGGTTGGAGCTAAAACTCTGCAGTGACACCGGCCCTCCAGGACCGAACTTGGTGATCCATGCTATAGAGCATTAATGTCTGCAGGAATTTCCCACTTTATAATCACAAATTCTGCAGGAATGTGTAGAATTACGCACTATGCTGGCAAGTTACAGAATGCATAAACACCTTCTGTGGACATACTTTCTGTAACAGCATGCCAAAACCGTCAGCTAAACCCTAAGAATTCACAACATTCTTTACAATAGTACAATCATTATAATGTTATGTTTTGTTGTTGTTGTTGTTGTTTTTTTACAGTAGTTTTGTTATTTTAAATTATATTCTAAACTCTGTAAAATTACAAATAATTTCCGTAAATTAACAACTTGACTGTTATTTTAAGTATTATTCCATTAATTACAAATTACAGTAATTCTAATTTTTATACAAAAAATACTGTATTATTTATACAGTATTTATTTTTCTGTTTTCTTAAATTATGTACAAATTTATGTAATATTACAAAACTACTCAGTAATTAAATAATGTAGCTCATTATTTTAAAGGTTTATGTCCATACTAACAATTTAATGTTCTTCTTTGTAATTTTTAAGTAAATCTTATTAGTTTTATATTTAGGTGAATTTTTACATTCAAACTCTGTAATTCTGAACACAAATATTGCAAACTCTTTTCATGAGAATGCAATGTCTATCTGCTTTTAAAGTGTAAAGCTGCACTGCTCTCCAGGTTGAAACTTTCAGGCCTCTGCCCATACACCTGTTGATCCAAATTGCCAGGAAATTGTGAATAGAGATGAGGAAAAACTCACATATTTTTTACAAGCCCAAACTCCCCAGAAAACTTTAACATCGAGACACTGACAGCATTTGCAGTCACAGCATTTGTTTGGAGTGTGAGAGAAACTCTGCTAGTGTCACGGTGCACACAGCAGGGAGAGACGAGGAACACACAGACGAGGAGATACTTTAAAATAATAGTCTTTACTGACGACATCAAGGTAAGGTAGAAATATGCATACATAAGGTATGCATACAATGATCCTCCCTCATTTATCTTATTGTGCTACAAGTTGGTCCCATACAAGTATAACTACGTTAAAACCATTATATACTATCTATAAACAAGCTGTGAAAATTTTAGCTAAAAAGCCAAGGAGTTATCATCACTGCAATATTATTAAAAATTATAAATTATTGACGTTTGATAATTTTTTATTTTTTGCTGATGTGTGTTTGATGTACAAATTATTTCATGATCTTGCACCACCACCTCTTAAACAATGTGTGACTTTCTGTAAGGATAATATCAGGCAGACTAGGTCATCAGTTAGAGGTGATTGTTCAACTAAATTTAAGAAAACTGTTTTTGGACAATCAGCTTTTTCAGTTAGAGCAGCAGAAAGATGGAATTTAATACCTGTTTATATTAGAGAGTGTGCAACATTTAGTATCTTTAAAACTACGCTTAAAGTATGGCTTAAGGAAAATCAAATATGTGATCATTGACTTGATTTTTTATTTAGATGTGATATATAGTATGTGTTGTATGTATTGTACTGTTTTTTGATTGAACTTGGTAATTTTGTAACAACATCCTGCCCAGGGACTGCAGATGCAAATTAGCTTTATAGTTAACTCTGGCACAGCAGTTTTGTTGTGCATTGTCCCTGTATAAATAAATGGAAGAAAGAAGAAGAGAAAAAAAAAAAAAAAAAAAAAAAAAAAAAAAGAAACACCGGGAATAACAAGTAGACCACACCACATTGGACTCAACAGACAGGACTTAAATACACTTGGTAATAAACTCATAATCACACACACCTGGAACAGAATTAACTCATAATGACATGAAACGAGGACAGGAAACTAACCATATAAGGAAACAAGAGGCGGGAACACAAGACACACATGACAGAGGTCTGACAGCTAGACATTTGAATACTAGAAAAACATGTAGAAAAGGGTCTGAATGTATAGCCTACATATTGTTCGTCAAAAACACCAGACAGTCAACTTGTTCTGCAGCGAGTGCTGAGAGTTTTTTGTTGACAATGTTTCCAGCTGATGAAAACACGCACTCAGCTCTGACGCCTGTTTCACACATGCTCCGTCTGCAGTGCGTATACGGTCCGTGTGCGTTACGTATGCCGTGCAAAAGCGGCACGGACTCATTTTGCTTTCACACAGGACACGTTTGAAGTCCGGTCCTGATCCGCGGCTGTTTACCACAAACACAACACTTATCCATTATTTTGATTTTAAAACCAAACGTTGTTAGCCTATACTGAAAGTGCTTTTTCAGCATTGTGATCCTCTTTTATCACAATACAGTTACACAATCTTTCATAGACATAGGCTATTCACTTTAAACTCAATTAATAAACAACGTATTAAATGCATTTGGCTTCTAGTTTTGTATATTAAGTTGCTCAAGCAAGTGGAAACACATTTAAACACAGCATACAGCCTACTTTTCACAAATATTTTAAATTAAAACTAACCACTGACAGAAACAGTCGGCTCTCGTGCCTTTTACATTTAAAGCTTTATTACAAACAGTCCCGCGGGTCTTAAAGAACTTTGTTTTTCTATCCCCACAAGACACAAGTGTATATGTTGCCTTGTTTGTCTAAAAGTACATTTTTTTTTGTTTTAAACCTAGCCAAAATGCCTGTGAAACACAGTAGACTTTAATTACATATATTTATTGGGAAATTACTACATTTCCATGTCAATCCATGTTCATTTGTACCGTGAACAAATCGCTGTCACTTTAATTCAGTGCGTGCAGCACAGCAAAAATAGACTCAGTGCGGAAACGATCTCTGCACTGCTGCAGCCGCACCACTCCTGGAACGCACTGCCGGACCGCAACCGCGTGCAGTGTGAACGCTTTAATCCGTTAACATGGGTGCGGAAAAAAATACGCACCGCAAACGCACTGCAAACGGAGTATGTGTGAAACAGGCGTGACCGATGTGCCAGGTATGGTCAAGCATGTTTTTGACAGCTGCGCCATATGTGGATACATGCCGTACGATTTTTGCCACCAACTAAGAGGGTTTTCGTCAGTGAGTAGTGTTGCTTCTCATTCATACATATCCGTCTCATGCTCCAAAGCCCTGATGCCACCTTCTGCACTGCTGTGGGTCTGACTATATATGCCGCCAAACAGGTTGCCCATGGCAGACATCACAGCCTTTTTTCTTGCGTCCGGTTGTTTTACAACATCAGCGCACTCACTTTTTGACTGTTCCATCGGTAACTTGGATAATACCTTCACAGACTCCAGTTTGATTTCAAATTCCCCAAGAATCTGCAAAATGCATTCACTCACATTCTCGGCGGTATGCTTTTCTCTCAGATCTTCTGTTTTTAGTACATAGTTTTTGATTTCCCAGTCATCTGATATAAAATGTGCAGTGACTGTCACATATATCAGTGTGTAGAGAAGTCCATCCATCCATTGTCAAGGCCACAGATTGATTGTTCAGTGAGGCCTTCACGCTCTTGGCAGTGCTATCATAAAGCTTAGCAATGTGATTGCTCCCTGTACCCCGAGAAGGGCAATTATACCGTGGGTTGAGTGCTCGAACAAAGTTTTGAAAGCCATCGCCATCCATGATACTTTTCGGGTGCATGTCTTTGCAGATGAATTCAGTAAGTTTTTAGGTAATTTATTCCTGTTTTACAGCAGGTAGCAGATTTGTGGTATTCGTGCTGTAAAATGAAGTTCCCCTGGACTGCTTTAATGCGGGCTTATAGTCGGACTAAAACTCCTCAGGATGAAAAGACTGCATGTGCATTCTCATGTTAGATGTTGTGGAGTGAAATAGCAGAGGTTTCTTACACAACTTACAAATGACGTTGGTTCTGTCAATAATTTCACCGTTGACACTCCAGAAACCAAAGAAACGCCACACAGCACTTTTAAGATGTTTTGGCGTAAGCAATATTCTCTCTGACTCCAATCATCACTCTCTTTTTCCGCCATTTTTCAAATTAACAACGCACCCGCACCGCACCGGACAACAAACTAAAAACAAACCGCGTCAGTTACATCATCATCATGTGTCGCATGCCTCTTGACACACAAAAAAATTTGAATGCAGTGTTTTTGCATTATTCTTTTCTCTCACTATATAGTAGGTAAGTAGGCATATTCGAACGCAAATTAAGTATACGTACATCTGAATCTCGCGAGAATTAGTGCACCACAAATTCTCGCTTATTCTTTTATGAATACTGAGGATTCAAACATACTTATTCACTCGCCTACTGCTTTTTGCCTACTATATAGTAGGAAAGTATGCGGTTTCGAACGCAGCGAGATAGACTTAACTTCCTGCCATTACTCCTTCTTTACTACCTTAAACACAACCCGAATTCCGGAAATGTTTGGCCTTTTTTTTTTTTTTTTTTTTTTTTTTGAATAAAATAAAAAACTAAAAGAATTTCAAATCACATGAGACAATATTTTATTCACAATAGAACATAGATAACATGTTATCTGTTTAACCATCTGGGGTCTGAGGGTGTTTTGGGGGCCTGGAGAAGTTTTGACATGCCCTGGCATTTGTGCTTTTTTTAGTTGCTTATAAACATATAAATGGCTAAAGTCTTAAAATACTGTATTCAGCACAAACTGGGCTGCAATAATATGTGAGCAGCATGTATGTACATGATTGTGTTTTTGAGAAAGCAACGTTTATGTGTGTTAGTGAAAAACGTCTTAGGTTACGTATGTAACCCCAGTTCCTCGAAGGAACGAGACGCTGTGTCCAGAGACGCTAGGGGAACGCCTTCAGTGTGACCGGCTCTGAATCCAAGTGCAATCTGTCCAATGGATGGGCGGGACGTCACGGGCAAGGTGACGTAATGACCAGCTAGTATAAAAGCACGTGCGGTGAAACTGGCGTCAGCTTCTAAAATGAAGCAAGCGCTGGCAGGGATGCCGGAAGTGTGGCCTCGCGACGCAGCGTCTCATTCCTTCGAGGAACTAGGGTTATATAAGTAACCTAAGACGTTCCTCTTCAGGAACTCGAGCTGCGTCCAGAGACGCTAGGTGAACAAGATACCCATGGCACCAGACTTACCAATCCCTGCCCCGTGTGTATCCAAGCAGAGCACATCTAAGGCGAGAGGATGGAAGAACCTGGGGTGGCTCGCATGTCCAGGCCATAGAACCTGACAAAAGTCAGGGGCGTAGACCATCCCGCAGCGTTGCAGATGTCCTGAATTGGGACACCTGTGAGAAAGGCCTTGGAGGCCGCCACACTCCTAGTTGAATGAGCCTTGACTCCCATCGGCGAGGGGAGTTCAGAGGAATCATAAGCAATATGGATGGCATCGACAATCCACCGACTGAGGGTCTGCTTAGAAGCAGGACAACATCTATTAGGGGGACCAAAGCAAACCAGCAGTTGGTCCGCCCTTCTCCACATGGCAGCTCTGTGGACGTATGCGTCCAGTGCTCGCACTGGACACATACAATTGAGCTTTTGCTGGTCAGGCTCCCGAAAGGGAGGAGGACTAAAGGCCTACAGTACTACAGGCTGTGGTGTGACCGAAGGAACCTTGGGGACGTACCCTGCTCGAGGGTATAAAAAGGCTTTGGCCATACCAGGCGCAAAGTCCAAGTGCGTAGGGGCCACTGACAGGGCCTGTAAATCCCCAACTCTCTTCAGAGACGAAATCGCCAGAAGAAACACGGTCTTAAGGGTGAGGTGGCGATCTGTGATCTCCTCAATAGGCTCGAATGGAGGCCTACAGAGAGCATTCAATACCACAACCAAGTCCCAAGGAGGAATCCGGGACCGTACTGGAGGCCTTAGCCTCAATGCACCACAGAGGAAACGTGTCACTAAGGGGTGTCTACCCACTGACTGTCCACCAAGATAGGCGTGGTAGGCCGAAATCGCCGCCACATAAACCTTCAAGGTGGAGTGGGTTAACCCTGCAGAGAGTCGAGCCTGCAGGAACTCCAGCACCGTACCAACCGGGCAGTTAACTGGCGATCTCTGCACCATGAAGTGAAGAGCTTCCACTTCAGGGTGTACAGTTTCCTCGTTGAGGGAGCTCTGGACTGGAGGATGGTCTCAACAACCTCGGTTAAGAGACTGGACGCTATGAGCCGTGCCCCCTCAGGGCCCACACTCACAGCCTCCACAACTCCGGGTGGGGATGCACAAGTGTGCATCCTGACTGGAATCTCCCATGGAGAGCCGTCGAGGAGGGAAATCAGATCCGAGAACCATACTCGGCCCGGCCAGAACGGGGCTACTAGTAGCAGCCGGACTCCATCCCGGCACACTCTCTCCAGAACTCCGGGGAGCAGAGCAATCGAGGGAAAAGCATACAGACAAAGCCTCGGCCACGTCTGTACCATGGCATGAAGTAGAGAGTACCAGAGCGGACATTGCGCTGTCTCTTGAGTAGCGAAGAGGTCCACCTGGGCCTGGCCAAACACTCTCCAGATCTGTTTCACCACCTCGGTGTGAAGCATCCATTCCCCGGGCAAAAGCCCCTGTCTCGACAGGGTGTCTGCTCCCACATTGAGATGCCCAGGTATGTAAACTGCTCTGAGTGAGAGGAGTTTGCCCTGGGCCCACACAAGGATCTGGTGCGCCAGCCTGTACAGGTGGCGCGACCGCAGACCTCCTTGGTGGTTGATATAAGAGACCACCGCTGTGTTGTCGGTGCGAACTAACACATGGTGACCTCTTAAGTCTGGGATAAAGTATTTCAGAGCCTGAAACACGGCCAGCATCTCGAGCCTGTTGATGTGTCAAGCGAGATGATGACCTCTCCACAGACCACGGGCAGGGTGGCCACTCTTGACCGCTCCCCAACCGGTGAGGGATGCATCTGTCGCTAGCGTTATGCAGCGACACGGAGCTCCCAGCACCGGGCCCTGAGACAAGAACCAAGGTTGTCTCCACATGTCTAAGGCACGTAGGCAACGCCGCGTGACCTTGATCATGCGAAGCAGGTTTCCCCTCGGGGAGAACCCCTTGGTCTTGAGCCACCACTGTAGGGGTCTCATGTACAGCAGGCCAATAGGTATCACGTTGGACGCAGCTGCCATCCGACCCAGCAGCCTCTGAAACTGCTTCACAGTGAGTGACTGGCCTTCTTTCACCCTCCTGACTGTCTTGAGGATCGACTCGATCCGAGCAGGGGACATACGTGCCTGCATCGTGGTCGAATCCCACACCACCCCCAGATAAGTGGTTCTCTGTAATGGAGAAAGCACACTTTTCTTAGGGTTCAGTCTTAACCCCAACACTTTCATATGAGTGAGAACAACATCTCGATGTTGAGCCGCCCTTCGCTCTGATTGAGTGAGAATCAACCAATCGTCAATGTAATTGAGTATGCGGACGCCCTGTAGCCGCAGCGGAGCTAACGCGGCGTCCACACACTTCGTAAAAGTGCGGGGTGAGAGTGCTAGGCCGAAGGGAAGTACACGATATTGGTAAGCTTTGCCCCCGAAAGCAATCCTCAGGAACTTCCTGTGAGTGGGAAGGATGGAGACATGGAAGTATGCGTCTTTTAGATCGATCGCGACAAACCAGTCCTCGGACCTGATTTGAGACACGACCTGCTTGAGTGTAAGTATCTTGAACTTCAGTCTGCCGACTGAGCGGTTCAACTGCCGCAGATCTAAAATGGGACGCAACCCTCCATCCCTCTTTGGAACTATGAATTACCGGCTGTAGAACCCAGACTCTTTCTCGTGAGGAGAAACCACCTCGATGGCCTCCTTCCTTAAGAGAGTATTTACCTCCTGTTCCATTACCAGAGCCTGCTCGGGGCCCACCAAAGTGGAATTCACCCCGTTGAACTGAGGCGGACGAGAACCAAACTGGATTCTGTAGCCTCTCTCTACAGTACGCAGGACCCATCGAGACACATTTGGCAGTAGTTTCCATGCTGCCAAATAATCTACTAAGGGAACCAGTCTCTCGAGACTGGCCTCTGGTGTAATTAGAGTGGCTAGTTTGGTATCCTTGGAACGGCACACCAGCAGGAGAAAGCCAAACTAGCTGCTGCAGAGACCCCCGAAAGGGTGGCGAACATCTCAGCTCCGCTACGTTTCCGGGCGGAAGAGACTGAGATGTGTGCTTGCTGGAGACCACTGCGCCCTGGGACACAATAAGTGGCATGTTTGGCAGATCGATCTCCTGATGGCACTGGGGCGAAACAGGCACCGTACGCTGCGGTGACAGCTGCTCTACCCCAGCGGGGGCTACCCTCATAAGCCCTAGTCCACAAACATCAGGGCTTCTTGGCCGAAGACCTCTTTGCCTGAAGAACGGTCCGCAGGTCCGGCTTAGGCTGGGAGGTCATCGACCGTGCACCCTTCTTACCACCCCGACTCCGCCTACACGGAGGCGCACGGGCGGTGACGCTCTCTTTCTGAGCTTCCCTATATGAGGAACCGGCACACGGCAGGGGCTGCTCTCACCCAACAGCCCCTTGAGTTAGAGAGCGGCGAGGGAGAAACCGCTGGAACGCCACCGCCTGCCTTCCCACCTCCCCGCCTCCTGGTGCCTGTCGAAAACGGTGTTAACAGCATCACCAAAGAGGCCAGAAGGCGACAGCGGGGCGTCCAAAAGGAAGACCCTGTCGCGGTCCTTGATATCCGACAGGGTCAACCAGAGATGCCTCTCCGCAGCTACCAGGACTACCATAGACCGCCCAATGGCACGGGCGGTCTCTTTGGTAACGCGGAGAGACAAATCAGCGGTTCTGCGGAGTTCACAAATGTCATCCACACCAAATCCCTCGCCCTCATCTAACTCTTTAAGCAGATCAGCCTGGTGAGCATGAGCATGAGCCAGCCTGACCTGCTGCCGCGTACCCCTTGCCCACCAGTGCTGACGATGTGCGCAGAGCTTGGAGGGCAGGGTCGGAGCCTTCAGAGATGATGCCGCGTCGGGAGACAGATAGCTCGCAAGCGTCTGTTCCACACGTGGCATCGCTCTGTAACCGCGCTCACTCGTCCCTGCCACATTACCGTAGTAATCCGACAGAGGGACGAAGAGGCGGGCCGAGAAAGGTTTTCCCCACGACCTCGACACCTCAGTGTGGAGGTCGGGGAAAAAAGGCAGGCTCCGATGTGGAGGTGCAGTCTGAAACCGCAGAAAACGCTCACCTAATTTGCCTCTTTGCGGTTCGACAGGATGCTCGGCCGGCCAGTCGAGACTCAACTTGGCCGCAGCACGAATAATCACCTCCACCAGCTCCTCATATTGGGGCGAAAGAGGGGGTGCAAAGTGCTCGACGTTTCCCGTGTCAACCTCCTCGGAGGAAGACACGAGAAGCGCCGAGGCCGCTGCCCGAGGGGAAGTAACCGCAGGGCGGCTTCCGATCTCGAAGAGCAGTCATGGGATCTGACAGGTGAGGATGGAGGTATAGACTCGCTCGTCTCCGATCCCTCCACCAGATCCCGCTGCGAACCCCATGAGCGCCGCCTTCGCTCCGCCTTCGCTCCGCCTCAGCAGAAGCGGGGCCAGCGCCGCGAGGAACTCCAATGAAAGAACCCTCCCCGGAGAAGAGGGCCTTTCGGGAGCGAAGCACACGCAGAGGGAGGCTCTCGCAGAGCGGGCAATCAGCACCCTCGAGAGCCGCCTCCGCATGTCTTGCTCCCAAGCAAAGCACACCCAAGCTGTGTGTATCACCTGCACACAAATATCGCTTGCAGGGAGGAACACACTGCTTGTATTGTGCTTCGCTCTCGTGTTTAGTCTTGAACATGACTAATGTAACAGACTGACAACAGTAAATAAGACTTACAGATACACAGAGCGCTTAGCTGAATGACAGAATGCTGACGCCGATTTCACCGCACGTGCTTTTATACCAGCTGGTCATTACGTCACCTCGCCCGTGACGTGCCGCCCATCCATTGGACAGATTGCACTTGGATTCAGAGCTGAAGGCATTCCCCTAGCGTCTCTGGACGCAGCTCGAGTTCCTGAAGAGGAACTAAAATTTTGAAGTAACTGGAATAAGGCCACAAAACACACAGAAGATTTGATCACAAGATCTTGAATCTTGTAGCCAAGAGTTTTTACTTCAAAATGATGTGAAAATCATCTTGTTTACTTACTCACAGAAAACAATATATTGATTTACATTTTCTAAGACACTTTTTGTTTCGAAAGGGCATATGCGAAGAGGCGTGAATGATCATGAATATTAGTGTGATTCACAACTGAGAAGACAAAGGCCCACATAATGAGCTGCCTTATGTATGTATATATATATATATATATATACAGGTGCTGGTCATATAATTAGAATATCATCAAAAAGTTTATTTATTTCACTAATTCCATTCAAAAAATTAAACTTGTATAATTTATACATTCATTCCACACAGACTGATATATTTCAAGTGTTTATTTCTTTTAATTTTGATGATTATAAGTGACAACTAATGAAAACCCCAAATTCAGTATCTCAGAAAATTAGAATATTGTGAAAAGATTCAATATCGAAGACACCTGGTGCCACACTCTAATCAGCTAATTAACTCAAAACACCTGCAAAGGCCTTTAAATGGTCTCTCAGTCTAGTTCTGTAGGCTACACAATCATGGGGAAGACTGCTGACTTGACAGTTGTCCAAAAGACGACCATTGACACCTTGCACAAGGAGGGCAAGACACAAAAGGTCATTGCAAAAGAGGCTGGCTGTTCACAGAGCTCTGTGTCCAAGCACATTAATAGAGAGGCGAAGGAAGGAAAAGATGTGGTAGAAAAAAGTGTACAAGCAATAGGGATAACCACACCCTGGAGAGGATTGTGAAACAAAACCCATTCAAAAATGTGGGGAGATTCACAAAGAGTGGACTGCAGCTGGAGTCAGTGCTTCAAGAACCACTACGCACAGACGTATGCAAGACATGGGTTTCAGGGTCCATGTAAAGCCACTCTTGAACAACAGACAGCGTCAGAAGTGTCTCGTCTGGGCTAAAGACAAAAAGGACTGGACTGCTGCTGAGTGGTCCAAAGTAATGTTCTCTGATGAAAGTAAATTTTGTATTTCCTTTGGAAATCAGAGTCCCAGAGTCTGGAGGAAGAGAGGAGAGGCACAGAATCCACGTTGCTTGAGGTCCAGTGTAAAGTTTCCACAGTCAGTGATGGTTGGGGTGCCATGTCATCTGCTGGTGTTGGTCCACTGTGTTTTCTGAGGTCCAAGGTCAACACAGCCGTATAACAGGAAGTTTTATAGCACTTCATGCTTCCTGCTGCTGACCAACTTTATGGAGATGCAGATTTCATTTTCCAACAGGACTTGGCACCTGCACACAGTGCCAAAGCTACCAGTACCTGGTTTAAGGACCATGGTATCCCTGTTCTTAATTGGCCAGCAAACTCGCCTGACCTTAACCCCATAGAAAATCTATGAGGTATTGTGAAGAGGAAGATGCGATATGCCAGATCCAACAATGCAGAAGAGCTGAAGGCCACTATCAGAGCAACCTGGGCTCTCATAACACCTGAGCAGTGCCACAGACTGATCGACTCCATGCCACGCCGCATTGCTGCAGTAATTCAGGCAAAAGGAGCCCCAACTAAGTATTGAGTGCTGTACATGCTCATACTTTTCATGTTCATACTTTTCAGTTGGCCAAGATTTCTAAAAATCCTTTCTTTGTATTGGTCTTAAGTAATATTCTAATTTTCTGAGTACTGAAACAAACCCTTCAAGTGCGGGTCCAGTCGAGACTCAACTTGGCCGCAGCACGAATAATCACCTCCACCAGCTCCTCATATTGGGGCGAAAGAGGGGGTGCAAAGTGCTCGACGTTTCCCGTGTCAACCTCCTCGGAGGAAGACACGAGAAGCGCCGAGGCCGCTGCCCGAGGGGAAGTAACCGCAGGGCGGCTTCCGATCTCGAAGAGCAGTCATGGGATCTGACAGGTGAGGATGGAGGTATAGACTCGCTCGTCTCCGATCCCTCCACCAGATCCCGCTGCGAACCCCATGAGCGCCGCCTTCGCTCCGCCTCAGCAGAAGCGGGGCCAGCGCCGCGAGGAACTCCAATGAAAGAACGCTCCCCGGAGAAGAGGGCCTTTCGGGAGCGAAGCACACGCAGAGGGAGGCTCTCGCAGAGCGGGCAATCAGCACCCTCGAGAGCCGCCTCCGCATGTCTTGCTCCCAAGCAAAGCACACCCAAGCTGTGTGTATCACCTGCACACAAATATCGCTTGCAGGGAGGAACACACTGCTTGTATTGTGCTTCGCTCTCGTGTTTAGTCTTGAACATGACTAATGTAACAGACTGACAACAGTAAATAAGACTTACAGATACACAGAGCGCTTAGCTGAATGACAGAATGCTGACGCCGATTTCACCGCACGTGCTTTTATACCAGCTGGTCATTACGTCACCTCGCCCGTGACGTGCCGCCCATCCATTGGACAGATTGCACTTGGATTCAGAGCTGAAGGCATTCCCCTAGCGTCTCTGGACGCAGCTCGAGTTCCTGAAGAGGAACTAAAATTTTGAAGTAACTGGAATAAGGCCACAAAACACACAGAAGATTTGATCACAAGATCTTGAATCTTGTAGCCAAGAGTTTTTACTTCAAAATGATGTGAAAATCATCTTGTTTACTTACTCACAGAAAACAATATATTGATTTACATTTTCTAAGACACTTTTTGTTTCGAAAGGGCATATGCGAAGAGGCGTGAATGATCATGAATATTAGTGTGATTCACAACTGAGAAGACAAAGGCCCACATAATGAGCTGCCTTATGTATGTATATATATATATATATACAGTATATACATATATATATTGTAATGTCTAACCAGCAGAGGGAGCCCTCGCCCGAGTACTGACCGTGCTCCACTCCCTCTACTTCCTCTGCACTCATTTCCTGTTTGACTGCTTTATAAACACTATACTTGAACTCATTGCGAAGTATTGCCAGTTAACCTGCCTTACCAAGCGTTATTCCAGCCTTATATTCTGTGTATGCCCCTTTTTGGTGTAGGCCGGGGCTCACAACAAGAAGGCCAGTCACTGTTGTCGTAGCACTACCCACTCAGTGAGGTTGGATAACACTAGGAAAAAGTGCCGTTCCACTTGGAACAGGAACGTTGCGGAAGCCCCATCCTTCCCGAAGGAGGTTTCGGAAGCACTTACACATATGAAAAGTTACACATATGAACAACCGTTTAGGTGCATATGGAAGATTAGAGGAGATTGTAACCCTCTTGGAAAATGGCAGAGGTCTGCCGGGGAACACGGGCTCTGAGGCCATACCATTTTCCACTTCCGGCTTCGCTACTGTTCGGAAGCTCTTGCTTAATGCTCTGCACTTTGCTCCCTGTTTAAGTACTTTTCTCAGATTTTTCTAAGATTTTAACTTCAGCAGATCAGCTCAGTACTCAAACAACACATTTTTGGCAGAAACGCTAAAACTAAAAACTTTTCGGGTATTTTCTTTTTCGGGAAAAAGAAGAATCTTTGCTTCTCACTGCCAGCAGCTTACATTCCGGAGAAATGAAAACACAGCTGTCTACGTTCAAACAGACGAGAAAGAAAATGCCTCTTGTGAAATCTAGTTGCTGCATGAACTGCCACAGACTTCTACAAAAGATTGCAGTTATTGAAATAAAGTTACTTGCTGGACATCCAAAACAGGCGGAACACAAAGCAGACGGTCATTACCTCAGCATACAGCCGGTGAGTCCCATGAATCTTGAGTGAATGTCAACAGTTTATACCAAGTGTAGAGGAACAAGCCAAAACTGATCGACAGACTAATCGATGGCACAAACAGGGAGTGGGACCCAAAGGCACTCGAGAGATCAGATTGTCACGAGTATATCGTATTGCTGCGGTAGCATCCTCTACCACAGATATGGCTGTGACAAAGCTTGCAAACACTGGTATTCTACCACCCCCTATACATCTTGAGAACAGATTTGAAGCATTAATGAATGTGGGTGAGAAATCCCCAAATGTGAATAAAGATGGATCGTATCAGCCAGCAGCTAACATCACTACTAATAGGCGAGCAGACAGCGGCATTCAGCTCAGAGCGCAGCTGAGCCCAGGACTCTGATAGTGGGCGACTCTATTATCAGAAACATCAGTAGCAGGACTACAACTACATGCTGCTTTCCTCAAGCAACCGTCTCTGATGTGAACAGGGAACTTCAGAACATTCTAATGAAGCACAAGACTGCATATCAAATCATCATCCATGTGGGAAAGAATGATATTTGGAAAGAGCAGTCAGAACTCCTTAAGAAAGATTTCAGTGAACTCTTTGAAACACTTCAAAGACTTGAAGTTCAGTAGTTCATCAGTGGACCACTCCCAGGAAGGGGAACTAACATGTTTTCACAGTTGCTTGGGCTGAATACATGGCTACAAAGAACCTGCAGTATAAAAGGAGTCAACTTCATCGACAACTTCAATCTTTTCTGGGGCCAAACAAACTTGGTGCAAGAGTGCTAAAGGACAATATATATTTCTCCCTCCATCATCCTTCAGTAGTGTGTGCCAATCCACTCAACCTGAATGGCACACACACACACACACCTGGACAGAATATGAGTGACCACAGGACTTCATATCAGCTTTTGAGTCATCATGTGGTTGACACATCCCACAAGGACACTGATAACACCACACAGCCAAAACAACCACTGCTCATGTACATCCCGGCTGAGCCCAGCCCACAGAGCTTATCACAGACAGACTGTGACGTACTACAACAGCTCCAAGACTCAGCACCCAAGGACGACTTTCTGGAAAACAGCCAGGGAAGCCAGGACAACATATCACAGCCACCGGAAACACCAGAGCCAGAGCCCCGCTCACCATACACACTATCCCTCTCTTCAGCAGCTCCACTTCTAAGCTTCTCACAGAAAATGGAGGAACTGGTGTATGCTGGGACAAAACTCTCCCACTCTTTCGCTGCAAGACCCCAGATATCAACTAAAATACGGCGGCCTATGGACCCAGCTCATCCTCCTCCTCCTGTGAGAGCTCTTCAACCGCTGCCACAACGCCAGGGCCCAAACCCACCTCCATCTGGTGTAGCTGAACCAAAAACAACTGATAGCTGCTCTCAGTGATATGTTTCGGGTCCCCGCTATGATAGCAGCAACTTTCACAAATGTTTACAGAACAAGCGGTAACCCAGTGTGCCTGTAGCTTTCTCTATCTTTGTTTTATCACGTGATAGAAAGTCTAAGGCCTTCTCAAGCCACACGGCTGACCCATCTAATCTGCGGCCTATTATGCATCAAACTAAGATTGCTGAAACATAAAGTAATGCCATCAAGTTATCATTTTTAAACATTCACTCACTAAAAAATAAATAATTTCTGATCAATGACTTAATAACCACAAATAACCTGGATTTTAAATTTCTAAATGAAACATGGCTAGAAGACAGCTGCAGGACTGTTAGGAGAGGTTAAGTTGTAGCTGCTCTATTTAAAGATGTCTATCAATGCAAGCAAGTGTCATTTGGTCAGTACTTGTCTTTTGAATACCTAGGTTTTGTGCTGAAAGGTGCTCCACACATTCTGTTTATCATTATTTACAGGCCTCCAAAATACTCTCCAGCCATTGTTGAAGAGTTCACAGTTATCAATGATTTCCTCAGAGTTTGACTGTTTTGCTATTGCAGGGGATTTCAATATTCACATAGATAAAGCAGAAATCAAAACTACAAAAGAAATTATAAAGGTTTTAAACACTTTTGACCTGATTCAGCATGTGCATGGACTCACACACAATCGTGGACACACTCTAGATTTACTCATCAGTAGAGGTCTAAACATTTCATCCATTGTTATTAAGGATGTAGCACTATCTGATCCCTTCTGTATTTTCTTTGATATACTGATCTCTGTTACCACTGAATCTAGATCTGTCTCTGTCAGAAAGAGATGCATTAACGAAAACACTAGTGCGCTATTTATGGAGGCTATATCTTTAACATCGTATACATTTTAAGATCTTGCTAATTACCTATAAGGCTCTGAATGGTTTGGCACCTCAGTATTTGAGTGAGCTCTTATCACACTATAGTCCTTCACGTCCGCTGCGATCTCAAAACTCATTTTCCTATTTAGCGCCCAAACTCCGGAACAATCTACCTAACACTGTTCGGGAAGCAGACACACTCTGTCAGTTTAAATCTAGATTAAAGACCCATCTCTTTAACATGGCTTACACATAATACACTATCACACTTCTATAATTCAAATCCATTAAAGGATTGTTAAGCTGCATTAATTAGGTCAACCGGAACCGGGAACACTTCCCAAAACACCCAATGTACTTCATATTACATCGTTAGAAGAATGGCATCTACACTAATATCTGTCTTTTTCTTTCTTATTCCGAGGTCACCGTAGCCACCCAGATCCAGACTGTATTCAGATCAGATGGTCACTGCAGCCACCCGGATCCAGTCCGTATCCAGATCAGATGGTTGATCAGCACCTAGAGATGACCTCTACAGCCCTGAAAGCCAGCGGAGACCAGGACAACTAGATGAGCCGCAGAGACTGATCCCCAGTGAAGACCCTGTCTCCTAGACAGCCATCGGGACAAGACCACAGGAACCAGATGAGTCCTTTGCACAATCTGACTCTGCTGCAGCCTAGATTTAAACTGCTGATTTTGTCTGGCCAGAGGAGAATGACACTATATTGACACACTATTTCCCCGTCTAAATACTGTAAAGCTGATGTAAAGCCATCCAGCTTTATATCAAGCTGATGTAAAGCTGCTTTGACACAATTTGCATTGTTAAAAGCGCTATACAAATAATAGTGACTTGACTTGACTTAACACCAAGCATTTCTGCAGACTCTGGTGATCTTCTCCTTGATTCCTTTAACTCAAAAGTTAAGAATGTTATTGATGATATTGCTCCCGTGAAAGTCAGCAAGAAGACTGGCAAACAAAAATCGCCTTGAAGAAAATCAACAGCAGTTCAGAGTATGAAAAGACAATGCAGAAAAGCTGAGCGGATGTGGCACTATAGCATATATAAAGACATCCTTCATGCTTTCAATGTGGATGTAATGATTCACTACTAGATCCGGGATCTAGCTTTATTGAATAACACAGGGTTAATTCACAGATGAACACACTGAGTAGATCGTTCAGGGGAAATGACAGAAACAGTATCGTGAAACAGTTCAGGGGTCGAGGCAGGCGGCTATCCAAGAGCAGTAGTCAGTGTCCAGAGTGGGGGTCAATGAGATTGAGGCGGCAATCCAACAGAGAAACGAAAAACAGGCAAGGTCACAACGTAAGGCAGTCCAGAAATGTATAATAACGCTCAGAAATGTCAGCTAGGCAAAACAAGACTTCGCACTATGCCAGTACTGGATGGCTGGTTAAATAGCCCAGGCAATAGGTGACAGGTGTGACTGATGATCAGTGTCAGGTACGGGGCTGCTGGGAGATTTAGTTAAACTAATATTCGGGTGACGGTTCCCGTCAATGACCCGAAGAGGGAGCCGTAGGAGCGCTCTGTGTGACAGAGCCCCCCCCCTGCGAGCGGCTCCGGAAGCGAGGAGGTGGTCGACGCCGGGGTCTACCGCGTGGTCTGGGGGCCGGACTTTCCGGGTGGTCTCTGTGGAACTCCTCCACCAAACTGGGATCCAGAATGTCCTCTGCGTTAACCCAGGACCTTTCCTCTGGGCCGTAACCCTCCCAATCGACCAGGTATTGGAGAGTGCGTCCCCGGCGTCTGGAGTCGAGAAGTTCTCGCACCTAATATATCTCCTCATCCTCCCTTGAGATGGGCAGGGGGTCCTCATCCTCGAGCGGCTCCTCGGATCCCTCCACGGGATCATCGGCAGGTTTCAGGAGCGAGACATGAAAAGTGGGAGAAATGCGATAATGATTAGGTAAGTTCAATTCAAAAGATACAGGGGTTATTTGACGGGTAATTTGGAAGGGACCCACGTACCTGGGACTGAGTTTGCGACATGGCAGATGTAGTCGTAGGTCACGAGTAGACAGCCACACCCACTGTCCGATGTTGTATTCGGGGTTGCGTCTTCGGTGTCTGTCAGCCTGTACTTGTTGCCGCCTGACTGTGTGTCGAAGGTGATGATGAGCCTGATTCCAAGTCTCCTCGCTGTGTTGTATCCAATCAGTTACAGCTGGGACATTGGAGGGTTCTCCTGACCAGGGAAATAGTGGAGGCTGATAGCCCAGGATACATTGGAACGGGGTGATACCAGTGGCAGGTTTCCGAAGGGAGTTCTGAGCGTATTCTGCCCACATTAGATAATGACTCCAGTCCAGTTGATTGGTTCTGCAATATGACCGAAGAAATCGAACGAGCTCCTGATTAAGCCTCTCTGCTTGACCGTTTGATTGAGGATGGTACCCAGAAGTGAGGCTGACGTTTACTTCCAAAGCTTTGAAGAATGCGGCCCAAAGCCGTGAGGTGAATTGGGGCCCTCGGTCTGAGACAATATCCTCGGGCAATCCGTAGAAACGGAAGACATGGTTACAGAGGTGCTCGGCCACTTCCAGAGCGTTAGGTAACTTGGGCAGAGGAATGAGGCGACAGGCCTTGGAGAATCGGTCTATGACGGTAAGGATGGTGGTGTGGCCATTGGAGTTGGGTAAGTCAGTGATAAAATCTATGGCAATGTGAGACCAGGGGCGGTGTGGTATGGGTAGAGGTTGGAGTAGACTAGCAGGTAACTGGCGAGAGGGTTTCTGTGTCTGACAAATTTGACATTGACGAACCTGAGTAATGGTGTCCTTCCTTAGCGTGGGCCACCAGAATCTGTTCTGCAAGAGTTGAATTGTGGCGTTTATTCCTGGATGGCCTGAGCTGAGAGCCGTGTGGACCTGATCAATGGTACGTTTGCGAAGATCTTCAGGTACGAATAGTTTATCTTGGGGACATTCAGGGTGTATAGCATGTCCAGTGTTGGCTTGATCGATCTCAGTGATGATATCCCACTGGATGGGTGAAATGATGATAGTTGGAGAGATCACATTTTCAGGTTGAGTGAGTTCGGAGCCCTTTTCAAACTGTCGAGGCTTTGATGTTTTTGGTGCCTTGTCGGTATGTTACCGTGAAGACAAAGCGAGAGAAGAATAGTGACCATCTGGCTTGTCTGGGGTAAAGTCTACGGGCTGTCTTGAGGTACTCCAAGTTACGGTGATCTGTCAATAACGTGAAAGGATGACGTGCCCCCTCCAACCAATGACGCCATTCCTCGAGAGCGGATTTGATGGCTAGAAGCTCACGATCACCCACATCATAATTTCGTTCTGTGGGGGTTAGTTTCCGTGAATAGTAGGCACAGGGGTACAATTTTGCGGGATCACCTTGTCGTTGGGATAGTATGGCCCCTATCCCGATATTTGAGGCGTCCACCTCCACCACGAAAGGTGAATTGGGGTCCGGATGATGAAGGATGGGGGCTGTGGTAAACTGACGTTTTAACTGATCAAAGGCTTGGTGAGCTACGGCTGTCCATTGGAGACGATGCAAACCTTTCTTGGTCATGTTAGTGAGTGGAGCGGCGATGGAACTGAAACCTCTGATGAAGCGACGATAGAAGTTCGCGAATCCCAGAAAGTGTTGGAGCTCCTTGATATTAGAGGGTAGAGGCCAGTTTAGCACTGCATGAACCTTGCTTTCGTCCATAGCAACCCCCTCTTGACTGATTATATATCCTAGGAAGGTGACCGAGGTAGTGTGAAATTCACATTTCTCAAGCTTGGCGTATAGCTGATTCTTGATTAGGCATTGGAGTACCGATCTGACGTGCTGGATGTGTTCCTGGAGAGTTTCTGAATAAATGAGAATGTCTTTGATGTAAACTATGACGTAATGATCAAGCATATCCCTGAAGACATCATTGATGAAGGATTGAAAGACGGATGGACTGTTGACTAGACCGAACGGCATGACCCGGTATTCATAGTGCCCTGTAGTAGTTGAGAATGCGGTCTTCCATTCATCACCCTCCTTTATTCTGATGAGATTGTATGCACAGCGTAAGTCGAGCTTGGTAAAGAACTGGGCTGATCTTAGCTGTTCTAATGCTGACGGCACCAGTGGTAATGGGTATCGGAACTTCACTGTGATCTCATTTAATCCTCGGTAATCAATTAATGGACGGAGGTCACCCCCTTTCTTCTTAACGAAGAAGAATCCTGCGGAAGCTGGTGAGGTGGAGGGTCGAATGAAACCTTTGGTTAATTCCTCCTGAATATAATGGTTCATGGCCTCGGATTCAGGTTGAGATAAAGGAAATATGCGGCCTCTAGGGGGAACGGTGTCGGGTAGTAAGTCTATAGCACAGTCTGAGGGTCTATGAGGCAGTAATTGCGAGGCCTTCGCTCTACTGAAGGCTACAATGAGATCATGATAGACACTGGGAAGTGCCTGAGCATCCACGTCTGACTCAGCCACAGAAACCGTTTGAAAGACTAGAGGTTTAACCTGGGAGATACATTGGGAGAAACAGTTCGCGCCCCAGTTGATAATCTGAGAATCTCGCCAGGAAATACTTGGGTTGTGTTTAAGTAGCCAAGGAAGCCCCAGGATAACTGATGCGTGTGCCGTGGGGATGATGTAAAACTGTATCGACTCGTGATGAAGGGCGCCGGTGTTTAATGTGAGTCGTGATGTCAGGAGAGTTATTTTGCCTGTGCCCAGGGGGCGCCCGTCGACCGCCTCGACTGCCAGGGGAGAAGGACAACGAATTAGATAAATGTTGTGTTCCTGAGCAAAGTTCAGTGACATGAAATTTCCCGCTACCCCAGAGTCTATCATGGCTGGTATCTGTACGACACCTGATGGGGTCTTCAGTGCAACAGGAACAGTTAGGCACTGATCATCATTGAGGGCAAACAAAGTTACACTTACCCTGGTAACTGGATCAATATTGGGTCGAGAGGGGCATGTGTTCCTTAAATGACCGGGCTCCCCGCAATACAGACAGAGGTGATGAGTGATGCGACGATTTCTTTCCTCTGACGAGATATGGTAAGTGTCCACTTGCATTGGTTCCTGAGTGTCAGGGGGTGCTCTGAGTGCAGTACGGACAGTGGGTCGCGGAGTTCTGAGGAGATTGTCAATCTGGATGGAGAGTTCAATGTATTGATCGAGGGACTTCATCACGGCATGCGAGTTCAGTCTGTAGATCATGATTCAGCCCCTTTCTGTAGTTCACCTTTAAGGGATCCTCCGTCCATGTTGTCTGTGCGGTGAGTGTGCGAAATGCGAGAGCATATTCGGCAGCTGATTTTGTTCCCTGTGATAAAGTCAGCAGAAGTTCATCGGGGCTCCTCCCATCCTTGGGATGATCGAACAACTCTCGAAAGCATTGTAAAAACTCATCGAATGTGCGGAACGGGAGCCTGCCGCCTCTCCAGACCGCTGTCATCCATTCCAGCGCACTTCCGGTAAGCAGAGAGCAGACAAACGAGATTTTTCCCTCCTCGGTGGCATACAGAGCGGGTTGTTGATTTACGAACAGAGTGCATTGAAGGAGAAAGCCTCTGCAGTGAGTGGGATTACCATCATACTTATCCGGAAACGCTAATCTGGGATTCACGCTGGTGGATTGAGCCGGTAGGACCGCCATGTTGACACTGGGTTGCGGAGCCGGAGGCGGGGATATTTGCAAATTTTGAAGAGTCTTCACCAGCTCCTCGTTAAGAGAGGTAAGTTTCTGGAGCTGTTGGTGGTGAACGGTCAATTGCTGTGCTTGTGATGATACCTCAGACGATAGCTGGTAGATAGCTGCTGGATCGTGTTGTGGCGAAGTCTTCTGTAATGATTCACTACTAGATCCGGGATCCATTTGCAGCTTTATTGAATAACACAGGGTTAATTCACAGATGAACACACTGAGTAGATCGTTCAGGGGAAATGACAGAAACAGTATCGTGAAACAGTTCAGGGGTCGAGGCAGGTGGCTATCCAAGAGCAGTAGTCAGTGTCCAGAGCGGGGGTCAATGAGATAGGCGGCAATGCAACAGAGAAACGAGAAACAGGCAAGGTCACAACGTAAGGCAGTCCAGAAATGTATAATAACGCTCAGAAATGTCAGCTAGGCAAAACAAGACTTCGCACTATGCCAGCACCGGATGGCTGGTTAAATAGCCCAGGTAATAGGCGACAGGTGTGACTGATGATCAGTGCCAGGTACGGGGCTGCTGGGAGATGTAGTTAAACTAATATTCGGGTGACGGTTCCCATCGATGACCCGAAGAGGGAGCCGTAGGAGCTCTCTGTGTGACAGTGGAACTAGCCACAGCTAGACAGACCTTTTTCTCAAACATTATAAACAGTAACTTAAACAATACTCACACTCTTTTTGCTACTGTTGAGAGACTGACAACCCCCCCCCCCCCCCCAAGTCAGATTCCCAGTGAAATGCTCTCCGACAGCAAATTGAATTAGTTTGCTTCCTTCTTTTCTGAGAAGATCAATAATATCAGAAACGCGATTGGCACATCCTCAAGTCATGCAGAGGTTATACAGATTTGACCGCAATTTTAAAAAGAAGTTACCATGTCAGTTTTTGAACAAATTGATAGCAAAGTTTTGGAAGAAAAAGTACAGCACCTTAAATCATCAACCTGCTAGCTTGACACACTTCCCACATCTTTTTTCAAAAGTGTGCTTAACTGTTTAGAAGCAGATCTCTAAGTAGTGATGAACACCTCACTTCTTTCTGGGACGTTTCCAAAATCACTGAAAACTGCAGTTGTCAAGCCCCTTCTGAAAAAGAGCAATTTTGATAGAACCATATTGAACACATATAAACCAATATCAAATCTTCCTTTTATAGGCACAATTATTGAAAAGGTAGTTTTTTAATCAGCTGAACAACTACTTAAACTCAAATGGATACCTGGACAATTTTCAATCTGGTTTCCGAGCGCATCACAGCACAGAGACAGCACTCATTAAAATAATAAATGATATTCGCTTTATTTCTGACTCTGGCAAAATATCAGTGCTGGTACTACTAGATCTTAGTGCTGCGTTTGACACTGTAGATCATAACATACTTCTAGAGAGACTAGAAAACTGGGTTGGGCTTTCTGGGATGGTACTCAAATGGTTCAGATCATACTTAGAAGGGAGAGGTTATTATGTGAGTATAGGAGAGCATAAGTCTAAGTGGATGTCCATGACATGTGGAGTCCCACAAGGCTCAATTAGTAGCCTAACCTAAAAGAACAAATTGTGGATTGATGTGAACGCCAGCAAGCAGGAAAAATGCTCAGAATGCTTGTGGATTAAACATCTCCGGTGACGTTCGTCAACATGGATTGATTTTATCGGGTTGCAAGAAAAGGTAGGATATGGATTTAATTGCTAACTGTTAGTAGGCTACCAATTTTATAATTGATCATGCTACATGCTACGGCATTCGAGTCCACACACGTCCAAATAGAAGTGACAGCCTGGTGAATAATCTGCATTATAAAAAGGAAAAAAAAAATCTTTAAAGATTAGTCACGATTACGTATTGCTGCCAAGCTATCTAGTCTTTACATTGCTTTGTCATATGGAGCTGTTTGGTAGATCGTGATCTATCTAATTTGTTTGTCTACACCATAATTTAACCTGTTAACATGCACCAGGACGCGGGCGCACTGAAAGCTCTTTGTTTGCACACGTCATTGTTTTCAAACAGATAAAGTAAAACAGGACAAAATGAATCTTGACAAACTATATATCATTTTGAAGGTCTAAGCCTCTAGCATCGACGACAGATCGCTGTTTTTCGATAGAAAGCTTATACGGAATGTATTTGCTAAATTTGTGTAAGCAGTACACATCAAAACATGTAGAAAAAAAACCCGCAGTACATACCATATTCATCCTGATAACGACTCTCAAATGTATCCACTGCTGTAAATCCTGGTTTCGTATGAAAGATAAGGGTCCACTGAACAACATTCCATCGAGCACTTTAAGTCCAAAGAAACAACAACGCTGTAATTTAGATCGTTAATCCTTTGTTTACGTCTCATCTCTTGAGGGAAAGTTATTGTTTGTGTCCGTTATGGAACAAATTACGCTCAAGAACAGCGTCTTGGTGGTAAAAAAACAGCACGATTTTGTAGCAGACAATGTCCCAAACAGAATGAAATCATCCAAAAATAAAAAAGTCAAAGATACACGGAAGATTGTTTATTTGAATTCTGGCTCCCTCGCGACGGCGCGTGACGCACGCTGTGACACAACCTGTCATCTGATGGGGCGTAACTTAACGATCTTTTTAGCACAATAAGAAAAAAAGAAAAAACATTTCTTTTTTTTCTTCTTCAGCAGTTTTCATATATGTTTGCGTGTTTTGTGGGGAATTGCCTGTATCTGTATGATTAACATCTCTATGACTGATAATCAGCATGTAATTACTGACTGTTCACAGATATCAGTGTGAATGCAGTCTATATAAAAGACCATTATAATGTGAATATTGACTATATTGGGCAGCCATCAGTATGATTAGCATCTGTATGAATGATCGTCAGCATGTGATTACTAATGTATGAGCAGGAGAGCATCTGTTTGTCAGGAAATCAGTATGTAATTAATTTTTTTTTTTTTATTATTATTGTTTTTTTTTCATCACTCAAAAATTATTATTATTGTATTTTTCTAGTGCTCAAATAAATCACTTGTACGATTTCTAAGATTCTGTCTACTGCTTTATAATTGAAAAACTGCAGTGGCATGTATAAAGACTAAATAGTGTGTAGTAGAACCCTTCAATAATTTGGTAAATATTTTTCCACAAATGGGGGGTGGGGGGGGACTAGAAAAATGTCTGCAGGAATCTCATTTTTCATGGTACCTTCTTCAGATTTGAAATATAATCTCATTAGACATGTGACTTTCAACCCATTACTTTTCTGGATTTCTCCAGGACTGATTTAATGTATTTTTATATGAAATAAAAAAAAATTCAGTGTGGTACAATTTTTATCAAGGCACTTCAGTGTCTATAACTTTTTATATTTTTGAGCATCATCAACTCTGGATGATGGATAGTAAAGGCCAAAGGGTCTTCTTTCCAAAGACACCACAATTGTGTGTGTGGCACACTGAAGTCAGGAGCTGTTACCATTTTAAGTTAGTTAGTCATTTTCAGCTGTGATTCCCAATATGGGGGGTGCAGGTTAACAGGTTAAATGCGGCATACAGTAAAAAAAGGCAGAACACTACATATGTCAGGGTTCTGTTGTGTATGTCATGTGTTCCTGCCTCTTGTGTCCATATTTGGTTTGTTTCCTGGAACTTAATAAGGAGTGGCCACGGAGGCCATTCCTTATTAAGTGTGATCATTAGTTAATTCGTGTCCAGCTGTGTTTGTCTCATTATCTATGATTTACCTGTGTATTTATAGTCCTGTCTGTTCAGTTTGATTTCGTCGGGTCTACTCGTTACTTCCCGGTGTATCTTGTCTGTAAGCCTTGCCTTGTCCTGCCATGTCCTGCCTTGTCCTGCCTTGTTGTCATTAAAGACTATTATTTGAGTTTAAGTCCTCGTCTCCGTGTTCCTGTTCCTCCCTCGTGTGTGCACCGTGACAGAAGACCAGACCTAAACCATAAGCAGCGCCCATTCACCCCGTTTTGTTTTCCGTTTTTGAAAGTCTTTTGTTTTGTTTCTGTTTGTCTGTCCCGCGGCAAGGAAGTCGCCGCTCGTCATCCCGCCTTAGCCCACTGCAAGTCGGCGTGGGAGTTCGGCGGGATTGCCACGAGTCCGCTGGCCGCGAGCCCTCATGCCTGCCGATCGCAAGATATTCGCCGCCGGCTGTGGTTATCCCAAGCCCACCGGCTGGTTGCCTAGTTCCCGGGTTGCCGCTCCCCAGGCGCGCCGTTCGCGGGAGATCACGCCATCGGCCCGCCTCTCACTCAATGCCCGCCGGATTGCCGCTGACTCAAGCCCGCCGGATCGCCGATGACTCATGCCCGCCGGATCGCCACTGACTCAAGCCCACCGGATTGGCGCTGACTCATGCCCGCCGGCCGCCGCTGACCCTAGCCCCGTGGATAAAGTCCACATGTTACGGCCAGGAGTGTTGTTTTTAAGTTGTGTTGTGCCCACAGGAACATTTTAATCAAGTCTTGTCTTGTCATGTCCACGGAGACTTGTCTGGGGCAGGCAGTTCCTCTTGTTGTGGCCACGGAGGCCATTCTAGCCGCCTGCCCCCATGTCTTGGAAGTGGAAGCTGATGGAACCTTTTGAGGGCCCCTGATGTATTGTCATGCCCAGAAGAAGCTTCAGCTTCCTAGCTCGCACAGGAGGGCTTCTGGTTCCTGTGGGTTGTCCTGTCCTGTTCCTGTCTGTTTAGCCCTGGAGGGCTGTCCTGTCCCTGTCCTGTTCATGTACTGTCCTGTCTGTCTAGCCCCGGAGGGCTCCTGATACCCCCTAACTTCCCCAGGGAAATTTTGTGGGGGTTGTAGAAGGGTTCCGGCTAGAGTGGCCTGGCCGAGGGACGAGGCCACGGCCATGAAAGACCACCTGCCATGGCCTCCTGAGCTCCCTGCACCGCCATGGCCTCCTGAGCTCCCTGCACCGCCATGGCCTCCAGAGCTCCCAGCTTCACCAGGGCCTCCATTATCTGTTCCACTCAGGGGGTCCCCGTCCTGTGGTCCTGTCTGTGTCTGTCCTGAGGGGCCTCCAGAGCACCCACCCCCCTCCCCGGTGGAACTGTTACGGCGTGGGACACGCCTTCCGGGAGGGGGGAGTTATGTCAGGGTTCTGTTGTGTGTGTCATGTGTTCCTGCCTCTTGTGTCCATATTTGGTTTGTTTCCTGTCCTTATTAAGTGTGATCATTAGTTAATTCATGTCCAGCTGTGTTTGTCTCGTTATCTATGATTTACCTGTGTATTTATCGTCCTGTCTGTTCAGTTTGATTTTATCTGGTCTACTCGTTACTTCCCGGTGTATCTTGTCTGTAAGCCTTGCCTTGTCCTGCCATGTCCTGCCTTGTTGTCATTAAAGACTCTTATGTTCCTGTTCCTCCCTCGTGTGTGTACCGTGACAGTATAACTCCAAGCCGTAACCGTAACTTCATTTTGATGCGCAGTTAGACAAAGGCAGAACACCGTAACTCAATTTGAGCGTTCCAAACAAAGTGAAAGAGCCGTTACTGGTGTTATACGGTGTTCTGCCTTGGTTTCCTGGGGCCTTTTGAAGTTACGGTTGAGACCACCCATTATTTTCTCAGAAAAACAACGAAATTGACTCAAGATACTTATGCACATGATAAAGTATGTCTTGAATGTCCCAAAAATATCAATAACTCATTTTCGACCAAAATCGAAGTTACGGTCTTTTGCCTTTGCACGGCAGACACCCAGATACCATGCAAGCGGGACCAGCGGAACCACCGCCGTGCGTTCACCATCTCCCGAAGAGCAGTTCTCTCCATCTCTGGGTCACCCGTCTCAGGGCCGCTTGCTCTTCCGCTTACGGTTTTGTTGGAGCTGGATTACCTCCCCTGTTGCATAGTCGTGTGTCTATGGTGTATTTGTGCTTTGTGCCGAGGTGTTTTTTTTCTGTTCTCACACTGTACTCCCCCCCCAAGGAGTATAGTCTGGGGGTTATTTTTTCCATCTCTCTTTCCTATTGTTTGCTGTAAATTTCTTAACAAACCCCTGCATTTCACTGCTGATTGTACTTGGTATGATTGTGTATGTGACAAATAAATCTATCCTTGATCCTTGATCCTCCTTGATCCTTACCGCCAGTGGCTCCTGCTTGGCTGAAGGCTGCTGCGGATGCAGCATGGGAGTGAGGGCAGACACAGGGGGCTGCCCTTGGCAACGAGCAGGCTGGGGTGCTGTGGGTGGCGGACGGGTGGAAGCAGCAGCTGCCCGCCAGGGCAGGATGTAACGAATTGCCTCAGTCTGCTTCTGTGCAACCGAGAACTGCAGGGCAAAGCTCTCGACCGCGTCGCCAAAGAGGCCGGTCTTTGACACAGGAGCTTTGAGGAACCGAACTTTGTTGGCGTCCCTTATGTCGGCCAGATACAGCCAGAGATGGCGCTCCTGGACCACAAGTGTGGACATCACACGACTCAGAGAATTCGCTGTGATCTTCGTCACTCGAACTGCGAGGTCAGTACCGGTTCGGAACTCTTTCAGAACTTCCGAATTGTGACCACCCTCGTGCAGGTCCTTCAGTGCCTTGGCCTGATGAACCTGCAGTAACGCCATAGCTTGTAAGTCGGAGACTGCTTCTCCACAAGCCTTATAAGCACCGGCGGTCAGACCAGACAAATGCCTACAGGCCCGGGAGGGGAGAGACGGGTTTCCCCGCCAGGAAGAGGCAGTATTAGGACACAACTGCATCGCTACCGACCGCTCCACTGGGGAGATCACCGTATACCCCTTAGCTGCACCACTGTCGAGCGTGGTGAGGGAGGAGGAACCAGCTGGTCAGTTTCTGGCAATAAAAGGTGCTTTCCTCGACCTGGTAAGCTCCTGGGGCTCCTGAGAACCAGTGCGAGCCACCCTGAGAAACCAATCGTCCAACCTCGAGGGCTCGGGACGCGGTGGAGGTTTCCACTCGAGCCCTAACGTCTCGGCGGCCCGGGAAAGCATAGCCGTCATCTCCGGATCCAATTCAGGTCTTGCCACCATCCCAGAGGGCGGCAGCTCAGCCGAATCTTTCTCTCTGGAGAGCTCTCCCTCCGATGCAGTGATTGACATACGGTCGTCGGGAGGAGCACCGAAGGATACCGCTGGTATGCTCTTTGAAGAGGGCTTTGGCAGCTCGACTGGTTGCAAAGCACTAGAGGAGCGATAGTCCCCCGCGGGTTGGTTCCCTGGAGGGGTTGCCACCACTGTAACCCTCAGACCGCCCATGCTACTGCCCGAAGTAGATCGCGGCAGAGGCAATGGAGCTCCGCCACCCTGGAGGTAACGGAGCCTGGTCCGCAGCTCCGAGATGGTCATCTTCCCGCAATGGGAACATGACTCATCCACGAACGTGTGTTTATTGCCCAGACACATGAGGCAGCGATCGTGACCATCACCCGGAGCCAGCTAACGACCGCATCCAGAAACGCACGGGTGAAACGGCATCTTTAAAAAGACGATCCATCAACTTTACAAAGACACACCCTTGTAAGCTCTTTTAGAGAAATAAGCTCTTTCAGGAAAATGCTCTTTTAGGTGCTGAGACGCACAGGGGAGATGGCCGCTTGCAGCACAACAGAGGGTAGTGCAGCCTGAAGTGCGCAACCCACTCGACACAAGAACGACCACCGCTGAAGCGCCGTCCTCCAACACAAAAAGCTCCCTAGAGCACGTTGAACTCGTCGTCACAAACGAAGAAATGGCAGGAGCAGAATGATGTTGTTGGTCGTCTCCGAAGCGAAAAGCTGGTATGTGTTGCACCTGCCTTTTTATGCTCATTCTGTGATCAGCGGCAGCTGGATGCAATCATCGCATGCCAATGTCCATTGGCTCATTTAGTTTACATCAATGAAGCAATGAAATGGTTCTGTAACCAGACACTTTTCACTTTATGGCAGTGGCGTTCCGTTCATATAAGCAGCGAATGCTCTGCGTACCCAGGCCATTTGAGAGAATAAGTTCACGGGAAAATTAATATAAACATCATTATAAGTTGATCCCTTGTCATTTGAAATGTAACTTAAAACTTAAAGAGTTAGGAATAAGTATGTACAATGATTTATTTGCCAAATGGCAGTAATTTTCTGTAAATCTACATCAGTTACGGTTGCTTCCGGGCGAGCGGATTCTTCGCAGCTTTCTCGCCTCTGCTCTGTCGCTGTGACTTGTCAGGATTGTAGCATGTTCTCATTGGTTTACTGGTCTGCGGCTGATTTCATGCTCGAGGTAAGCTGTCCGCGAAGCGCTCGCCCAAGCGGAAAAATGCGCTGTTGCCGTCAGATCTCGACTGCCGTGAATCACATTGTGTTTGATGCAAAACCAACTCGACTAAATCAAAAGAAAAAAACATGCTGTAACTGTATTTTTATGTTTTCTCATGCAAAGCAAATTTTAAAAGTCCACTGAATCCTCTGAACATTTTGAACATTAACATGTTATTGTTTCCTTTGTTTTGCGTATGCTCGTGTCAGTTAAAGTCCTTCTCTGATTTTATTGTTGTTTGCCATGTTACTTGGCAATTTTTTACAGATATTATTATTTTGGGTATTTTGCATGGTCTGTTATTGGAGTAGCGTCACCTGTGTGTGTTTTAACTCCTATTCACAGAGAATATATATATATATATATATTAAATAAATTAAATAAAAAAAAACCTTTAGCAGATGTAGAGACATATAGACAAGGGGAATCCCTCCCTCTGAATATTTTACATATCATAACGTAACTACTACGTGTAAACGTTATTTGGCAGTTTTACTTAGAAAACCAGCTATATTTTTCTAGCATGCAAATAACAATGGAAAAACCTGAAACGACAGAAGAAGGATTGGAGATGAATTTAATTTACAAATAAGGTAGGAAATGTGCATACTTTTAAATTGACACCTGTCATGGTGTTTCTTATTTGTCATCTGTGATCCCTCTTTAAGTGCGTCCTAAAAGCTGATGGGGGGTGGGGGGTGTTCTTAATTTTATCACTCAGCATACCCGGTTAAAAAAGTCACCTCTCGCCACTGGTTTATGGGTTTACTGATCAGCTATCTGATTTGTTAAAAGTAACCCATTTACACATGGCCACATGTGTTTTCTCAAAACTAATATATAGGCTATATAAGATCATGTCCGTAGCCAGCAATGAGGTCACCGAGGTCTGGACCGGAGTTTTCATGTTCAAAAATAAAAATTGTTCTCTGAAAGACTAATTTACTGTTATGAGGGTCTGCATATATAATTCAGTTTAGACAGTTTGCAAGAATGTTTAGTGTCCGTGGTATGAAAATGATCGCTGCCAGAAGCTGGTGGAGAACGAGGCTTGAGAGAGTTGTGAGGGAGTGAGGGCACGGGTGCAGCCTCTACTGTGTTGCCAGATCCAGCTATTATAGGCGTCTTTGGACTTGTCTTTTCCTCATAATTTGACACTTTAGAAAGTTAATAAAGTGGGACGTTACAGTTTAGCTTCTTAGCAATATCTTTATCTTATCTTATTTGCAAAAGATTTTAAATAAATTAGGTTTTATTTATTTTATTTATTTTTCAGTTTTTGTTTTCAAAGCAATATCTGGCAACACTGCATTACCTCCACTTAAACTGACAGTAATCAAAAAAGCCTATGGACAGGTTATTGCTGACAGGTCACCACATTCGGTAAGTCAAAAGCAAAAAATCTCATGATATTATCTGTCAGAAAAGTTATCAATAGCCCTATTCGGATGGGATTAGTTTTACATGGAGAGGTGGGGTAAAGTAATTTTTACCAGAGCTTCTCAGTGATTTTAGTCCCGTCCGAATGTGCCATCTCAGTAATCATTATGGACGATGTCAGTAAAGTATACTTTATTGTATTTGTAATATATTCCCTGTTTTAATAGTACGCTGCAAATATACTAACAAAAAAATGGACTATTTTTAAATATATAAAAAGTATATTATCATCATGCTTTTCACAATACAACTTTTAACACACTTTAAAATAATTGTAATTTAGTATATTTTCTATAAAATATATTTTACAAAAATATATTTGAATTGAAAGTTCTGTTTATTTTTTATAAGTATTAAAGTATTAAATTAACTTAAATATATTTAATGAATATTTTTTAACTGTGTGCTGAAAATGATCATTGTAACAATGCATTGAAAGTATACTTTCAAAGTACATTATTAAATAACCTGAAGTTGTAGTATGTTTTAAGTCACATTTTTGAGTAATTTTTAAGTTTACTTCTTCATGCTTGGAATTCACTTTATTACTTGCATACATTGGACATACATTGCTTTCAGAAAGTAATAAAACAAATAACTAAAGCAAATAAATAAAGTGAATGCATTATAAAGAGTACAGTCAAGTAAAAACTGTCTATATTGCAAGCCAAAAGCTGAAGTTCACTCACTCTGCATTAATATTATATCACTACATTATTATAACATATCATTATGAATTTTATGGAGAAATAAAGCTTTCATATAAAGCTGTAGAAGTAGTTCTCCAAGAATTAGTTTTTAGTCTCTTTCAATATTGTTTGGAAGTGGAATGACATACAGTTTGTCCTTAGACCTAATAATTACACATTTCCATTTGAGTGATTGTGGATGGACAGCAAATACATTATGAGAATGTTCAGGATATATTTAGCTAAACATCTCTAAAAAAGAATTTCCTACATGCATGCTCTTTAGCTAAAACACAGAATCTGTTTGTGGTGCATCTGTATTGGGGCCATACAAGTTTACTAAATTAAAATTTTCTGATAATAGATAACCTTGAACTATTAAATATCTATCTTTGAGTACTTGAAATGGGACTGTACTATGAATGAGGGTCACAACTCCTCTGGCCTGGGATGAGAACGATGTTGAGAATACACTACCCTGCCATCACCTCCTTATCTTTATAATATCCTTTTCTAATAGGTATGTTTCTTGTAAAAACACAATTTTGGAGTCTATTTCCTTTAATTTATTCATGACTTGTTTAACTTTTTTAAGTTGTTGTAGACCTCTGCAGTTCCAAGAAACAAATTTAAGAGATACTCCTTGAGACACCTCTAGCAAATGATAAAAATAGATTTTCAGTGTGTGTGTGTGTGTGTGTGTGTGTGTGTGTGTGTGTGTGTGTGTGTGATAGCGCGAGTATACATGCATCCACACATCCACAGGTCCAAGGCCTTTATGTTTGCAAGCACAACATGCTCCTGAACACTAGTTGTTTCTCTTACTTTCATTCTTCCCCATTCACTTTCAATGGCTGGCCATTTTTGAGTGTGACTTTGTGCAATTTTGTACAAAATAAAAGCATTTACAAGCAAACTTCCTGATTAAACATTAAAGCACACTAGTGTGAGATACAGTGCAAAGGTTCATACTTTTTTAACTCATATTGTGAAAATTATTCATAAAAAATGCTTTTTTCACTCAAAAAATGAGGTGCCTACTTTCAGATAAATGAGGCCTACGATTGATCAGATGCAATTAGAAACACAAATCCAGTCGTACATGAAAGAAAACAAGTTGAAAAAAAGAATGAATCCAATATTTGGTGATAATATAGCATAATGAAAGATTTATAAGCAATGAATCGGAGTACGGTCATTTTTGACCGGGAACACCACAAGTGTGACTTTTTGCAATTTTGTACAAAATAAAAGCATTTAAAAGCAAACTTCCGGATTAAGCATTAAAGCACACTAGTGTGAGAAACAGTGCAAATTTTTATATTTTTTTGTTTAATATTGTGAAAATTATTCATAATAAAAATATTTTTTCACTCAAAAAACGAGGTACCTACTCTCAGATAAATGAGGCTTACGATTAATCAGATGCAAATAGAAACACAAAACCAGTCCTAAATGAAAGAAAACAAGTTGACAAAAAGAATGAATCCAATATTTGGTGATAATATAGCATAATGATAGATTTAAAAGCAATTGTTTGGAGTCTGGTAATTTTTGACTGGGAACACCACAAGTGTGACTAGGTGAAATAAAACCCACAAAAAATTAGAAAAATTAAAAAAAAAAATTTACCCTGTGTGAACAAAGTCAGTAAGTTTGAGTCCAATGCGATAATGTTAACTAGTATTTTCGGGAAAAATTAAATCTTTTCCGGGTCAATTTGACCCGAACACAACCAGAGGGTTAAATAAATAAATAAAAATAAATAATAATAATAATAATAATAATAATAATAATAATAATAATAATAATAATAATAGTAGTAATGAACTCAATTAATCAGAAATGAGGGGAAAGTTGGAGGGTGAGGAAGAAGACAAATAGCAATAATAATAGCATTAATTAGTAATTAGTAATAGTAGCAACAATAACAATATTAACATTAAACTTATTCATCAGAGATGGGGGATGTTGGAGGATCAGGAAGAGGACACGTAGTAATAATAATAATAATAATAATAATAATAATAATAATAATAATAATGGTAGTAGTAGTAGTAATAACGACACCAACAACAATGTTAATAATAATAATAATAATAATAATAATAATAATAAAGCTAGAAATAGTAAGATATTGTAAGGCTGCCTCTGGGCCTTCTGTGAGCAAGGCATAAGTTAGACCTACGACAGGCCATCAAGGAAAAAGGTGCTACGGGGCACATATATATGTATGTATATATGTATATATGATGCATTAAAAAAGCGTGATGTGCAGCGTGTAACCAGCCCAGTGCAAAGCCCAGGCCCCCATGCTCATGTCCCACCTACCCTGTGTGTGTCTGATATATATAAGCATGCATGTATATATTTTTTTTCAATAAATGTATGTATATCATCTAATATGTGAGGCATTAAAAAAAGCAAGGCATGTAGTGCTGAACCAGCCAGCGGAAAGAAAACCAGGCCAAAGCACACGTTGGAGGTACAAGGTCCCCGGCCCCACATCACACCCACCCACAACTAATCCGAACCGTAAATGGGTTTTCTAAATCCTTCTTACTAAATATTTGTGTGAATTACATTTTAAAGCGATATTTTAATATAAATAGGCTATTTTATGTAATAAACTATCAGACACTATCAGAAAATTAATTCTCATTACAAGCAGTCTGAACTGGCCGTGGTGTTTAACTACATAATGTTGTTATTTGCGCCACCTAGTGGATATTGTGTGAAGCACAACAATGTTTTTTAAAAAAAAATCTGACAAAAATCACATGTGATTACATGTGGCGAATTGCAGGCTGCCGTGTGAAAAATGCGCATTCTTAATGGCCACATCTGTACTCATTCACTGAATGTGAGCAGCCCCTCACCTTAGAGCAGTGGCCAGCCACAAACATAGTGGACACAGTCCAGCCGATGACTTGTTTACACGATGTGGGCAGCCAATTTGAACAGAGAACAGACAAGACATTCACACGACCTCCGCAGTCCTGTGCCTCAGTGCAGCAGTCAACAGTGTGCAGAGCATGGAGGAGTCCCAGGTGTTCACTCATGTACGTAGTTCTTGGGAGATAAAATTACATATAGGCCCACTGTTTATAGTGTGTTTATAAGAGTCACAAAATGTTTGGTGATCCCAGCAAGGCTGTCCCAGCACATTAGATCCTAATGGTGCGTTTCCACTACAGCGTCAAATCTGCACTCAGTGCCACTGGCAACGCTACAACGCCACTGCTTTGGGGCGTGTCAAATTTAGGGCAGAGCACGCCTCTAAAAACAATGTTGAACAGTGAACAGTGAAAGTGACATATTGCATCCAAAGTGCACACACACAGCAGTGAACACACACACACACCGTGAACACACACCCGGAGCAGTTTACACCCTGTTTGCAATTCATCTTCCTCTTTTTACAGCGATTGGTTGTCACCCGGCATTTTTCGCTCGATATTTGCATGAAGTCAAGGAATGGCCAAACTTTTTGATGCTCTCGGCCGCTCTCAATGCTTTCTCTGCGCCGCTTTCAATCCGTGCAAAACGCGCAAGCGTTTCAGCTCAAATTCCATAGGAATTAATTGAAAACACTCCCTCTGCTGCGCTCGCTACGTGCCAGTGGAAACGCACCGTAAGGGTGTATAAGGCACCAGCATGGCTGATGATTGTCTCAGCATTGCTGTTATACAGGAAATAGCACCAGCGCTTTGCTGTCACTCATCCACAGTGTTCAACCAGGTCTGGTAGCTCAGCTATGCAGTGATGCAAGCAAGCGCTGCCTGTTTGCTCACATACACTTATAACGATGACAGACAGACTGTCCACTCTCCTATGTCTGCTTCTCACATCCCCCTACTTGAGGGTTGAGGATGAGTAGTAGTAATCTTTGTGTCCTGACCATCCCACTGTGTAGCGTGTTAGGTCAAGATGTGTTATACATTTTTGTGTGTTAACATATGTATTCACATATAGGGTGTTTCAGAACTGGAGCTCCTCTTCCTGCCCTTGCTCACTCATATTTTGCTCACTCACCACGAGCAGAGAGCTGTTTTAAGCTTGAAGTGATTCTGCTGTGATTGCATTCATTCTAAAGAGTGCAGGGAAACAGACCCTCGCACAGGACTGGCCAAAGGGCTGGATTATGTCAGTGGACCTAAAATATGTCTGCTTCATATGCATTTGATTATCTCAGTCACCTGACCTTTTTATGCTAGAGCACTCGGACGGCGACTGTATGCCCTGCCTGCTCGGAGTGAATAGCCTGACCAAATGTCCTGGCAGTAAGAATTTCAAATGGCACAAAAAGGCTGTTTTCCTCTCATACCGCTACATGACCAGCCTGTGCTGAACATTACTGTAGAATAGTGGGACTTGTCTTTGGTAATCATGGTGGTGTTAAACCTGCCCTTCAAACTGCTTCATGTAGGTGAGTTGTGAGTGTTCTCGTTTAAGATGGTCTACGAGGCCTTTCAACTGATGCTGCTTGTTTGGAGTTGGGGCAGATCTCTGTATGGTGAAGCTTTTGTCTAGTTATGCCTTACCTATCTAAAGGTGCTCTCAACGCCATGCAGAGATCAGCTTACAATGCTTTAAGCATTTATTCTCCTGACACAATCTCTTACATAAGATATGGAAAGCGTTCACTGTGCCTTGTTCATGTACTATATGGTTATGTGGTTATGTGTCAGAGTAACTGTTTATCTGCACCAGGGGAGCTAAGGAGAGCTATCTCAGTGTCTTTCTGCCTTATGCTTCCCAGGAACATTTTGCTTTACAGCTATTCATGCCCATTCCACTAGGAGTTTCACAAAAAATGTGTTCATTAAGCCCTCGTCTAGCAATCCCAATGCTCCAAATAGTAATTAAACATCTTCCGTTTCTACATCATTTTCTACCATTTCTCTGCTTGCTTCTTGCGCTGCCGCTGACTGACATTTGAATCATGCACATATAATGGCACCTCCACCAGCTCGCAATCTCAATACGTACACATACTGTATACACAAAATTACAGTATTTAAGTAAGCTATTCACACAATCATAATTTGTTATATCTTAAGTGAATGTCTGGGAACTGCTGGGGAAAAAAAACTCTAATGTGTAACACTATATTAGATCCGTGCAGTACAGTAGATCTTAATATATAGGCTGTCTGTCTCATTAATGTTAATCTAGCAATAAAATAAAAGATTGCTGCTCTTGATTGAACTGCTTTTGTAGTTTTAATAATCAGTGTATTTGTAATGAAGACACTAATGTGATGTTTACATTTTATTAATTGTTTTTGCTTTTTTCTCTCTCTCTTGAATGCTTTTGTTTAGATGTAAAATGAAAAAAGTAATGCACTGTTTGTTTCTTTCTCATATTTGTTCTACTGTTTGTTTGTTTGTTTTTTTTGTTTTTTTGCATCTGTTCTTATTTATAATAACAAAGATAAAAAATGGCTATATTGTGATTATTAATATAGTAATAAATATTAAGAAAGGAAGTGGAGGAAATGATGCAATGTTGCTAGGTGATTTTGCTTTGAAACCTTCAGAAAACTTCAACATGATTTTTCTCAGAACTGACTTTGTTAAATTCAAATGGGTGTAGCTCAGTCATTTTTTTGTCCGATTCCAACAAATCATATATCGTTTTGAAGGTATTTTAATGGAGAATGTGGAAATAAAATATTTAAAATGCTTATTGTGACTCACTTTGTCAGCCCAGGTCACAAATATATTTATTTATGTAGTATGCAGGAATTATGTAATTATGCAGGAAATATTAAATATGAACATACTTGGTATTAGTGACAGAAATTGTTTTAAATACATTAATATTACAATACAATACTTTTTGTTAAAAGGTCTACCATGCATCATCTAATAAAGCTTCATGTCTTTAAGTCCATATGCAGTAAGTTTTATTTCTCTGAATAGGTTATGATGTTATGATGTATGTATTTCCTGGTTGAGCAGCATCTTTTTCACACTCTTTAAAGACAGCACAAATTATATGGCGTTTTACTAGAATTACAGTTTCCACAGGAGTTAAGTGTACATTTTATGTATATGTTGTTGAATTATTAATTTAACCAACATTTAAATCATAAACTGCTTCAAAACCATGCTGTTAACGAAATCATTGTTAAAAACATTTAAAGCTAGCCTACTGTACAATATTACAACACAGAACAATTACATAAACAGTGAATCACTGCAAAAGGCAAATTAAGGTATATGCACATACGTTTCAAAGCTAAGGTCTTTATTTAGATTTCAAAATGAATATTTGTAAAACATATGTTGAGGTGTCATGTCTCATCTGTCGACCAATCTGATTTTGCAACTGTAATTAATATAAACATAACTTTGTAATAAGCAGTGGAAATGAACACCTATAAACAAATAACCATTTTCTTAGGACATTTGTGTTGTAAGAATGTGCATGGAGAGTTCATATATAAAAACAGTGAACTGTTAGTTAATGTTTTCTAATTAAAATCATACAATTTCATATTAATCCAATAGAATGTATGAGAATAAAAGGTATAGCAATTTGGTGGCACACTCCTACTTGACCTGACTCCTGCCCTGCCCTATGAGGTCATTGGTTACACTCTCACTCATCCAACCATATTAATTATGTCTTTAAAAATGCATATACTGTATCAGGCCATTTGCATTTGGCAGTCGCAGTGGAGCTCAATCTCTGGGATGCTTCTCTATCTTTACACACTCCTGTTTTTCCATAAGACTTATGCAAAGGCAGAAGATAGTCCTTGCCAAAAAATGGGAGACCCTAAGTACGCACTGCTTTCCAAGGATGGAGATGTAACTATTGGAGGACTTTTTTCAATCCGGAGTATAGAAATATTACCTTCATTTGATTTCATACAAAAACCTCAGCTTCTATCATGCTCCAGGTTTGTTACATTTTAAACTATTTTTGAAACATTATATCAGATAAAGTAGTCAATATCAACAGATTTTTTATGAAAATACATTGCATAATATAAAACCATATATACTGACTTTATAACCACAAACTACCATTACATCTGGAATATTATCATAGTGTGAATCTGAGAGATTTCCGGATGGCACAAATCATGATATTTGCCATTGAGGAGATTAACAGAAGTGAACAGTTACTTCCAAATGTTTCTATTGGTTACAAAATCTATGATAGCTGTGGTTCAAGACTGTCTTCTATGAGTGCAACTATGGCATTAATGAATGACCAGGAGTTTGCAGCAGGGGACAGATGCAATGGACATTCTCCTATACATGCTATCATAGGAGAAACAGAGTCTTCCGCTACAGTGATCCTGTCCAGAACTACAGGACCTTTTAAGATTCCAGTGGTAAAGAGCAAACATAATCATGCTTGAAATATTTACCATATTGATGACTGTTTCACTGCTTCACAATTTTTTTTTTCTTTTTAAGATAAGTCACTCAGCTACATGTGAGTGTCTTAGCAACAGGAAAGATTACCCCTCATTCTTCAGGACTATCGCTAGTGATTACCACCAGAGCAGAGCACTTGCATACATAGTGAAATACTTTGGTTGGTCTTGGGTGGGAGCTGTGAACAGTGACAATGACTATGGAAATAATGGAATGACCAAATTTCTGAAAACAGCCCAGGAAGAGGGGATTTGTGTGGAGTACTCTGTGAAATTCTATCGTACAGAACCTGAAAAACTCCAGAAAGTCGTAGACACTATGAAAAAAAGCAGCACAAAAGTGGTTGTTGCATTTCTTTCCCGTGTTGAGATGGTCAATCTACTTGAGCAACTAAATATTCAGAACATTACAGGCCTGCAAGTAATTGGTGTGGAAGCATGGACAACTGCAAAGAGTTTGATAACTCCAAACACTTTTCGTGTGTTGGGAGGGTCACTGGGGTTTGCAGTGAGAAAAATTAATACTGAAGGATTTTCCGATTATGTAATAAAAACATTTTGGGACTCAGCTTTTCCCTGCTCACAGATTGAGGGGAATTCTCAATTGAAATTAAATTGCAGCAGATATAAGGATCTACTTGTGCTGACAAGTTACAATGACGATGTGCCTGAACAAAGATATGCAAGCAACGTCTATAAAGCAGTTTATGCTGTGGCTCATTCAATACACAGCCTGCTCAAGTGCAAAGAACCAGAAGGTTGTAAGAAGGACCTGCCAATACAACCACAGCAGGTAAAAGGGAGAGAGAGGGAGGAGGGGGGGGGGGCAATTCTACTTCTATTTGACAATGCATTGAGGCGAGACATTACAAGCAACAGGTTTTTTTGATACTAGTGCAAATAAAACATCCAAAATAGCAACATATATTTTTAAGTGTTTCTTTTATTGTACATTAGCTGTTTACATCTGTAGATTTCAGTTACAACACAATAGCTGTTAAATCAGATTTTTCTCCTGCACTGACCTAGCAAACTCTAATTCAGTAGCACTTACTAAAATCTAAATTTACAGGGTATTTATATATTTTGTTCATATATAATTTTACTGATTTTATACATTTTATTCATAATAAAAATAAAAATAAAAAACAACAAAAAATCCTTTGATTCTAATACATCAACAAAATGAAATGAATATCGAACCATCCAATGTTCCCATTTTGTATGCAAATTTGTGCAATTGTAATTCTTAATTCAATCAATCAACTGGTGAAGTATAGTGGCATTCACCTGGGGTGTTTTGCCTTAAAATACTTAAATGATCATGTATTTTTGTTAGGTGGCTGAGGCTCTAAAAAAAGTACATTTCACTGTAAAATTCGGAGATCATGTGTGGTTTGACAGCACTGGTGCAACAGTAGCCCAGTATGAAGTTGTGAACTGGCAGGAGGACTCGGATGGATCTATCCAGTTTAAACCAGTGGGATACTATGATGCCTCACTGCCTCCTGACCAGCGCTTTGTTGTTAACACTGAAAACATAATCTGGGCTGGAGGACAGCTGGAGGTAAATAATAAAATGTTGTTGTGAAAGAAGTTAACCACTTGAAAATTAAGGACTGCCTCATTTATTGGAGGAAAGGGACAATCATACTTTCTAATACATGGACTTCATGACATTAACACACAATAGACTTCATGACATTAACTAGCATTGCAACTGTATGTATAATGTATTTCTCAATGCAGAAGCCAAGGTCTGTGTGTAGTGAGAGCTGTCCTCCAGGCACTAGGAAGGCTGCACAGAAAGGAAGACCTTTCTGCTGTTATGATTGTATTCCATGTGCAGAAGGAGAAATCAGTAATCAGACAGGTAACATACAATCCATCTCACAGTTTCAAATAAAATTGGTTAGTTGCTCTTTTTGTGTTCTTCTTTTCCTTTCCAGGATGCAGTTTGTTATCAAAGGAGTTAATAAATAAATAAATAAAATAACTATAACTATAACTATAGTAAACATAACTTTCTTTCCAGATTCAAATAACTGCAAGCAGTGTCCAGAGGAATACTGGTCTAATGCTGAGAAAAATAAATGTGTACTAAAGACTGTAGAGTTTCTCTCATTCACAGAAGTTATGGGTATTGTGCTAGTCTTTTTCTCACTTTTTGGAGCAGGATTAACTGTGCTGGTGGCCATCCTATTTTACAGCAAGAAGGACACCCCCATAGTAAAAGCCAACAACTCAGAGCTGAGCTTCCTTCTGCTCTTCTCTTTGACTCTGTGTTTCCTCTGTTCACTTACTTTTATTGGTCGGCCCACTGAGTGGTCCTGTATGTTGCGTCACACAGTGTTTGGGATCACTTTTGTCCTCTGTATCTCCTGTGTTTTGGGAAAAACAATAGTGGTCTTAATGGCCTTTAGGGCTACACTTCCAGGAAGTAATGTCATGAAATGGTTTGGGCCTGCACAACAACGACTCAGTGTTCTTGCCTTTACACTTATACAGGTTCTTATCTGTGTGCTTTGGCTAACACTATCTCCCCCATTTCCTCTTAAAAATATTAAATATTATAAGGAAAAGATCATTCTTGAGTGCAGTTTGGGTTCTACTATAGGTTTTTCTTCTGTTCTAGGTTATATTGGACTACTGGCAGTTTTGTGTTTCTTATTGGCTTTTCTAGCTCGCAAGCTGCCTGATAACTTCAATGAAGCCAAATTCATCACATTCAGTATGCTCATATTCTGTGCTGTGTGGATCACATTTATCCCATCATATGTCAGTACTCCTGGAAAATTTACTGTAGCTGTGGAGATATTTGCCATTTTAGCATCAAGCTTTGGTTTGCTATTATGTATATTTGCACCAAAATGTTATATAATTCTGTTCAAGCCTGAAAAAAATACAAAGCAAAATATGATGGGCAAGATTCAACATAGGTGTTAATTTAATGAAAAGTAAATAAATAAATAAATTACTAATATTAGCATTATAATATTGTAGTGATTTTACTTTGTTACTTCTGTTAATTGAACAGTTTCATAAAATACATGTTATAAACCATGCTACCAAAATGTACTTCAACATTGTTTGTCATTGTTGTAGCGGAAGTCCTCAGAAAGTCTACAAGTTTCATAAAAGTTCACTCATTGTGTTCATCATTATTTGAGTACAATATTTTCATCAAACTTATTCAGAGTCTTTTGGGTAAACAGGCTAAACCAAACATTTATTATTGCTTATACTGAGATTTGGCTTGCTGGCTTGCTAATTCTGGCTATATATGTATTACAACTATTAATTTCTAATCTGAATCTAATCACTATGGGAATTGCATTTGTTGTGTAGTATAATTTATTATTGACACTCATGAAACATAACATATGAAACATAATCAATGAATTAATTATATATTGTATGTTACAGCCCATTCTAAAAAGAAGGGCTTGATGTGAACAATTATGATGTTAAACATGAATCTAGCACCAGCCGACAGATCAGCAAAAGACACAAAGGTACAACCCCTATTTCAGAAAAGTTGAGACGTTTTGTAAAATGCAATAAAATCAAGAATCTGTGATTTGTTAATTCTCTTTAACTTTCATGTAACTGACAAAAGTAAAAAGAAAATATTTCCAAAGTACTGAAATCTCAGTTTGTGTAGGGCAAGGCAGGACGCCTCAGTTGAATGTGCATGACCTTTGAGCCCTCAGATGGCATTGCATAAGAAACAATTATGCTGCAGTGTTAAATATAGTCACATGGGCTCAGTAGTACTTCGGATAACCACTGTCACTTAACACAGTCTGCCACTGCATCAATAAATGTAACTTGAATCTCTGTTACTCTAGCAGAAAGCTATACATCAATTCTACGTAGTGATGCCACAGGGTTCCCTTGGCCAGAGCTAATCTCAGATAGTCAAAAAGACAGTGGAAATGTGTGCTGTGGTCAGATGAGTTTACATTTTAACTTGATTCTTGAAAGAATACACATTGAGTTCTCAGTCCCAAAGACCAGAAGAACATCCCAGACTTTCATTAGCGACAGATGCAATAGAAAATGTCTGTCATGGTGTGGAGGTGCAAATGGCATGGGTGACTGGCATATGTGCGAAGGTGCCATTGATGTGGAGGCATATATTGGAATTGTACAGAGACATAGTCATGGGAAGTCTAAAAGACTTTCAAATCGCATGAGCCAAAATTTTATTCACAATAGAACATAGATAACATAACAAATGTTTAAACTGAGAAATTTTACAAATTTATGCACTAAATGAGCTCATTTCAAATTTGATGCCTGCTACAGGTCTCAAAATAGTTGGGACGGAGGCATGTTTACCATGGTGTAGCATCTCCTCTTCTTTTCAAAACAGTTTGAAGACGTCTGGGCATCGAGGTTATGCGTTTCTGGAGTTTTGGTGTTGGAACTTGGTCCCATTCTTGCCTGATATAGGTTTCCAGCTGCTGAAGAGTTCGTGGTCGTCTTTGACGTATTTTTCGTTTAATGATGTGCCAAATGTTCTCTATAGGTGAAAGATCTGGACTGCAGGCAGGCCAATTCAGCACCCGGACTCTTCTACTACGAAGCCATACTGTTGTAATAGCTGCAGAATGTGGTTTTGCATTGTCCTGCTGAAATACACGTTGTCTGGAGGGGAGCATATGTTGCTCTAAAACCTTTTTATACCTTTCAGCATTCATAGTGCCTTCCAAAACATGCAAGCTGCCCATACCGTATGCATTTATGCACCCCATACCATCAGAGATGCTGGCTTTTGAACTAAACGCTGATGACACGCTGCAAGGTCTCCCTCCTCTTCAGCCAGGAGGACACGGTGTCCGTGATTTCCAACAAGAATGTCAAATTTGGACTCGTCTGACCATAGAACACTTTTCCACTTTGAAACAGTCCATTTTAAATGAGCCTTGGCCCACAGGACACAATGGGGCTTCTGGACCATGTTCACAAACGGCTTCCTTTTTGCATGATAGAGCTTTAGTTGGCATCTGCAGATGGCACGGCAGATTGTGTTTACCGACAGTGGTTTCTGGAAGTATTCCTGGGCCCATTTAGTAATGTCAATGACAGATTCATGCCGATAAGTGATGCAGTGTCAACTGAGGGCCAGAAGACCAAAGGCATCCAACAAAGGTCTTCGGCCTTGTCCCTTACGCACAGAGATTTATCCAGTTTCTCTGAACTTTTGATGATGTTATGCACTGTAGATGAGATTAGCAAAGTCTTTGCAATTTGACATTGATGAACGTTGTTTTAATGAAGTATTCCACAATCTTTTTACGCACTCTTTCGCAGATTGGAGAGCCTCTGCCCATCTTTACTTCTGAGAGACTCTGCCTCTCTAAGACATCCCTTTTATAGCTAATCATGTTACAGACCTGATGTCAATTAACTTAATTAGTTGCTAGATGTTCTCCCAGCTGAATCATTTCAAAATTTCTTGCTTTTTCATGTTGTGTTGTACATAATATTTTTGAGAATTTGAGTCACATTCCATTTATTAGCAACAAAGTACATAAACATGAATGAGGCACAATTCACCTTTGGAGATGTAGCTGACTGATCCTTTTCAAGTCAGCATTGTCCATATTGTCTGCACTCACTTCACTCCTCCCTTCACTGCAGCTGTCTACTCTTGTCTACTTTCAAGATGAGGCGAGGCACAGCTCAAACAAGCCTACTGATTGGCGAAATTAACCTTTGGGCAAATTCCAAATGGAAGTGAGCATCCCTGTGCCCTACATCCCTTTCTGCCCTGCCAAAGGGCATAAATCCTAAAATGGGGACGTTTATATTATTTTATATTTCTTTTAATTGGCAAAGGAATCAAATAAACTGTAGGACAATAAATGTGTATTCTATAATATTTCTCATATCAAGTCAAGTCAAGTTGAGCTTTATTGTCATTCCGCTACATGTGGGGACATACAGTGGAACGAAATGTCGTGCCTCACGGGTCCACGGTACTACATAAATACAGACAACAATGAAGTAAAACACTATAAACCTATACACAACTAACCTACTGACAGATTTTGACTAAGTTTACTATATATAAATGTTTACTCTGTACAACTAAAGATAAAGATAAAAAAATACAAACTGTACAAACTATGCGAATGCTTCACATAAATACTGTACATGTGCAGAGAGAAACATTGTGAGTCAAGCAGCTAGCTGGGGAACAGTACAAGATGATTTGTAGTAGTGCATGAGCATGTAAACATACATATATTGCTGAGTCTTTTGTGGGATTGTGTACACATAGCAGTGTTAGGAAAAGTGTCTAGTGCATAGAGGAGAGTGTCCTCTATGCACAGGCCCACTCACCTGTGTGTAGCACACTTGAATTGTACAAAAAAAAAGTTCACAGTTTTTTCTTTGGTGTGGTAAGGTTGGGGGGGTGTTTGGAGATGGGGGGGGGGTGGTCCATGTTTCAGGAGGTAGGGATTTGCATGGGGTTTCAGAGGGGGGCGAGGTGATCTGAGTTAAGGGCTCTCACAGCCTGGGGGAAAAAGCTGTTGAGCAGTCTGGCGGAGCGGGCTCTGATGCTCCGGTACAGTCTTCCTGATGGTAGGAGCTGGAAGAGACTGTGGGAGGGGTGGGTGGGGTCCTTCACGATGCTGTTGGTTTTGCTGGAGCATTGTGCAAGGAAAATGTCCAGGATGGATGGGAGAGGGGCACTGATGATCTTTGCAGCTGTGTTCACTGTCCGCTGGAGGGTCTTGCGGTCAGCAGCACTGCAGTTCCCATACCAGACAGTGATGCAGCTGGTCAGCACACTCTCAATGGTGCCCCTGTAGAATGTGGTGAGGATGGGTGGTGGGAGACTTGCTCTTTTCAGCCGGCGGAGAAAGTGTAGGCGCTGTTGTGCCTTCTTGGAGAGTGACATGGTGTTGGTGGTCCAGGTGAGATCCTCCGTGATGTGCACCCCCAGGAATTTAGTGCTGCTGACTCTCTCCACAGTCGAGCTGTCGATGGTCAGTGGGGGGTGGTCAGTGGAGTTCCTCCTCCTGAAGTCCATCACAACCTCCTTTGTCTTATCCACATTGAGGGACAGATAGTTAGCGCCACACCATTCAGCCAGCTGTGCCACTTCCTCTCTGTAGTGCGTTTCATCGTTGTTGCTGATGAGACCTACCACTGTTGTGTCATCAGCAAACTTGATGATGTGGTTGGAGCTGAACTTGGCAGTGCAGTCATGGGTCAGCAGCGTGAAGAGCAGCGAGACCATATCTGTTAGGATATCCGTCAGCTGTGCAGCACAGTCTTTCAGTACACGGCCAGGTATGTTGTCAGGACCCGCAGCCTTTCGTGGGTTAATCCTGGATAGGGTCATTCTTACATCGGCTGCAGACAGACAGAGCGCCTGGTCATTGGGAGGTGTGGGCAGTTTTTGTGCAGGTGTGTCGTTCTGCATTTTAAACCGTGAATAAAAGTGGTTGAGTGTATCGGGGAGGGATGGATCATCATCACAGGCCTGTGGCGGGGGCTTGTAGTCAGTGATGGTCTGAATGGCTTGCCACAGGCTCTGTGTGTCTCTGCTGTCTGTGAAGTGATTATTGATTTTTTGAGCATGTGACCGTTTTGCATTTTTGATGCCACAGGACAGATTGGCTCTTGCGGTTTTGAGGGCTGCTTTGTCTCCTGATCTGAATGCTTCATCTCTGGTTTTTAGCAGCCCACGAACCTCTGCTGTCATCCACGGCTTTTGGTTTGCACGTGTGGTGATGGTCTTAGTGACTGTCACATCATCCATGCACTTTTTGATGTAAGCAGTCACAGTTTCAGTGTACTCCTGCAGGTCTGTGTGGGTGTTGTAGGTGGCCGCCTCTTTAAACATGTTCCAGTGTGTGCACTGAAAGCAGTCCTGTAGTGTTGAAGTAGCATTCTCTGGCCAAATTGTGATGAGTTTTTGAACCGGTTTGGCGAGTTTCAGAAGTGGTCTATATGATGGGATTAGCATAACAGAGATGTGGTCTGAGTACCCGAGGTGGGGGCGGGGTACAGCCTTGTAAGCGTTCTTTACGGTTGTGTAAAAGTCCAGCATATTATTTCCCCTTGTTGCAAAGTTTACATGTTGGTAGAACTTTGGCAAAACTGTCTTTAAATTTGCGTGGTTGAAGTCACCGGCTATGATGAAAAAGCCGTTGGGGTTATTTGTTTGTTGTTCACTGATGGCACTAAACAATTCACAAAGCGCGTCCTTAGCATTTGCACACGGTGGAATGTAAACAGTGACAATAACAATGGCCGTGAACTCCCGCGGCAGATAGAACAGTCAGCAATTCACAAACATAAACTCCACCAGTGATGAGCAGTGTTTTGATAATACACCATTCTTTGTTGATATAAACACACAAGCCACCACCGCGGCTCTTACCAGAAAGTGTTGTGTCTCTGTCCGATCGGTAGCATGTTAGCCTGTTCAACTGAATGGCGGAGTCTGAGATGTTGTCATTTAGCCATGTTTCAGTGAAAACAAACACACAACAATCCCTTGCCTCATGCTGTGTAGACCGACTGAGTTGAATTAAGTCCAGTTTGTTTTCCAGAGAGCGAACATTTGAGAGCATGAGTGTTGGAAGAGCCGGTCTTGTGGGATTAGCTCTTAGCCTCGCTCGTATATCTCCGCGCTTACCGCGCGTCCGTCCTCTCTCACACCGCTTGCGACACTGCCTTGTGCATGTAGCGTCAGTAGGCGAGGCCGCGGTCTCGAGGTCCGGCTCCAGCAGTAAACAAAGGCCTCGTAGCTTCTCAGTAGCCGCCGCGAGTTGGTGTTTGTACGCGTTGCCGATATCCAAAAGGCTTCGGCGATCATATATGTGTTTTGGAGTGATTTCCTTATGAGTTAGCGGTAAATTTACACTATTTGGAGACAAACAGACGACATTAAAAGACATAAAAGCACCGTCTTTGGGACCTGGAGCAGCCGCTGCGTCTGAACGCGCCGCCGTCTTGGTTCATCAAAAAAAAAAAATATTCCTAATGACAATTTTATGATTTGTTTATATACTACAAACACTTTGTACATTTTTATAAAAAAAATATATATAAATTTTCCTAATGACAATTTTACAATTTGTTTATATACTACAAACACTTTGTCAATTTTTATTACAGAATAAGGCAGAATAGTTTCTATACTGTAATACATGCTATGTAAGTTAGCACTGCATTATTCATATACTTTATTTATTAACTGACGCTGACTTGAAAAAAACAACAACAACAACAAAATAAACAAATAAACCATATATTGTTGCAATCATGTGTTTAATGTATTCACGTTTCATCAGTCCAAACGTTTAACCAGCTTATACAGCAATAGCTGGATGCTTTTTTCCATATTAGGGATTTCCTAGTATATCGTCGCCTTGGAATTATAAGGTTCCATCTGCATTCTGAGTGATGTTGAGATATTGAGCTTCAAAGTTTTTGCATTCCATATAGCAAAAATCATATGGGTAACAATTCTCTTTCATACATGAAAATGACAGAGGCCCTAAATGTATACTAAATGTACAATATCAAAGTCCTCTTAACCCCTTAACTGTCACCGTCCCACCTGTGGGACGCTTGGCGCTCTTTCTTTCGTTGTCTTTTTTCTCTATCAAATATTTTAGTAATCATCATATATTATAGCTTAAAACCTCAAAATTCATCCTGTGAAAACCATTTTGAAATCGGATATTGTGTTACCATGGAAATGGTACTTTAAAATCTTTTGGCGGTCTCCTCCCCCTTAGTGGGCGTGTCAAGTGTCATATTACACAATGCATTATGGTCTTTTAGAATCAAAACGTTTTATAATCTTGACAAAATACATATTGCCGGAAAGGTCTGACTCTCAGGATTCCATATTTGGTGGTCTTTTTGTGATCGGAGTAACATTGACAGGGAAATTTAGACATTTGTGACAGAAAACTGCATCAGAAAATGTAAATGGAGTTTGAATGGCGCCCGGTGGCTGTTTGTGGTATGACGCCCTAAATAAAATCTCACAAGGAACCTCAATTTTTTTCATATCAACTTCAAATTTGGAACATAACTTATTTAGACATAAGGCTTTAATGTTATATAAATTTTAGAGTAAAACCTGTTATGTAAAATATTTATTTTATATACAATATAAAAAAATAGTACTGTGTATTTTCTTTACAGTAAATGTAAACTTCTATAACTTTTTGTTACTTTCATATTTTAAAATAATTCCACTTCTCAATTCATGAAGCATTCATGAATTACACGAGTTTAAGTTAGGATAGTGCACTCTCACGTATATGTTCAAAAATGGGAGGTGACAGTTATTAAATTTGTAAATTGGGATTTTTGGAATAGGTCAAATGCAGATAGAACCCGAAAAGACAAATGCAGATAGAAAAGTCATTTTCCGCTTGGAATTATATGGTTATATCTTGCAAATCATTAATTTAAGCAATCATTTTTTAAAAAAACACAAACAGTTTGCTTATAATTTGTTTAAAAAAAATAGTGTTGTAACAATATGTTGACATTTTTGAGAAAGTTAATTGTAATGCTTTCTATGACATTTCATATTTTAGGATGAATAATTTGTTTTCTTGTTCAAGTTAAGCATAAAAGGCAGTGCTAAATATTTTGTCCAGTGCATATGTTAACTTTAGGTAGGAATATGGTGGGTAATTAAACACATTATTGCAGTAACAGTTTAAGCAGCTACTGTAATACATCTGACCAGGACTTTATTCCACAGAAAGTGGGAAATGTAAAATGGCTTTCTCTCTTTAGATCAGTATGGCTTAAATAACATGCTAACATTTATTGTTGTAATTAAGACCCCATGAATTAAATGGTTTATTATTTGACCTTTAAGGCTTACTATTATAAAATGTAAGACATTTTAAGACTTTAAAAGCTGGAAGAAAACAGACAATGAGCAAGTTGTTTCAAAAAGTTTAATAAACATTTAAAAAAAATAGTTTCACTGACTATATACACAAATAAAAATATTTCACAGTTAAAATACTGAAATTATTTCAAGAACTCTTTTCCCAACAATGTAAAATTTAACATTTCATCTCAATGTCAAAAAACACTTCTAAATCATCACATTGACACTCATTGTTTCATTTTTTTTTCTTTTTTTTTTTTTAGTTTATGAGTTATGCATTTAAAAGTGTAGATCATCTCCATAGAGATTAGATCATCTCCATAGAGATTTGTGCACAAGTGTTGCAACTTTTGGTTCACCTTATGTGAAAATGCATTATTTTCATTTTTTCAACACAACACTATAATCTGGTCTATCTAGTGGCATACATTTAAACATGGATTTAATGTCACTCATCTTGGCTTCTGGGATGATGCTCTGTTTGGGGAGTACCCTTGGTTTGAGTAAGATGGATGTAAGTGCCAGGCTTCTCATGTGTTTGCTTGATCCTCTTAGGTCTACTGTAACTTTAGGCTGTTGTTGTATTTTACATTAGAACTAATAAAGAAAAAATGCAGCAGTGACAGGTTGAGTGACACCTAGTGGCAGCATGTTAACATAACATTTTAAGATAACAACATTTTCCCCACTTTTTAAAGAATATTACTCAGTGGAAGGTATACTTAACATGGCTTAATCACATTCTAAGGTCTCCTATTTCATAACACAAGAAATGCATATTTCTTCATATCCAGCAACAAGTACAAATTCCAGCATAACTCAACACAACACATGCTGTCACAAAAGCAGCAGAACAATGTAGAACCACTATTCAACATCAACATGTAGCATCTGAAAATTAACAACTTTACAGTACTGTGGTAGCCCTACTATTGTGATGAATGTGTATGTGTGTACAGTTCATGTGACAAAGTCTTTGTGCCAGACAGGCTGGGCGTCTGGTTATGTGCTGTCAACCAACTTTGGAACCCCTGTAGGGTTCATTATCCGAATGGCTTTGTCCAGGACATGGTGACAGGTGCATGGCGTTCCACACATTCCCATCATCCAGGATATATTGTGTTCCTGGCCTTTTTGTCCCAACACTGTAGACGACGGACTGAATTGTCGACCTGCTTTTTTTCACATGAGTAGGTATCCTCACATGCACTCTGTCACCAGGTCGTAAAGCAGATGGTTTTGCAGCACGTTTTGCAAACTTGCCTTCCAAGCTTTGCTGTTTGAACACAATCCTTCAGGACACGGTTCATGCGCTCCACAGTGCCATTAGCTTGTGGAAAGTACAGGGAGGTACGAACGTGCTTGATATTCCTGCTTGTGAGGAATTCAGCAAAGGTAAGAGATGCAAATTGCACACCATTGTCAGTCACAATTTCCACAAGGTTGCCAAACCGGCTGAACGTTGTGGCAAGAAAGTTCTATAACGGTATCAGTAATGACATTGCCGGTGAAGGCTATTTCCGGCCACTTACTGTAATTGTCAACTAACGTAAATGCATACCTGCAATCCCAGGTTCCTAACTCGAATGGTCCAACAATGTCCTGTCCCACCTTTTGCCAGGGTGCAGCCTGAAGTGGTACGTGTGCTGAAGGGGAGGCGTATGTGTTTTGGCACTTTTGGCGTGGGCTTGGCAAAGCTGACACGAAATGATGGCGGACTGGACTGAGTGATCCATGCCAGGCCACCAATACAAGTCACGAAGACGCTGTTTGGTCCTGACGATACCCTGGTGACCCTGATGACCCTGATGAGCTAAGTTAATTAGGGCTCCACGCAGAGATAAGGGCACCACCAAGCGGTATGAACCTCTAAAGACCAAGCTGTCTTGTTCTGCCAGTTCATCCCTCATATGAAAGTATGGTGCCAGCTCAGGGTGAAAGGGTTTTCTTGTTTTTAGGCCAGCCTGTAAGTAGTTGCTGTCGCAATGCTGACAGTTCAGGGCAAGCAGCACATTATTTGGAGAACTCCTCCAATAGGCTTGTAGGATACTCCATAGTTAAAGCAGAGCAGACGGGTGGACCATCTTGCAATGCACATCCCAGCAAGGCCCATAACTTTATCTGCCAGCAAGATAGTTAGAGATGATCAGTCCGAAGTGTGAACCGTCGGCCCCACAAAAATGGTCTCCACCATTCCACAGCCCAAATGCAGGCTAGGGCCTCTTTCTCCACAATGGAATAATTTCGCTCTGCAGTTGAGAGTGAGCGAGAGGCGAATGCAACAGTAAGCTCAGAACCATTGGCATGAATCCGAGTTAAAACTGCCCCTAATCCATAAACAGAGGTATTACAGGTTACCAGTGTATGCAGTGCTGGGTCAAAGATTGCTAGAGCTGGGCTGTTCACAATGAGCTACTTCAATTTCTCAAAGCTTTTCTGTGCGCTCTCAGTCCATCTGAAAACACCCACATTCCTTAAGCATGCCCTCATAGGCTCCACCTCCGAAGAATAGTTCGGCACGAACCGTGAGTACCAGGACGTCAGTCCTAAGAATGAACGCAATTTGGCTGCGTCCGTGGGAGCTGGTGCTTGCAAGATAGCCTGAATATGGCAGTCATTGGGTAACAGGCCTTGAGCAGTGTGTCCCTAGTAAGGAAGGCTTGTGCAGCTGAACTTGCATTTTGCACGATTCAGTGTGAGCCCTGCGCACTGTAGTGTTATTAAAACAGCCTGCAGATTGCGATCATGTTCGGCTGCAGTGCGTCCATGCACAATCACATCATCTAGATATTGTAACCATCATTTTTTTGAAAATCTGCAAGCGCCGAGGCCAAGCCATAAGGTACCCAACGAAATCGAAACCGCTACCCAATTTAGGCTTAAGTTATACATCAAAAAGGAGATCGGGCCAATTTCCTTAATATGATTTACACCTTGGTATAAGAAGGTTTGAGGGGAATCATGAACTGGTTAGGCACAAAATGCAGAAAGAATGAATATCCTTTATATGTGGCAGTTTACCTCACACAGATGAACATTCACAAGGCTCAATCATAAGCAAAGAAAAAGACAAGAAGAAAAAAATGAACAACAATCAAAGCATGAACTGTAAATGAGTCTTAAGGGTTTTATGTCGTTAGGCCAGGCCAGCAGAGTTAAAACAACATGATATACATTTGTAAACGGAACAAACTTAGCTGACAGTAGATGAAGACGCAGATAATAACGATCGCTGATAATGTCCGGTTAGGTGACAAAGTTCCCCTTGCACATGTTGAGTCGATGATAATCCAAATTGGTAACATCCACAAAGCTTGCCTAAAGCACATGTGGGATTACAAATTGTGTTTAAATGTTTAACTTAGATTCTTATTATCCACTTCCTGACTCAATGTATACGACTCAGTGCTTTGTCTCAATCAAGTCATGTTGATTGGCAGAGATTCAAAGAACCCAGACGTTGATTCAAAGAACCCCTGGCCCAGACGTTGATTCGTTAGGTTGATTGGATTAGTGTCTATCTTTTGGAGCCCCCTGGCCCAGACGTGGATTCGTTAGGTTGATTGGATTAGTACCACGGGAAGTAGCAACAAACTAACGCCTCCCTCATGTGCTTGCTTTGTTTGAATTTGTCTCCACCTCCAAGAATCCCTCCTCCAAAATGCCTATAAAATAACCTTGTAAAGTCACTTAAGATTGAGATTTCGATGACTACAGCTACCAACAGCTTGTGTTCTCAATAAAGAATCCTGCTGATGATCCAATCCGATTTCTCCTGGTCTTCTCTTCTGAGTTTTCTACACTTTAGAAGAACCAAGTTCACAACAGATGGTGCCGTGACCCGGATAGAGCTCCTCACCTGAATCCAGATTGAAACTTCAAGCTCAACCAAGATCTGACTTCGTTCCAGTCTGAATATTTCTGTACAACCAAGGGTTGGTGAGTGTCACTCTATCCAAAAGAACCTTTAAGACCAGTACAAATTTGTTATCCTCTGCGCCGTCAGAGAAGTGTTAACAGACAGCTGTTATCCTCTAAAAAAAAAATATTTTTAGGGATGAAGGTTATCCTCTGTCCAGACAGGGAGGATTAGTATTACGTGCTAATATTTGTTATCCTCTGTTTTGGCAGGGAAGAATTGGTTATCCTCTGTTCTTGCAGGGAAGATTAACATTACGTGTTAATATTTTGTTACCCTCTGTTTTGTCAGGGAAGAATTGGTTATCCTCTGTTCATGCAGGGAAGATTAGCGTAAAGTGCTAGTAACTTGTGTTATCCTCTGCTTTGCCAGGGAAGGTTAACAATAGTTGATGTGTTAACAAGCGTACCCTCTGTTGATCAGAGAAGTTTTAGTGTTTTGATTGTGTGGTAACAAAGAAACTCACAAAATGTTTAGAAAGAATGCTAGACTGATCCCCACAACTGAAAAAGGTGGTCTAGCGACTCCTTTGTGGTCAGATAGCGAATTCAAATCACTGTTAGGAGTGCAAATGAACCTAATAGTCACTGAGAAAGTTAGACAAGAACTAACTCAGAAATATGAGATCCATCCAGACAAGACTTGGTCTGTAGATGAGTGTAAAAAGGTACTAGGAGCATGTATTCGCAAGAACAATGTGAAAGGCATTATCTGCTGCCACAGAGAATTTGGTTTAGCGCTAGCTACACAACAGTCTCAGCGTAACTCAGAGTTAGAGGAACAGAACAAAGAGCTCCGTGCTAGAGTATCCACTTTGACTAAGAAATTGAACCTCAAGAAAGCTGCAGCAAAAACTGATGTGGAAGTTAGTCAGTCTGATAACATTTACCCTGATTTACAAACGTTTTTTGAAACAGATGCAGCTCTCCTCTCAAAACTGATGTGCCTGTAAATTCCGTCAATGTGTGTGGTGCTAGGAGAAGATCTCAGGGAATTGAGGAAACTGATAGTGTTCCTCTCAATTCTTCTGATGTGCAAATACAAACTGTTGCCAAAGCTTTATGTCCTAAAGATATAGAGAGACTATCTCAGAGTTTACCATCAGCACGCACACATTTTTCTGAATTTAGAAGAACATTGATCAGTAAAATGCGTCTTTATGACATGTCGTTGGCAGAAGTCACGCAGCTGATGTCACAAATCCTAACTGAATCTGAATTCAACAGTTTTGAATCTGCTGTTGCTTCTGAACTGCGGAATGCCAGTAAGGGTGATTTACGAGAAGGTATTTTGAAAATCCTAAAGAATATCCTAGGACCCAAAATAGATTGGTCTAAAATTACTACCTGTGTGCAAAGGAAAGAAGAAACTGTGAGTGAATATACTGAGAGATTTTGTCAGTCAGCTGTAATTTACAGTGGAATTGTTGATGACCCTGAAAGTGTACTAGAGGACAAGGGACCCCTGGTTCGTATCTGGTCAGATGGCCTTGTAGCCGAATACAGAAAAGCTTTACCATTCTTAGATCTAACTTGGTCTAACAGAACTCTCAGAAGTAACCTAGACAGGTTAGCTACATGGGAAAGAGATGCTGATGTCAAGGCAAAAGTAAGAGTAGCAGCAGCGACGTTTAACACAACGAAACAAGACAATAGATGGTCTAAAAGAGAAAGCAAATGCAAATACTGTGGAAAATTAGGACATTGGGAGAAAGAGTGTAGGAAGAAGTTGCAAGATCGTAAAAGAAATGCTATGCATAATTCTGCTCCTTCTCAGCCTGCACACAACCCTGAAGTAGTTCCGCCAGTGACTACTGAAACTGTAGGACAGCTAGTTCAGGCTCTTCTAAGAGCACAACAAGACCAAGAAAAAAACTAATTGTTGGGGCTGTGAGTAGCTACCTTTCCCCTGTAATCCAACACAATGACCAAAGAATTTTTGTGAAAGGTAGCATAAAAGAGAAAGAGATTGATTTTTTGCTTGATACAGGTGCAGAAATTACAGTAATCCCTACAAAATTGGCACAAGGTTTAAACATCCCATACAAGAAAACCAAACTTTGTTTAACCTGTTAACATGCACCAGGACGCGGGCGCACTGAAAGCTCTTTGAAAGCTCTTTGTTTGCACACATCATTGATTTCAAACAGATAAAGTAAAACAGGACAAAATGAATCTTGACAAACTATATATCATTTTGAAGGTCTAAGCCTCTACCATCGACGACAGATCGCTGTTTTCGATAGAAAGCTTATACGGAATGTATTTGCTAAATTTGTGTAAGCAGTACACATCAAAACATGTAGAAAAAAGCAGTACATACCATATTCATCCTGATAACGACTCTCAAATGTATCCACTGCTGTAAATCTGGTTTCATTTGAAAGATAAGAGTCCACTGAACAACATTCCATCGAGCACTTTTAGTCCAAGAAACAACAACGCTGTAATTTAGATCGTTAATCCTTTGTTTACGTCTCATCTCTTGAGGAGAGTTATTGTTTGTGTCCGTTATGGAACAAATTACGCTCAAAAACAGCATCTTGGTGTAAAAAAACAGCACGATTTTGTAGCAGACAATGTCCCAAACAGAATGAAATCATCCAAAAATAAAAAAGTCAAAGATACACGGAAGATTGTTTATTTGAATTCTGCCGCTCCCTCGCGACGGCGCGTGACGCACCTGTCATCTGATGGGGCGTAACATAGCGATCTTTTTAGCACAATAAGAGAAAAAGAAAAAACATTTCTTTTTTTTTCTTCTTCAGCAGTTTTCATATATGTTTGCGTGTTTTGTGGGGAATTGCCTGTATCTGTATGATTAACATCTCTATGGCTGAAAATCAGCATGTAATTACTGACTGTTCACAGATATCAGTGTGAATGCAGTCTATATAAAAGGCCATTATAATGTGAATATTGACTATATTGGGCAGCCATCAGTATGATTAGCATCTGTATGAATGATCTTCAGCATGTGATTACTAATGTATGAGCAGGAGAGCATCTGTTTGTCAGGAAATCAGTATGTAATTAAGTTTTTTTTTTATTATTATTATTGTTTTTTTTTTCATCACTCAAAAATTATTATTATTATTGTATTTTTCTAGTGCTCAAATAAATCACTGATACGATTTCTAAGATTCTGTCTACTGTTTTATAATTGAAAAACTGCAGTGGCATGTATAAAGACTAAATAGTGTGTAGTAGAACCCTTCAATAATTTGGTAAATATTTTTCCTCAAACAGAGGGGGGGGGGGGGACTAGAATAATGTTTGCATGAATCTCATTTTTCATGGTATCTTCTTCAGATTTGAAATATAAACTCATGAGACATGTGACTTTCAACCCATTACTTTTCTGGATTGCTCCAGGACTGATTTCATGTATTTTTATATGAAATAAAAAAAATCAGTGTGGTACAATTTTTATCAAGGCACTTCAGTGTCTATAACTTTTTATATTTTTGAGCATCATCAACTCTGGATGATGGATAGTAAAGGCCAAAGGGTCTTCTTTCCAAAGACACCACAATTGTGTGTGTGGCACACTGAAGTCAGGAGCTGTTACCATTTTAAATTAGTTAGTCATTTTCAGCTGTGATTCCCAATATGGGGGGTGCAGGTTAACAGGTTAACTGGTGTAATAGGTGAAGATTCTGTTTTGTATGAAACTCCGCCCATAGAGGAACAATTTGGCCCAAAAACTCTGACTACAAAATTGCTATGCGCTCCATTAAATACAGGTGCAATTTTAGGCATGGATCTTCTGAGACAAATAAATCTAACTTTAGACATGTCCTCAGAATCTACTAGCATAAGAATTTCCTCAGCACAGATTTCTACCAATAATGCAACCCCTCCCGAGTATGCTTTCTTACAGAATCATCCAATTTGGGCTAAAGACAAGGATGATTGTGGGTTGTTGACAGGTGTAGAACCAGTTAAATTGACAGGAACTCCACCTCCGGTCACCAAACAATATCCGATTAATAAGGAAGCTATACAGGGAATCAAACTTATTGTAGAAAATTTGCTGACGCAAGGAGTGCTAGTTAAAACCAACAGTCCATGTAATTCACCCATATGGCCCATCAAGAAATCTAATGGGACATGGAGACTTACAATAGACTACAGAGTAGCCAATAAAAATATTGATAAAATCACCCCCCTAGTGGCAGATCCATCTACAATTTGTAATGGCTTACCATTAGATTGTAAGATTTTTTCAGTAATTGATATGTCTAATGAATTATTTTCTGTACCGTTGCACTCTGACAGCCAGCCATGGTTAGCTTTCACAGTTGACTATGAACAATACCAGTGGACACGATTGCCACAGGGATTTCAAAACTCCCCAACCATATATCATCAGGCTGTCAGACGTGATTTGTGTGACCCAGAATGTCCGGTAAAACAGTCCACTATGATCCAATATGTCGATGATATTTTGATTGCCTCAACAGATCATGAGGTACATCAAACTGAATTGGCATCATTGTTGGACTATTTGCATAAAAAAGGACACAAATGCAGCTTTCACAAAGCTCAAATCGCTAAAAAGCAAGTCACATTTCTGGGTCAAACAATTGGTGCAGGAAATAGATCCATTACACAGGATCGAGCGGCTTCAGTCAAAGCCATACCTCCGCCTACTACCATTAAAACTCTCCGCTCATTTTTAGGAACAACAGGTTATTGTAGACCTTGGATTGAAGACTATGCCTCGATTGCTCAGCCTCTCTATGATTTGTTGAAAGGCCATGGTAAAGATTCAGATACTGTTTGTATGGAAGAACTTCATCTCAAAGCTTTTAATGATTTGAAGAGAGCACTATGTCAAGCACCAGCATTAGGAATTGCCCAATCTGATAGACCCTTTGTGCTTTATGTCCATGAACACTTAGGCTTTATGACTGCATGTCTAATGCAAGATCATGGGGGCAGCTTACGCCCAATTCATTACTATTCCGGTAAACTTGACATAGTCGCTCAAGGTATGGGCCCATGCCTCAGAGCAGTACAGGCAGTTCATCTAGCGCTTCAGGCTTCATCAGGAATGGTGTTAGGTCAGACTGTAAACATAAAATGCCCTCACGCAGTGTCCGCACTAATGAATCAAGCAAAAGTCACTTCTGTCACCTCCTCCCGTTGGGGAAATTGGTTAGCAATTCTCACAGCCCCGAATATTGTTATACAGCGTGCACCAGTCACGAACCCATCCTCATGTATGATGTCTGCAATGACTGAATTTGTGTTAGAGGATGAAGGCGAAATGACTCATGATTGTGTTACGCTTACATATGCAGCGACAAGTGAAATAGCAGAAACTCCCATAGAGAACGCAGAATTGGAGTTGTTTGTTGATGGTTCAGCTCAAGTTATTGAAGGTAACAGACGAGCAGGATATGCAGTAACTTCCACCACTGAAGTAGTTGCTTCAGGTCGTCTTCCAGATCATTTTTTCAGCTCAAGCTGCAGAACTAGTAGCCTTAACTAGAGCATGCACGCTAGCTTCAGGATCGGTTGCAAATATCTACACAGATTCCAGGTATGCTTTTGGGGTAATTCATGATTTTGGTGTCATTTGGCAAACCAGAAAATTTCTAACTTCTGCTGGATCCCCCATTAAGCATGCTGGATTAGTGAAAGATTTAATGTTTGCCATGAAGCTCCCAAAGAAATTAGCGGTGATCAAAGTGAAAGCACATCTCACAACTAATACTACGGAAGCTAAAGGTAATGCTCTTGCTGATGTAGCGGCTAAACAGGCTTGTCTCTATGCAACTGTACAAGTGTGTTCAGCTCCTGAATCAATCGTTAATCTGTATAAAGACGTTCCTCTATATGAAGCATGGACATGGTTAGACAAAGGAGCCACTGTGGATTCATCCGGCTGCTGGACCAAAGGGGGAAAGTATGTTGCTCCCGAATCACTGTTGCCATATTTGGCTCAACAAATACACAGTTTGGGTCATAGTGGTCCAGCAACGATGAATCACAGGTTCTCAAATCAATGGTGGAATCCAAAATTCAGAAACGCAGCCACTGAAACAGTCAAGAGATGTGTTACATGTCAGAAAAATAATGATGTACCAGCAGCCACTACACCAGCAGCACATACCCCAGATCCACCAGGGCCATTTCGTCACCTGCAAGTTGATTACATATCGTTGCCCCCTTGTAAAGGAAAAACTGACGTTTTGGTAGTAATAGACAAGTTCTCAAGATGGGTAGAAGCTTATCCAACAGGGCGTGCTACAGCTGCACATACTGCTAAATGTCTTGTCACTGATTTCATTCCCAGATGGGGATTACCAGATTGCATTGACTCAGATCAAGGTACCCACTTCACAGGACAGGTAGTCAAGGAAGTGTCTAGAATGTTGAAGATTAAGTGGAACCTTCACTGTCCCTATAGGCCACAAGCATCAGGACAGGTTGAACGATCAAACAGAACAATCAAAACCAGGCTAAGCAAAATGCATCAGGAAGGAGTACCATGGGTGGAAGCACTGCCCGCAGTACTGTGTAGTATGAGAGCATCACCTAACAGATCAGTAGGACTGAGCCCTCATGAGATTATTACTGGACGCCCAATGCAGATGCCAGGTGTGATTGATCTTAGAAATGCTGATGTGCACATTGCTTCAGATGCCCTGATCGCTTACTGTGAAAACCTCACAAAGGCAGTGCAGAGTGCCAAAGAGAGAGTTGAGTCATGTTGGCAGACTCCACCAGAAGGTGGACACACAATCATCCCAGGTCAGTGGGTTATGATAAAGTCATTCAGAAACAATCCATTAGAGCCTAAGTGGCACGGACCACATCAAGTGATGTTGATTACAGCAGCTGCAGTGTTGTGTCAGGGAAGGAAAGCCTGGACTCATTTGTCACACTGTAAAGTTGTTCCTCCCCCTGCAGGGATAGGATAGGACACACGGACCAGTGAGGAGCCCAGGGAAGAACCGAAAGCAACAGGCTTCAGGGGACAACCCTACGGTGAAGATTTCCTCATAGGCATTTCCCCATCCAATAGTCCATCCTTTCCTCACTGTTCTTTAGGTGTCGCAGGAATGGAGAAATAGGGAAAGACGGAACAACAATAGCATACTATATTTGAACAGAGGATACAACCCTAATGTTTGCAGACTCTACAACAAATACTGCTATGTGCCGTTGTTCTCTTTTGTTTTGGTTTTTTTCTTTCTTCCTCTGTGCAGATACCACTTGATGGCTGTCCTGAGATCCATATGCACCGCCCTTCTCACCTGCGGATGAAGCCACAACCTCTAGAAAACAACTAGACCCATTGCCGAGCCAACTATCACACAAGAAAGAGAAAAGAAAGAAGAAAAAAAATAAATACACAACGCAGAGACTCACATACGGGAACTTCAGTCATCCATCAACATGATCAAGAACTCTTGGTGCATTAATCCCATCGTATGGTGTCATGCAGACTCTCGATCAAGTCAGAAGCCTGTCGGATTCTGTACAGAAATTGGCCAATGATACGGTTTTGGCCCTGGGCAACATCAAGGACACTCTTGCCTCGCACAAGATGATGATCTTACAGAACAGAGTGGCCTTGGATTCAACACAAGGGGGAGCCTGTACCATTATCGGTCCTGAATGCTGCACCGGGTTAATGGATCCAACAGAGAACTTGAACAAAATCCAACAAGACATTCTTGGTCTTTCAGCAAAATTACACCAGATGACTGAAGATAATTCTTCATGGTTCGGAAACTTGTTAGGTAAACCCTGGCTGTGGATCAAAGAAATAGCAATTCTGCTGTTGTTTCTCCTACTTGCGTACTATCTATGCATCCACAGTATCAACTGTTTCTTTCAGCAAATGACTCCCGCCTCTCACGAGGAAATGACAGTTCCAACCAGAAAATATTACTACCCGTAAGAACTTCACGGACCCTAATTGCATGTTTTGTTTCTGTGTCAGCATGCAATTACATATAAGCAACACAGAACATGTACAATGTGCCTGTAACGATTACAAGTTACAAGAATTAACTTCTAAGTGTCTAAATTTGTATTTTGTGAGAGTTATTAGAACTCTCAAAGGGGGAATTGTGGGATTACAAATTGTGTTTAAATGTTTAACTTAGATTCTTATTATCCACTTCCTGACTCAATGTATAAGACTCAGTGCTTTGTCTCAATCAAGTCATGTTGATTGGCAGAGATTCAAAGAACCCAGACGTTGATTCAAAGAACCCCTGGCCCAGACGTTGATTCGTTAGGTTGATTGGATTAGTGTCTATCTTTCGGAGCCCCCTGGCCCAGATGTGGATTCGTTAGGTTGATTGGATTAGTACCACGGGAAGTAGCAACAAACTAACGCCTCCCTCATGTGCTTGCTTTGTTTGAATTTGTCTCCACCTCCAAGAATCCCTCCTCCAAAATGCCTATAAAATAACCTTGTAAAGTCACTTAAGATTGAGATTTCGATGACTACAGCTACCAACAGCTTGTGTTCTCAATAAAGAATCCTGCTGACGATCCAATCCGATTTCTCCTGGTCTTCTCTTCTGAGTTTTCTACACTTTAGAAGAACCAAGTTCACAACACACACGTGAGAGTCCACTGTGTATTAGCATGTGTTTAACACACCAAACATTCACAACTGCATAGGTCACACTGGTTACAGTTCCACCTGGTTCCGTTTCATGACTACAGAAGTCTATCCGTCATAAAAGGTCCATCTATCAAAAGAAAATACCGTGCTACTATTAGTGTGCACCTCAAAACAATCTATATACACCACTACCAACTAATTACACTCCAACAAACATAACATTACAAAATGAACAATAAACACTTACAGATTGACACAGGGAAACAAATCCTCAATCTTAGGACCATCAGCTTCTAAAATGTGAGCGTGAGAAAACCATTGCTTCCTCTCTCAAACACCAACTGATTTCTTCATACTATCTACCTGAATAAATAGTCTAAATAATAACTTAGCACCCCCTAATGGCGTGGCAGAACATAATATCTAAATGTAACAGAATCAGTTCGGTTACATACCCCTCCCTTCAGGAGAAAAATTGTCATAACCATGGCAAATTTTAAGATTTTGTACATGCAGTGTCTCACATTTGTCAGGGTCAGATAGACAACAACAGCATAGTTCACAGTCCCTAGTTTTTTCTTAACCCTAGCTGGACCTTTCCACTTGGCTGCTAGCTTGGCTGTAAAACCATCGTCAGCTTTGGATTGGGGATGAGCCCGTACCCAAACCAAATCTCCCTCCTGGAAATTGGTTTGCTTACGATGTTGGTCATAGTATTTCTTTTGCTTGGCTTGGGCTCGTTCCACATTATCCCTTACGATCGTTAAGAGTTCTTTTTGCTTGTCAAGTGTGGAATAGGCAGGGTGATTAGGGTCTGGTGGTCTCTGGAATGCTCGTTCCATAGGTCCCTTAATTTTCCGTCCAAGTGCCACTTCAGCTGGGGTGAAACCAATGCTCTCATGGTAGGCAGAGTTGATAGCGTATCTGAATTCAGGGATCTATTTGTCCCAGAGTCTGTGGTGAGCTCCTACAGAGGAGGCCATCATCGTCTTTAGGTTCCTATTTACTCGTTCAGTGAGATTGGTCTGGGGATGATAAGCAGTTGTTAATTTTTTAATCACCATCCACTGTTTAAAGACTAGTGCCAGCAACTGAGAGGTAAACTGAGTGCCACGATCGGACACTAAATATGCTGGTGTTCCCCATCGAGTAAAGATCTCTTCCACCAATATTCGTGCAATTTGATTGTGTTCTCAGGTGTAAGCGTGTGATTGAGACAGCTGTGTGTATTTAGTGCAATGAATGATGGGAAATGCAGTCCGTGGGTGATATGTAACGGTCTGTGTGGTGTGAGAGTCAATATGATGGAAGAGCGACCTCTGATGGTGAGTGGGCGGAAGATCACAAACCGGATTCGTGACAACACCTATCACAGCACTCATATATAAGGTCCTTCAGTATTATCACCAGCTTTTGCATTTCTCAATAGCAATTACCCTCCTCCATCCCTGACTCCTCCTCTTGTCAGTCAGGTTTCAGCCTTCTGATTCTCCTTGAATCAGACCAATTTCTAAACTGTTACATTAAATTATTGAACCTTAATGATATCTGCAATACATTTATGTTGGTTCTGTTCTGTTCACACCAGGGGGTTATTGCAGCTCTCCCTGCTCTTATCCATGCTAGACTGCATGGATGTGCAGGGAGTTCTTGCCTAGAACAGATCCATACCACCAATCCAAACTGTATCCTTATTGTCAGTCACCTTTGACGATAGTGGTCCTGACAGATATATATATATATATATTATATATATATATATATAGATATATATATTATCTATATCTATATATATATCTATAGATATATATATATATATATATATATATATATATATATATATATATATATATATATACACACTGCTCAAAAAAATTAAAGGAACACTTTGAAAACACATTTAGAGAAAAACAGTAAAAAAATAAAATGTCAGTGGCCTCCACCTGTAAAACCATTCCTGTTTTGGGGGTCGTCTAATTTTTGCCCATCTAGTGTACCTGTTGTTAATTTCATTAACACCAAAACAGCTGAAACTGATTAACAACCCCCTCTGCTACTTAACTGACCAGATCAATATCCCAGGAGATTAATTGACTTGATGCTATACTCTGATTAAAAAGTGTTGCTTTAATTTTTTTAAGCAGTGTATATATATTTCTGTCATGACAACTCTCGGAGTGATTTGCATGGTAATGTACATGACAATGTTAATGTATTTGGTCTTGGCGGAATAGATCTGCTACACTGCTACTGCTGCTGCTGCTGCGGCAGATCAAGTACCAAGACTTGCTACTGCCAATATATCCACAACATGCTGCTGTGAGCATGTAAGGAATATTGTAAGGTATATACAGTATATATATTAGTGCTTTCAAAATGAGGTGATACATTTTTTCTGTTTAAAGCGTTAAAATTATTTAACGCCGTTAACGCAGGGGCAGAGCATAGGGCTGGCCACCCCACTCATAACTGGTGTTTCTGTCAGTTTTTTCTTGACAAGAAGTGCATTTATTCATTCGCAGAACGTCTTTACTATCACATCAATCCGGAGATGTTTCAGATGCGTGCTCCAGCTTCACTTCAGTGGCAGGCGCGAGTCAAACAAGAGCGGAAACCGGTGCGCGCTATAGCTTGAATCAAATTTTTTTTTTCACACACAACACAACATAATATCCAAAATAAAAGAAAACAGCAGACACATACTCAACATCTCAAGGTTCAATCAAAAGGGAGGGAGAGAGGGAAGGACAACAAGAACACAAAGGTCACTCCTTAATATAGTCACGTATATTCAACAAAAATCACTGCCAAGCCTCAATGGTTGAAGGCCTGGCCCCACCGAATCGCGCCGTTGTACATTCACATGAGACAATTTGCAGGAGGCTACGGATCCAAGATGCCACTCTACACATGTGCGGTGTAAACCAGTTCTGAATTATTGTCTTCTTCACAGCTGTAAAACCAGCAAACAACATTCTCTTTTGCATTGAACTAATACAGAGACCAGAATCATCATTAAGAAGACACAAACTTGGGTTAACAGACCAATCAATTCACAGTAATGATGATAAAACCAGGTTTACATGTGTCCATAGACTGATGACGACAGGACATTCCCAAAACATATGCAGAAAAGTGACCCGATGATGTAGTGTTACATATATGGCAGTTCAAATTTGACTGCAGTTTCATTTTAAATCTTGTGTAAGGAGTTATGTATGCTCTATGAATGACTTGGAAGTGAATAAGACGATGAGCCAGATTTTTAGATGTTAAAATGAGATTAGACCACACTCTCTCCCAGTCGACAGATAAATTAAGGTCAGATAATTCCCTATTCCAAATAGTTTTAATAGAAAGAGGTTTTGTAATACAATCAATAATTTTATTATATATTAAGGAAACAGATGGCCGACCAGCAGATGGTGCAATCCAGTCCCGCATAGGATGAGAGGAAATGGAAGAAGACCAAGGAACGCCATACGCTTTGAGAGCAGAACGTAATTGAATAAAAACAAAATATGCAGATGCTGGTAGACAAAATTTGGCTCTCAATGCCTGAAATGAACAGAGGCCCTGGTTATCATATATATCACCGCACATGTTTACACCTAAAGAGGACCAAGAGGGTTGGACAAATGGACGATTTCCACATACAAAGTTAAAATTGTGCCATAAAGGTGTAATGCTACAGAATATGAAGGGTCCACCTATCCGACGTTCAACCGTTTTCCAGATTTTAATAGAGTTAGCCACAACCGGACCAAATTTATAATTATCGCCTTTTTTTCCTGTGCCAGTAAATAAAATATCTTGAAGTCTATTTGGTTTAACCTTGTCAGCTTCAATCACCCTCCATGAAACTTTAGATTGAGGATCAACCCAATTATGAAGGGCCTTAAGCTGGAACGACCAATAATATAATTCAAAATTTGGTACAGCCAGTCCTCCTGCACTATTAGGATGTTTTAATGTGGTAAGTTTAATTCTGGGACATTTATCATTCCAGATAAACTTAGAAATTATGGAGTTGATCTCCGTAAAGTAACCTGGAGGGGGAGAAAGTGGTAGCATAGAGAAAAAAAAATCGAGGTAACAAATTAATCTTAACAGTGGAGATTCTTCCTTGGAGAGAGACTTTAAGATTCTTCCATCTTTGAATGTCACTTTTGACCTTAACTAAAATGTTATTAAAATTGTCCCTGGCAATCTTATGAATGTTTTTATATATGATAATGCCCAAGTAGATGAAAGATTCCTTAATAGGGATAAATGAGGGAATAGAAAAATTAACCTTAACAGATAATTGGCATTAAAGCAGATTTGCCCCAATATATTTTATATCCTGATAGGCTACTAAAATGATCAAATTCCTTAATTACACTAGAGACTGAAACATCAAAGTGGTCTAAATATAGAATAATATCATCAGCGTATAATGAAATACTATGATTATGATCATGAATCTTAATCGATACTTCAGATTTCCTGATGGCTTGTGCTAAGGGTTCAAGAGATAGACAAAACAATAAGGGGGAACGTGGACACCCCTGCCTCGTTCCCCGTTGTAAAGAGAACGAGGGGGAAATAATATTACCAGTTATGACTGATTCTGCAGGTGAGTGGTATAATGTCTTAATCATAGAAACAAAGTGTTCACCGAAGCCAAAACATTGCAGAACTGCCCACATACAATTCCACTCTAGCCTGTCAAAGGCTTTTTCTGCATCTAGTGAAAAGACCGCACAAGGTGTTGGGTGGGAGTTCGCAAAGTCAAGAATATGAAGGAGTCGACGCATATTGTCAGATGCATTGCGCCCCTTGATGGAACCAGTTTGGTCCTCCTTGATCAGACTGTGAATTACCTTCTCCAAACGAGAAGCAACAACTTTAGCATAGATTTTTAGATCACATGGGATAAGCGAAATCGGTCTGTAGCTGGAACAAACTAATGGATCTTTCCCTTTTTTAAGAAGTAATGAAATCAGTGATGTTTTTTGATCTCTATGAAATACCCCATATACAACTGCAAAATTAAATGAGTTAAGCATAAGTATCCCTACCAAATCCCAAATTTCTAAATATAATTCAGGGGGAGACCATCTAGACCCGGCGATTTGCCCTTTTGAAGGCTTTTTAGAGAGACGTGAAGTTCCTCCAAACTTAATGGGGCCTCCAAAGATTCTTTATCCATCTGTGAGATCCGAGGCAGTTCCAATTTATCTAAATACTGCTTGCAAATTGGTTCATCAAAATATGTTTCGGTTTTATACAGATTTGTGTAAAAACCTTTAAATATGCCATTAATTGCCACAGGGTTCGTGGTGACCTGATCATCTGATGATTTTATTGCGCTAATATATGCCTTAGACTCGCATTCTTTCAACCTAAAAGCCTATAAATGACTAGGTCTCTCTGATTCAAAATAATATTTTTGTCTAGTCCTATGTAAAATAAATTCTGCCTTTGAGTGTGAAAGTAAATCATATTCTTCTTTTAAAGAGGACAGCTGTGTAGCCTGTTGCTCAGTAAAATGTTGTTTTTGTAGGTTTTGTAATGATTGGATTTTATTTTCTAATTGTGTAAACTGGTGAGTTTTCGCTTTGGCAAGAGTAGAAGAGAAAGATATACAGAAACCTTGTATAGCACACTTAGTCGTTTCCCACAGTATTTGAGGATCCACATAAGAGGGCATATTAATTTCAAGAAATTCCTTAATATATTCTTTTAGAGAGGTAATGAAAGTCTGATTAATTAATAATGATATGTTAAAGCGCCATCTAGGGGACTTGGATTTAACATCGGAAAGAGGAACACTGCACAACATAGCAGAATGATCAGATAATAAAATTGGTAATATAGATATAGAGGAATTAGATGAAATTAAAGATGGGCTGAGAAATATGTAGTCTATCCTAGAGAAAGTCTTCTGTCTATTAGAAAAAAAAGTGAAGTCCTTAGCTTTAGTATTCTGAATTCTCCATAAATCGATTAAGTTGAGCTCAGAGATAAATGTATTCAATAATTTAGAGGATGGATTGGCTGTTGTATCAGATTGAGATTTATCTAAAGCAGGATTTATGACAGCATTAAAATCACCACCCACCACTAGAGGGCAATCAAGCTCCTCAAGTAAAGTTTTGGAAATCTGTGTAAGGAATGTAAGGAATCTGTCTCATTCGGACTATAAATAGAGACCCATGCTAACCTATTATTATATATTTTTCATCGGATAAAAACAAATCTACCCTGCTCATCACTACCTAGGTGTTTAATCGTTAAATTTAACTTCCTGTTAACAAGGATAAGCACCCCCTTAGTTTTATTTTGAGCGCAGGAAAAAGCTATTAATTTGTAATACTTATTCTGGAAACGTGCCACGTCAGATTGTTTTAAATGTGTCTCTTGTATTAAGGCACAGGAAATAGATTTACGGTGTAAATATTCTAACACACGGGTTCTTATAACAGCAGAATTTAAACCATTCACATTCAGTGATAAAATATTTAAAGTATGCATTGAATATTCATAATCCCAAGATTGTACTCAATAAATGCAAAAAAAACAAAAAAAAACAGAAGCACTTCCATTCCGTAACTAACACGTAAACACTGATGTGCATTTTAGATACCAAACCTCCTATATGAAAAAAAACCCTTTAGAAATAAGGTAAAGTAGATAAAAGTATAAATGTCTGCTGTAAAAAACAAAAACAACATAAAAATGTGAAGAACCGACAACCATAAACAGAGAACAACTCAGACCGCACATTACCGAGAACATAGGTCTGACTGAGCAACAAAAAATAGTGATGGTTCGTGACCGATCCACTCCAACGCAAGACATGTCTCCCGAAAGCCTCACACAGCCAAACAATTTTTTTTTTTAATTAATTAAACCTACTCTCCATTAGTCCCCTCCAAAAAAGAAAAATGGAGTGTCAGTTTTACCAGCAAAGAGATCATTGTACCGGATAAATAAGGACAATATCCCAGTAGGAGAGAAGAAAACGCAAACAATAGGTTTAGCAAGCATCCATGTTCATCCTGTTATCATCCCCTTCTGGGCAGCTAGGGCCAAGTCCATCCCGGCCGTCACGCCCCTCCCGTCGAACTGGAGAAACAGCGGTCGCTGCTCCCCCGTCGTCCCCCTGCAGAGCTGCGGCATACGACTTCTGCTGAGACATGGAGCTGATAAAATCCTCCGCTTTCTGAGGGGAATCGTAGCTTCTCTGTTCCCCTTTGTGCCGTAGCTTAATTACCGCTGGATAGATGAGGAAGGGCTGGAGACTAAGTGCTGTCATCTTCTTCAAAACCGGACCAAATGCCTTTCTCCTGATTGCTGTACCAGGACTAAAGTCAGGAAAAAACAGCAGTGTGACATTGTTCTGTGCGCACTTCACCGGATATGCCTGCCGAGCACCTTTCAGGATATCTGATCTGTCATGCCATCTCAGTACATGGAAGATGAGAGTGCGCGGCCGATCGGAGCCCATCCCTCCGTCATACACGCGATGCACCCGATCAATCTCAATGTCACTGCCCCTCAAGGAAGGAATCCACTTTGAAAGATTAGCTCGGAGGAAACCAGCTGCATCTGGACCCTCCATCCCTTCTGGGAGTCCCACCAGTCTAACATTGTTCCGTCTGCACCTGTCCTCCATATCTGTCATCTTCTCGGTGAGTCGCTCCAGCTGATCCTTTAAGTCCGTGACTGTTCTCTTATCTTCACGCACCGCTGCCTGAACAGAATCAATGCGGTCACGTGTCTGCTTCATCTTGGTAACTATGGCCTCAAACTCCTCTCTTAGCTCTTTAACAGACTTATTGGTCGCTTGTATGTACTCACGCAGTTCGCGCAATGCTGGAATCAGCACAGAGTCCATCGCATCTCTTACTGCCGAGTTCACAACCGAATTCAAAGTGCTTTGGTGTTCTTTAAATGCTAGTTCAATGCGGCTAGCAATAGCACTGTCCAGGTCTTTACTGGAGATGGCTGAATCTCTGAATTTTTTCTTCATTGGCGATTGCTCAATCTCTCTTTTCCGATCTCCTTTGTCTGCCTTAGTACTCATGATGGGTCTAATGCAGAGTGGTTCAAATTTTACTGACAGGATCGTAAAATATTTGGCAAAGTGAGCGGAGCGAAAAACTAAGCCTGCATCACCGTCGAGGGGTCACGTGATCCTCAGCTTGAATCAATTCTTATCAAAGCGCGAAATAAACTATATTACAAATAACTATACAAGTACCGAGACTTGCTACTGCCAATACATCCACAACATGCTACTGTGAGCATGCAAGGAATATTGCTCCTGCACATATAACATATATGAATAACCACCCACAAAGCAGGAGACACATAAATGAACAATACAAGCCAATATGTGCATGCTACTGAGTATAAGGATATAACTGCTGCATCAGTGCACATACTTGTGCCCATACACATGAAGATTAACAGACAAGAATACAACAAGACACCCCCCACAAAGCAGATCTATCACCAAAGACATATGTACTGCTGCTGCTCCGAAGAACCATGTGGACCACATGTATTACTATCTATGTGTGCCTAGCCTACCAAGCAGACCGGATTAACACTAGTGACCTATGACTATGTGAGCCTGGGCTACCATGCTGACCAGCTTAACTCTAATCAGACACTATGTGTACACTATGTGTAATGTTAACAAGAATATGCATTGCAATCCGATAGATAATCCCCCAGCACCCACCTGAGCAAATATCATAAATTAGTCATTTGATAGCTGTCATTAATATAACAATATTCTCTAATTATATAGAGCCATTAGGATCAATAAATGTGTGTGCTTTTGATGCTGCGTGCTTATTTCATTTAACCTGTTGTAACGTAAAAACGTAATATTTAATATGTAATTTAAAGGAAATAGTTTAATTTAGCTCAAAGGGAATCATTTATGATTTTATAGGGAATTTGAAAAGAATCAATGTTTTATGGCGATTCACTGAAAGAGCCGTAACAAACTCTGCACTGGATATTAAAATACAAAATATAGTGAAAGCACTATTTAACAGCACAGTAACGAAATCGGCAGATTAAGACATTAACTTGTGAGCACAAAACACAAGCTACTTCTCTTTTCAATATAAATAAGATTTTATTTATATAAACCTAATACATAAACTAATCTAACACATGAACACGAGCATTCACACGTTGCAGAAAGAGAGAAAGTGAGGAAAGGATGAGTTTAAGAGAATGAAAATGTGAAATCCCAAGTTTGCAGCAATATGTGCAATTGCATAGACCTGAACAACCATCAATTACTTATTTAACCCTCGCATTGAGTTTTCAATGAGGCTAAAATTTATATTAAATGCACCGACTCAGCAAAAGTCTGGAGGTCACTTGCTTACGTTGCTTAAAGGGATCCCCTTTCGTCGTCATCATTGCAGGAAAGGGGGTTTCCCAGGTTGCTGATTGGTTGGATGTTCAGTAGTCGTTGAAGTGATGTCTTGGGAAGCCAATGGTTGGGCGTTGGCTCTTGGCTGAAGATGCAGAGTTGTGGCTGGTAGAAGTTTTAAGGGTTTTTGGTCACAGACTCGAGTTGAACTCAGAGAAAAGGTGTGGCGGCAAAACTTAAACTGAGAACACGAAACTCGCAACGGAAAATAAAAATAAATTAAAGAAAAAGGATAAAAGGATGTAACGAGACTAGGTGGTTTTTCTTCTCATCGTGGTTGCAGCTGGCACGTGGGCCAGAGCACGCTCAAAGAGCAGCGTCAAAACGCGGTGGCAAAAGAGAGAGAGTTTTTAGAGAGGACTAAGAGAAAGTTTGATGGTGTTCTGAGCTTTTAAACTCGGATTTCAGACTGTCCCATCTGGACGTCTTGACCAATTAGATACTGTCCTTGCTTGGGGTGTTGCTTTGTTTTTCCACCCAACCAATAAACCAACATGTCGTGGTCAGTCACATTGTCCGAATTTTACACACTCTTGCAAAGTATACTTTTGGATGTGATTTCTATAACCAGAATATGATATATTTGACAAAGAATTAATTGGAAGAAACGTTTCAAGCTAGAATTGCCAAACTCATACATACCAAACATGAATAACCCTTAAAGTCATTCAATAGTTATCAAAAATGCATACATAATATGCGGTTAAAACATGATAGTCTAATGTGTGGGTTACATACATAATATGGGGTTATGCATATAAATGTCCTTTCAGGATGATTTTAGGTGCATATGAAAAATAAAGTCTCTGTGTAGTTCTGTGTAGGACATGGAGACATGTTCTGTGGACAAAGGAATTTCTGTCTTCTATGTGTGGGAGAAAAGTCAATCTAAAGACGCTTGTGATTTCCAGTGTGGAACGCATGTGATGGCCATCTCTTTGACCATCAGTCTTGATTACTTACCCCAAATTTGACAGTCTTTTTCCTGAATTGGAATTATCAACAAGTTTTAATGCTGTGAGCTGTTTTGTGAAAGAGTTGTTTAGTTTGCTTGCTTCAGACTAGTGGTGCCATAATCTAATTTATGACATTGTCCTGTTTTCTTGGGGCCTCTCTGAATTCCAGCTCCTCAGGTTTCAATGTTCTGATCGCATCTTAAATTTGTCTGATTCGGTCTCTAATATTCTACATATCCCCCCTTCGATCAGCGAGGTGTTTAGCTGAAGACATCGTCAAGCGCTGGAAAAACAAAGGCAGAAGAAGCAGACAAAAACACAGCAAACAACAAGACAACACCTCCATGACAGTTACTGTACTGGTGCAGTGCATCAGGTTATTTGGGTACAGGCGGTTATATTCAATTAGTCAATATTGTGTAGTAAATTGAACAGTTCAATTTTGAAATTGTTTTTCTAATTTGGTTCAATACTTTGATTCTTCGATCAAGTTTTGTGATTAAATTTGTTTGTTTCTTCTAAGTTGTCTTAACTTAAGAATGTTCACCTTTAGTTTCTGGTGACATCATTTGTGGTAAAATGAATTGACCTATCGTGCGTGGAGCTCTCTGGCTTCCATTCAGTTTATAGTGGCTTGCTGATATTAGGTGTGGTGAGTCAATCCTAGTATCAGACCTTTGACCCTTGCAGGGTGTCTAGGTGTTTCACCTACTAAAGAAAGAGGGGAAGGAAAAATGATAGGTAAAAGAAGAACAAAACAAAACAAAGCTGCTTTGGGTTTTCCTAGCATGGTTTGCAACTACTGTTGAGCTAGGATGTGATGTGCAGCTAGGGGGTCATGTACCTTAACTTAGTGTCAGGTGTTCTACCTATTGTGAGGATAGCTGCATGTTTCTTCATGGTGGTGTATGTAACTTTGTTACGCTAAAATTTGTATATTCCACTTGTGGGAAGAATATGTTTGTTAAATGTGTTATCGGTAGATGTGGTTACCTCTGGGTCTAGGTAATGTTGTGTGTTACTGGTGTAGTGTAAGTGTGGTCAGATCTGTTTCGGTCTGTGTTGTCTCCCCCCTTTTCGGGTATGTCAGTGAAGACTGGCTCTCTGCATCCTTGGCTTGGATGAGGGTGTGTCCATGATCTTATGGGGGTCAGTCCAGCAAGGCAGGAAGTTCTTTAGCAGACAGTCAGAGGGAGTTTGGCATGGCTGTGTGAAGCTGGGATGCAAACTTTGTCTCCTTTATTGCATTCCTCTTGTGCTGCCTTCTGGATGTGGCAGACACTCTGACCTTCTGTGCTTTGGTGGTTGCTGTTGCACAGACATGAATGTGGTTCTTGGAGTTGAAGTTCATTTAGCAGTTTGTTAGGGAATGATGGGTGACTGAGGTGATGTTCTCTGGTACCTCAGTTTTCATCAACGGTTGGCCGTGAGAGACTTGTTCATTCTGGGTGGTTGTTGAACAGGTGCTTGTCATCTCTGATATGGTAGTGTACCATGTTATCACCGGCCTTCCGTTCTGTCGCTGGTCACAGCAAGCATGACTCAATTTTGTGGTCATCCGTGTTCAGCTTATCTTGAAGGAACTCTTTCAGTTGTCTCATGACTTGTTCCATGTCTTCTGACGGTAAGCTATCTAGTTCTTGTGCATATTCAGCACTGTGCATGTCTGAGTGGTGCTGTGGTGGGTTTCGTTGTCGCTTACCCCCACGAGTTGCTCTTGGATGAGTCAGGCGATTACCTTTGGATGTCTGGTTAGGTTTCCAGTTGTTCTTATCTTTTGGGTTTCTTGAGAAGCGTGGCAGGTCCCATGGATTTTTCCAGTGGTTGGGCTGATAGCTGTCATGGACATGGGGGTCATGTCCTCTGTGCTCTTGATGGAGGACTCTGTTGTCTTCTGACAAGGGTCCTCTGTTGTCCATGTCCTCTGTGCTCTTGATGGAGAAATTCATGTTGTGATGCAACTGGGTGTCATCCAGTGCAAGGCTTGAGGCTTTGTTGACAGAGTTCAAGAGTGTGGAGGTTTTGTTGCCTTTCTTTGAGGCCATCTTCTGCTTGTTGTAGGCCTTCTGTGTTAGGTCACGCAACTGTTGGATGGTCATGGAGCGTGGACAGGCCATGACACCTAGATGGTGGCTGACTCCAGGGTGCAGATTTCTTAGGAAGAGGCTTTTGAAGTTCACATCCTCTTCAAGGTCAGGTTCGTTGTGTGCACCAAAGTAGGTTTATCGGAGTCGGTTGTAGTAAGCTTGTAGAGCCTCTTGTCGACCTTGTTTGGTTTCCAAGGCAGTTAAGAGTCCATTTTCCGAGTCAGGGTCAGAAAACTCTTTAGCTGGTAGTCTGACTTCGTTCGACTGGGCTGTTGATCTAGGAAGTTTCGTACCTCGGAACTGGACGTGGCTCTAATGAGGTATAACCTGTCTCTGTCAGTCACATGAGGTCTCATTTCTAGATAGAAGTCGATATCTTGCAGATGGGCCTGGATGGTGTGGCCCTCTGTGGAGTTCGGGTTGAACTTGCTGATGTTTTTAGACAGCTTGTCGAGGTCTTAGATGGTCATCCCATGTGCAGCTCCAAGGTCTGCTTGGATGGGAGGTTTTCTTTCGTTGACAGGAAAGAGTTCTGTGACGAAGGCAGGTGAGGTTTTGGGTTGTGGCCCTTCGCTTCTTTCACTGTATACCAGTTCTTGGACATGGGACTCTGCTCTGCTCAGCAGAGGTGAGGCTGAGAGATGTTTCACTCACCTTGGCTCTTGTTTCTGCTCATAAGCATGTTTCAGTTCTTTTCTGACCCTGTAGAGCTCATCGTTGGTATAGTCTAGTTGTTGGGTCAGATTGTCTATTTCAGTCCTCTACCTTTCAATGTGGTCTTCCAAGGCACTGATTTCAGCATTCTTGTCACTGATGTCACTCTTGGCTTTGTCTAGTAGCTGTTCGGCATACTGGAGTCTGTTTACCAGGTCTTTCTGGGCAGCCTTTGCATGTTGTTGGTCGAGCTGAGCTGCTGTCAGGGCTGCTTGGAGCTCCTTAACTTGTTCCGTTGTTTCCTGCTCCCTCTCGTTGGGTGCTTTGAGTTGATCTTGAACTTTCACCTCCAGCTTGTCTATGCGGCGTTGTGCACATGTCAATTCCTCTTGAAGGTGGGTGACGTGCTTGTCGCTCAGTTTCAGCTGGGTCGTGAAGGCATAGCTTAGAGAGCTTGTGATCTTGACTAGCTCCTTGTTGTTGTTGTTCTGGCTTGAATCTTGTGTCAGGAATCTTCTCAGGATTAGGATTATTATTAAAAATAATAACAGTTCAAGGGTCTTGGGGGTGAGGCTGTCTGTTGTGCTTCTCAGCCAAGTGTTACCATCTTCCCCTTGGGCAAAGGGGTCTGCAGTCTGCGGCATGTTGGCACACTGGGGAGAAGAGAGACTGACACAGATCTGTGTGGAGTAAAAGCCTATGTGTGGTGCGACAACTAAGTGTTGTGTCAGTGATTTTGAACCACTAGTTAAATGTGGTGATGCCTGTGTTGGTCTCAGGGTGTCTAGGTGAAAGATGTGAAGACTTCATCACTCTAATGAGGAAGAGGAAAAAGAGAGAAAAGGGTGAAAAACAAAATCAATTAAAATAAACAATTCCTTTTTTTTTTTTCAAATGAGGAAAATTTATTTTTTCTTTCAATTAAATGTTGTTATCAAGGAGGCAAACAATATTATTACATCTCTGTTTTAGACCAACAAATATAATAATAATTCTGATATCTCTTTCTCTGTCTGACAGGATTGACAACCGTACACCTTACAGTTGGACCGCTCACCAGGGAGGCTGCGAAGGCAACGATTGCTCAAAACTTATCTCTATTAAAATTGATCTCAGCGTTGAATGAGATGTTAAAATTTTGATTGCGTTTTCAAATGTGGGGAGGCTAGGAAGAATGAACGAGGGTTTGATTACAATCAAATTCGTAAGGATGATTTGCCTTTTGACAGGATTGTGTACCTCATACACTCAGAATTGATTGATGGTTCTTACAGGTCCCTACAAATGTGAAAAGTGAAGAGGAAAGAAAGCAGGAGAGAAGAGAAGGAGACAGTAAACTGAGTGGATCGGGTCCACTAGCAAGCGGTTATGCCCGAATACGAGTACAGCGTTGTTGTCTGTTGCTCCATAACTAATCAACAACAATACATTTTTGGTGAAAGAGATTTGTCTCTTTAATTTATTTGAACTCGTAGTGAGGGATAACAATGTTTCCTATTAAGGCTCGGGTGTGTCGTTCCCAAGCTAGGATACACAGAGGAAAGAAAAATGGTAAGACAAAGTAAAATTGAAAAGTAATAAATGGGTAAAATAAGCGAAAAATTAAATTAAATAATGGACGAAATCAGTAAATAAAAGTAGTGGCTAAGTGTATAACCAAAACAGGAAGAATGAGGGGGTAAAACGCAATAAAGTAATGAGTGAGTATAAGTCTGAATAGAATCTATTAATATGGGTAATAAATCAATTAGGTAGAATAAGTTTACTTAAACTTTCAAAGTTCAAGACTTTTTTTTTGTACCTAAAATGATTGGGCCCGACGAGAATACTAGAAGTAATGATCATATGAAATGATCTGAGGGGAAAATTTGAATGATTCCAAATAAATGTAATGTTTTAATTCAATTTTGAATTTGGCACAATTAATAATTGTGAACTAGTATTTCCCTTTCTAGTAAAATGCAAATAAGTGGTAAGAAGTGAGAAATTAGAGGAATAAGAAAGAGAAAGACCAACAAGTGTATTAGTTGAGATGTTTAAAGGGTTAAGAAAAAGGTTGTAGTACATTTTATTGTACTTGCTTCAACCCACATACGGAAACCCAAAGTGCACCAACAGCACCACAGCTATCAAAAAACATCAATTATACAGTAATCATACGTGTTGTGTATTATGCTGTTATTTATCCTGGGAGGAGCTGGTAACAGGTAATATACTGTTCCGCTGTATTGCACCTCGACAGTTCAATGCTGGTGACCTGACTCACGGCTGAGATGACCATAAGCAATACCCTTTCATCAGGTAAATTTTCATATGGGAATTTCTAAACCAAATCATATCAGAAGCTCATCACATAATTACCCCATACTTTCAGCTGAGTTCAGTAATCTCCATGACCCCATATAAATAACACTAGTAAATAATATAGCTTATATTCTTTAGTAAACTGTGGTAAAATTTATAAAGACTATGGTGGTTTTTAATTTCACTATAATTACTAACTTATACTATAGTATACTACCGTTTACTATTTGTATCAATGTCATGTAAGATATATATGTTGTAATAATACAATAAGTGGGCTACCCAGTACGTAGTGTAAAAATATGTTGCATCATATATTTTGTGTTATTACAATAAGGCAAATTGTTCTAAATCCTAATATTGTTGCCTAACACAGTAGGATATAAATACCATGTAATCCTAGAATAGTTACACCTTGCTTATGAAATACTAACAGTGTAAATACTTTAATTTTCCAAGTCATTACCCCCTTATTCCCCAATTGTTTCCTTTTACCTACATATACATTCAGCTTTAAGTTATGCTTATGTGGAAAATTGCGGTCTCTACATACACGTAATTTCATAATAAGTACCCTTTAGTTATAAAATACTTACAGTATAAATGCTTTATAATTCCGTAGGTTATAACCCCCTTATTCCCCAAACGTTGCATATTGTTCCCTTATACCTATGAGTAGAAACTGTGGAGGTACTCTATAGTTACAAATAGGTACGCTGTAAATTCTGTTTAATTACGCGGTACATTGCGGGCTGTAATCTAAAGTGTTACCATTTTTTTGTTTTAAAACCAAGACAATTGCAAATATAGGCCTTTTTTTAAAAAAAAATTCAAGACCAAATGATTCAGTTCAGAAGTGATAGCAGGTTTGAATTGTTTATGTTGACTTCAGGCAGTGAGGCAACCTTTTTGTTTATATTTAGATCCTTTAAATGAAATGAATACATAATTAGTATCATAGTCAGAACCATTCTCACTCTACAGCAATGCCTTTTTCCAGAAATCATGACCAAGATAATCCTGTAGAAACTATCTGTAGAAAGAAAATAGTTCCTACATGAAACTGCTCACAACAAATTTGTGGACGACTTGACACTTGAAAATAAAATAAAAATGAGAAGGACAACATTACCTTGAACAATCAAGCAAGCTATGGGTTCTTGGTAGCATCACAGTCCCTTAACCATCAGTGGCTGTAGCTGTAGCACAAGGCTGCAAAATAATATATCAATAGAATAAGAGTACAATAAGACTCAACTGTTAATAATCTGTACCTATGGTAGCTGTCACAGTGCACACACGAGGGAGGAACTTGAACACACAGACGAGGATATAAACTCAAATAATAATATTTAATGGAGACATCAAGGCAGGACTGACATGGCTGACATGGACAGGATACACGGGGGAAGTAACGAGTAGACCAGACGAAATCAAACTCAAAAGGCAGGAACTAATATACACAGACTAATTAGACAAACACAGCTGAAACAGACTTAACTCATAATGACATCAAACAAGGACAGGAAACAAACCAAATATGGACACATGAGGCGGGAACACATGACACACACAACAGAACCATGACATAACTCCCCCTCCCGGAAGGCGTGTCCCACGCCGTAACAGTTCCACCTGGGAGGGGGGGTGGGCGCTCTGGAGGCCCCTCAGGACAAACACGGACAGGAACACAGGACGGGGACCTTCAGAGCGGAACAGACAGACAGGGACCATGGCGGAGCTGGGAGCTCTGGTGGCCATGGCGGTGCAGGGAGCTCAGGAGGCCATGGTGGAGCTGGGAGCTCTGAAGGCCATGGCAGATGGTCTTCGGGGCCTTGGCCTCGGTCCCCTCGGCCCGGCCCCTACAGCAGGAACCCTTTTACCTCCCCCAAAAATTTCCCTGGGAAAGTTAGGGGGTATCAGGAGCCCTCCGGGGCTAAACACACAACATGACAGGACAAGACTCCAGGGCCAGACAGACAGGACAGGACAGCCCACAGGAACTAGAAGCCCTCCTGGGCTGGCTTGGAGGCTGAGGCTTCTTCTGGGCATGACCTGGAGTCAGAGGCCCACACAGGGTCCCTCAGCGACCGCCTGCATTTCAGCAACAAGGGGGCAGGCGGCTAGAATGGCCTCCATGGCCACAACAAGAGGAGCCGCCTGCCCCAGACGAGTCTCCATGGACAAGACAAGACATGGTTCTTTAAAATGTTCTTGTGGGCACAACAAAACAGACACACGGCACTCCTGGCCGTGACATGTGGACTCTCCACGGGGCTAGGGATAGCGGCAGCCAGCGGGCTTGAGTCAGCGGCGATCCGGCGGGCATTGAGTCAGAGGCAGGCCGGCGGGCATTAAGTCAGAGGCGGGCCGGCGGGCATTGAGTCAGCGGCGATCTGGTGGCGTGATCTCCCGCGAACGGCACACCTGGGGGAGCGGCAACCCGGGAACTAGGCAACCCGCAGCGGATATCTCCCGCGATCGGCGAGCATGAGGGCTCGCGGCCAGCGGACTCGCGGCACTCGCGGAGATCCCGCCGAACTCCCACGCCGTCTTCCAGTGGGCTATGGCGGGATATAACGAGCGGAGACTTCCATGCCGCGGGACAGACAGGAAACAGGAACAAAATAAAAACTTTCAAAATGAAAAAACAAAACAAGGTGAAGGGGCACCGCTTACGGTTAGGTCTGGTCTTCTGTCTCGGTACACACGAGGGAGGAACAGGAACATGCAGACGAGGATATAAACTCAAATAATAATATTTAATGAAGACATCAAGGCAGGACAAGGCATGACTGACATGGACAGGATACACCAGGGAAGTAATGAGTAAACCAGACGAAATCAAACTCAAAAGGCAGGAACTAATATACACAGACTAATTAGACAAACACAGCTGAAACAGACTTAACTCATAATGACATCAAACAAGGACAGGAAACAAACCAAATATGGACACATGAGGCGGCGGGAACACATGACACACACAACAGAACCCTGACAGTAGCACAGTCAAAATTTGCGCACAAATAATCCCTTACCTATATCGATTCAGAATTTTTCAGTTGACGAAGCAGACAACGGCTGCTCGGTATCACACACACACACACACACTCACAGCAGGGAAGAAAAATATGAAGAAGCCCAGTTAACGTTACTCATTTTAGATGAATTTACTCTATCTTTGCCATAATCCATGACACTATAATTTCTCTGGTTGATAATAACGATCATAAGGCCATCTTACCTTACATACAACTTTATTCCCCATTGGTCACCTCTGTGGAGAGAACCTACACAGGGAAAGAGATCGCTGTTAGCGCTAATAAAAGCTAAAGTTAAGAGATAATGAAATTTTTTCCCCGAAATGAGGCTTCAAAAAAATTTCTAATGTCTCACAGTTAGCTACTCATATAATACGGATAATTACTACAACCAACGTCTGTTTATGGTTAAAAAAAATGGCGCGCTCAAGCCTATATGTGCAAGCTAACCGCTAGCAACGTGACAACAGAACCTACAACTAACTATTTGGTTAATACTTTTAAATTACATGCACTATCAGATATATATATATACATACATATGCACTTAATTCTTCAGTTGATGAAGCAGACAAAGGCTGCTCCGTATCACACACACAGCAGGGGAGAAAATTATGAAGAATCCCAGTTAACATTAATAAGGGAAAGAGATTGCTGTTAACACTAAGAAAAGCTAAAGTTGACATAATTATTATTTTTTTTCCAAATGAGGCTCCAAAAAATAGCTATTGTCTCACAGTTAGCTACTAACTTAATATGATACAATTACTACAACCGTCTGTTTATGGTTTAAAAAATTGGTGCGCTCAATCCTACACAAGTAAGCTAACCGCTAACAATGTAACAACAGAACCTACAACTAACTCTACTTGGTTAATACTTTTAAATTACATGCACTATCATATAAAAAAAAAAAACATTTAATTTGACATTTCAACACATACCGCTGAATCCGTTGGACTCGGATGAGAAAATGGAGGAGACGAGAGAGCTCAGTCAGACGACACAGCGCGCGGAGGCGGGAAGGAATTCACTGTAGTTTCCTGTAACCGCTCCGCCTACATTATTTTCACAGTAAAATTCCCGAATATGGTATTATACTGTGAAAATCACAGTAAAAGACTGTAAAGTGATAATAATGTAATTTACTGTGAAATATTACAGTTGCATGCTGTGAAATCCCGGAATTTTTTTACAGTGTAGCTACACTACTGTTTCTTCCATAATGAGTCAATGATTCAGCCCCAGAGCATTCAAAGATATAATAAAAGGTACCAATTTCCCTGTAATGCCTCAGAGGCTCCTGCTCTGCATACATATTGACATGGCAAAGAGGACTGTGCCACTGCTGCCACTGCTGATGATGGTAGATGGTATCTATCTCACAGGGTTAGCGCAAGCTTGCCATCTGCTTGGTCAGCCTGCCCTGCCTCAACTTTCTGCGGAAAAAGACATCGACATTGGAGCGATTTTTGCAATCCACAGAAATGCTCTGATAAAGGTTCATTCTTTCACTTCCAAACCAGAGCCAACAACATGTGTTAGGTCTGTATGGTGATATTATGATAAATATATATATATATATATATATATATATATATATATATAGTTGAATCTGACATTGTGATTATTAATTGCAGAATGTAACAGTCAAACTATGTTTTATTTTCACAGCTTGAATTTACGTGAATTTAAATTTGCTCAGACACTGATTTTTGCCATTGAGGAGATAAATAACAGCACAGAGCTGTTGCCTGGTGTTTATTTGGGCTATAAGATCTATGATTCCTGTGGCTCTGTAGCTCACACTATCCAATCAGGCATGGCTTTGATGAATGGCTATGATGAGACATTGAGTAATATGTCCTGCTTTAGACCGCCAGCTGTTCTTGCCATTATTGGAGAGTCAACATCCTCTCCCACTATTGGCTTAGCATCTGTCATTGGACCTTTCAGCTTACCTGTTGTAAGAACTCTGATGAAATAATGGAATAATAAAAAAATTACCTAGAAAATAGAAATCATCATCATCATAACAATAAAAGACATTTTGGTAACACTTTATTTTAAGGTGTTCTTCTTTACCCGTTACATGTACTTACTATTATAATAACAATAAATTATGTATAATTGCATGCAAGTAACTCTAATCCTAACCCTAACCATATAGTAAGTACATGTATTTAATTAATATTATTCAGTACTTAAATGTATAATTGCACTGTAACAAGGAGACATTAAAATAAAGTTTAACCAACAGTTTTAAAGGTATTGTATCAATCTGATTAGAATTAAAAATTGGAAGAATATACAGTAAAGGCATTTTGGAAGAATGAAATGTAAAAACAGTATGTGACAAGTTGGTTAACATATTTGGTTAATATACTTCTTTTTCAGATCAGTCATTTTGCCACATGTGCATGCCTGAGTGACAGAAAAAGGTATACATCTTTCTTCAGAACAATACCCAGCGATTATTATCAAAGCAGAGCTCTGGCTCAGCTTGTCAAGCACTTTGGCTGGTCCTGGGTTGGGACGGTGAGGAGTCGCAGTGACTATGGTAATCATGGTATTGCAGCATTTGAGGAGGCTGCAAAACTAGAGGGTGTTTGTATTGAATACTCAGAGGCCATATTTCGAACTGATCCACAAGAGCAGTTTCTGAAGACACTGGAAGTGATAAAGAAAGGCACAGCCAGGGTGGTGCTGGCTTTTATCGCACTAGGAGATTTTGTCCCCCTTTTGAATTTAATTGTGCAACACAACATCACAGGACTGCAGTGGGTTGGTACGGAATCCTGGATTACTTCTCGAACTCTTGCAGAAACTATGGAATACAGTTTCCTTTCTGGAGCTGTGGGTTTTGCTGTAGCAAATGCCAAACTTGTTGGCCTGCAAGAGTTCCTAGTGAATGTGCACCCTGATAAAGAACCACACAATGAACTGTTAAATGAATTCTGGGAAACAGCTTTTCAGTGCTCTTTTAGAAAGAGTGGTAGTGGTGGCTGTACTGACTTAGAGAAATTGGAAGAGCTCCAAAATGAATATACTGATGTGTCAGAGCTGCGAATAGCAAATAAAGTGTACACTGCAGTGTATGCTATTGCACATACACTACATAATATATTAAAAGACATTAAATCCTCCACCAACAGCAGCAAAGGAGAAAGGCCCACACCACAAAAGGTACTTGAAGATAATAAAATAACTTTTTTAAATAACTTTTTTATGTGATGTTAATAACATATAATAACATTACTAAAATCATAATGAAACAAATTAAAATAGAAATAATGGATCAATCCTCTCAGGTGTTGGATTATATGAAGGATGTGAGATTCACAGTTAAAACAGGTGAAGAAATCTTCTTCGATGCAAGTGGTGATCCAGTTGCAAGATATGACCTGGTGAACTGGCAGCCTGCCAAGGATGGTTCTCTGCAGTTTAAGCATGTGGGTGTCTATGACAGCTCACTGCCTTCAGAACAACATCAACATCTTCAAGTCAATCAGGAACACATGTTATGGGCAGGGAACAATGGACAGGTACGCTGATACTTTATAACACATTATTGAAAGCATTTGAAATATCAATGAAAAACAATAAATTTACAGGAATATGTCTGCACATATTATAAAAGAAGAGTGGTTAAAATCTGGAAAAAAAATATTCAATGGTCTAAAGCAGGCATCCTCAAATCTGGCCCACTCCTGCAGAGTTTAGCTCTAACCCTAATCAAACACACCTGAGCATGCTAATCAGAGTCTTCAAGATCATTAGAAAATCACAGGTAGGTGAGTTTGATCAGGGTTGGAGCTAAACTCTGCCGCAGATTGGCCCTCCAGGGTAAGATTTGAGGAACCCTGGTCTAAAGCAACTAATTTAATAATTAAAATAATCATTTAGGGTTTTATATGACAAATTATTTTCTCATAGTTGCCTGTGTCCGTGTGCAGTGAGAGCTGTCCCCCTGGGACTAGGAAGGCTATGCAAAAAGGTCGGCCTGTCTGCTGTTATGACTGTATTCCATGTGCAGAAGGAGAAATTAGTAATGGCACAGGTAAATTAGTGAATGCTGGATAACTCTCATGACAGTGAGATAAAGTGAAGTGAAATACTGTCCATTAGTCAAGTTATTTCATGATGCACATTTCAATCAATATTTTTTTTTTTTTTTTAAATTCCTTCACAGATTCTAGTGACTGCTTTCCTTGTGATTTGGAGTACTGGTCGAATGAAAGGAAAGACAGATGTGTATTAAAAGTGGTTGAATTCCTTTCCTATACAGAAATCATGGGGATGGTGCTTTGTATTTTCTCTTTTATTGGGGTGTTATTAACAGCAATGGTATTTTTCTGTTTTATCTTCATAAAGAAACACCTATTGTCAGAGCCAACAACTCGGAGCTAAGCTTCCTGTTGCTCTTCTCGCTCTCACTGTGTTTTCTCTGTTCTCTAACTTTCATTGGCCGGCCCACTGAATGGTCCTGTATGTTGCGTCACACAACATTTGGGATCACTTTTGTCCTTTGTATCTCCTGTGTTCTTGGGAAAACAATAGTGGTATTAATGGCTTTCAGGGCTACACTTCCAGGAAGTAATGTCATGAAATGGTTTGGGCCTCTTCAACAGAGACTCAGTGTTGCTTCCTTAACATTAATACAGTTGATTATTTGTGTGCTTTGGTTAACAATATCTCCCCCTTTCCCATATATGAATTCAAGCTATTACAGAGAAAAGATCATTCTAGAATGTAACTTAGGTTCCCCTTTTGGTTTCTGGACTGTTCTGGGTTATAATGGCCTGCTATCAATCTTATGCTTTATTTTAGCTTTTTTTGCTCGTAAGCTCCCTGATAACTTCAATGAAGCCAAGTTCATAACATTCAGTTTGCTTATATTCTGTGCTGTCTGGCTCACATTTATCCCAGCTTATGTTAGTTCACCTGGAAAATTTACTGTAGCCGTGCAGATATTTGCTATTTTAGCTTCAAGCTTTGGTTTACTATTTTGCATATTTACCCCAAAATGTTACATAATTTTGCTAAAACCAGAGAAGAACACAAAGAAACAAATAATGGGGAAAGCTTCACCTCAAGCTCTTTAAATCCATGGTTAAGAATGTAATTGAACAACAAAAATGGAGAAAAACAAATACAATTCTGTGTATTCTAAGAATTCAAATTCAAAAAAGTAACAGAAATGTATCCACTGTTCTTTTCACAGAAGATCAGTCAGTCAATCAATCAAGATATATACAGTAATCAACATTTGAAGTGGATCAAAAAAGTTAATCAAAGTTTTCCAAAGATAAGAACACATTTTGGTTTTAGGTTTAAGGACAACTTTGATGAAAGGTTTTGATCCACTCACGTTTTTACTAGTGTATATATACATACATACATAAACTCTGTTGAACTGGTGTATTCTGTATTCCCATGTCAAATCATTATGAGTAATGATGCCTACACAATAGCAGCACTACTCTCAGGGCTCTCTGACCCATTAGTTCTGCTCTCCACAGGCTGTGGCAGGCTCTGCAGTGTAGGCCCGGTCAGCACTAGACACAGTGGACTCTCAGTGACCATCTCCATCACAGCCATGTTCTGGATCTGCATTATGTTCTTCTTAATAAAAAATGACATTGACTTTTTGCATTTAACAAGAAATGGAAATTTAATTTGATACCATGTATTACTTGGTATTTTTACAGTTAATTATGCATCCAATTATTTGGTTTATTATTTACATTTATGTACACAATTCTATGTCTTTATATGCATGCTATTAAACATCATACCTTTAATAAATAAATAGACTCAAGTTACAAAACTGACTCATTTTTTTTCTCAGTAGGGTTGGAGAATGGGGAACAAATAAAATAATAATAATAATAAAAATACTTCTTACAGGAGTTTTCTCACTTCTCTTCACTGTAAAAAAGATTGCTGTACATTTTACAGTAACTTACTGGCAGCTGGATGGCAGTAATTACATGTATGTTACAACAATCTTTACTGTATTTTCATTTACAGTATTATTACTGTATTTTCATTTACAGTATCAGTACTGTATAGTTTATTTTCATTTAGTTTAAACATTTTTTGCCTGTAAAGAAAAAAAACAATCCAATTGTGGTACAGCACTGTAATCCATGATTTTTACCACACCAACCCCATAAAAATCACAATAACTCATGAGCATTAGTTCTGATAATATTATTTTTCATTGTTGAACATTTTCAAGTACAAATTACAAATCTTGACCTCTGGGATGCATTAGCTGAAAAAAGGGCATCACCACAGTCCCCGGGGACTTTGTATCATAGCACAACATGCACATACTGAACAGAAAAAATAAATAAATAAAATGAAACAATACAGTACAAATTTGTTTGTGTTTTTAAATTTCAGTAATTTTGACAAAGTTGACAAGCTCTCCGATGAGAAACAGCAGGATGGCATTAGGCTGATGCTTGTTCTTTGCACCCTCTTTCCAGAATTCCATCTGATCTGTGACGTTCAGTGCATTTTGTGCAAGAACAGCAAGTTTGATTGTCTAAATGAACCTGCAAGCACATTAGTAAAAAAAAAAAAAAAAAAATTCTGTCATTAATTACCAGTGTTGGGCACGTTACTTTAAAAAAAGTAATTAGTTATAGTTACTAGTTACTTCTCACAAATAGTAACTGAGTTAGTAACTGAGTTACATCATTATAAAATTAACTAATTACCAGGGAAAGTAACTATTGCGTTACTTTTTTTTAAAAAATGTTCAAATGTCAAATAACTTGGATGCCCCAATATTAAATATGTTAAATTAATGAAATGGACACTAAATAGAATAAATTATTATTATAATCAACACTATTTATCTACTGACA